>BSBK01002193.1:0-583227 GCA_027943335.1 Chamaecyparis obtusa
GATGAGCTTGAATCTAACTAGGTCAGAGTAAAGGTCAACTTTGACCCCTTTAGGTTGACCCCTTTAGGTTGTCATTGACCTTAAAATTATGGATTTTAGGGTCTCAGTTAGGATGAGAAAGAGGAGGTCCCGAGGGTGCCTAGAGACCTATAAATGATGTCAGAATAGGGTAGAGTGCTAGGGAGAGGCACAAAATCCTATGATGAACATGATTAAGGATAGGAGGACCTATTTTTAAAGTCCTAACTAGAAAATAGAGCCATAACAAAGGAGAATTAAGGAGAATCCTCAAGATCCCAACCCTAATTTTACCTAAAATGAAGGAATCAAGTGCAGCAAAAAGAAGTGGAAAATAGGGAAAGAGCCAGATTAAAGCCAATGACCCATTCAAGGTGCTTGAAATGATCCCAAAACACCTACTTGGAGGAATAAATTCTCTTATCATGGAAGTGCTTCCATTTTAAGACGATACATTAAGCCCCCACTTTAGCAAGAGTATGGACTCAATGCAAACTCTTGGTAAAGGAGACGAGAGAGGAGATCCAAGTGGATTCACAATGAAATAAAATAACACTTAGTTAAGGACATAAGCCCCTAGACTAAGGATTCTAACTCAACATACATGCATGAGGTTGCCAAAAGAACAAGGGTTAGTACTAAATAACCCAAATCAATTAGCATAAGAAACCTTGCTAAGAAATATTTCTCATACTAATATCATATTTGGAAAGCTATCATAAAAGAATAAATGATTACATAAGAAATAAAAGAAAAAAACTATAAATAACATAGCTTCATGATCCAGTCCTACTAGTATGAAAGAAAAAAGAGAGAAAGGGAAAATAGTGATTACCTCACCTAGTAAGATGCCCACCTTACCATGAATCACCTTGGAGGGAGAGCCCAATAGGTTCACCCCTGAATTGTGCTTGCAATTGTAGTGTATCTTCTAATGGCATCTAGAATACTCATAGATCCACCTTCTTGTATCACTATGAATATGAAATGTGTGTCTCCTCAAGATTTAGCAACTTATGTGCGTTAGCTTCAAAAGATTTAGCGTATAGATGCATGTCTTTTCAGGATTTAGTAACTTATGTGTGTTACCTTCCAAGATTTAGCATATTGAAAAATTTGAAAAATGCATGTCTCCTTAAGATTTAGAAACTTATGTGTGTTACCTTCAAAAAATTTAGCATACTGGAAATGCGTGTCCCTTTAGGATTTAGCAACTTATTTGCATTACCTTCCAAGATTTAGCATATTGAAAATTTTAAAAAATGCGTGTCTCCTCAAGATTTAGCAACTTATGTGCGTTAGCTTCTGAGATTTAGCATATAAAAATAAAAAACTATAGTACAAGGGAGACCCTATATGCCCCCCTCCTTAATATGGAAAAAATATACTATTTTGACATGTTAAGGAAAAGAAAGAACAAGGATAAAGCCTTCTTCAACATCAAGACAATGTCCAAAAACAACACCCAGTCCAAGACAAGAAGGTCATAACTCCTATGAGGCCATGGAAGGGATGAATGCAAAGAGATATCATGCAAGAAGTGAAAAAAAGTAACTCTTATGAGGGATATCACACTATTTAGTTTCCAGGGTGAGAGATATATCAATCACAGAAACCCAATGTCAAACAACAAAATAGGTTTTTATCAAGGACATAGATCCTCAATCCAAACCAAAATTTTTATGTATGATTGGATATCAGATAATAGATAGATACCACTTAACCAAGGAAAGAGGTGAATCCTAGAAAGACAGAAAAGAAGGAGATGACATCCTTTCCCCCCAAGTGTAGGAACAAAGATGGAAGAGGATACCTACTTCACAATTTAAGGAGATATCTTGTTTAGCAACAATGTATACCATATTATTAGTAAGGGATATTGACCCCTACATCCAAGAGAATAGATAATTGTGAAAAGGATATGTCATTTATGAAAAGGATCCTCAAATGAAAGAGATCTTATCAACAAGATCCCCCCAAAGAGGAGTGCTTTAGATAAAATATCATCTTTCAAAGGCAGGAACAAAGATTCAATCATCAAGCCCCCCTACGAAGAAGAGGAAGAGGAATCTTTGGAATAAGGGAAAAAAATCCAACACCAAGCAAGGGTGAGTGTTTATAAAGAACATAGTTTGCAACATAGAAAAGACGTGATGACTTAGGAAAAAAAATTCTCATATAAGAAGGTTATCAATAGTCAAAACATCTGTCAATATGATGAAATAATATTGCAATATAAAAAAATACCACTAAGCTAAGGAAAGAAGTTCCCTAGACAAAGAGAGAGAAGGAAGAACCTTGCCCCCCAGGGATGAAAGCAAGGGATACCTTTGCAAAACACGTCTTAGACAATATATCTTGAATGATATAAGAGAGCAATGGATGAAAAGCTACACAATGAAAATATAACCAATTAAGCTCAAAGCAGGAAAAAAATAGATTCTAAAAGGCAGGAAGAAATATACCTCATGCCCCCTAGTCTAAAGGAGAAAAGATCTATGTTATATATGAATGAGGGGTAAAATTATGAAGAAATCTCAAAGGAGAAATTTCTTTTCTTTTATCTTTATGGATTGAATAATAAGGAGAAGGTACTTTGAAGAATATTTGCACATCTACATCATGAACCATAGTTTGAACCTTAACATAAGCATGGGAACAAATAGGAATAAAAGATGGAGAATTAGGAATCACATTAGGAAAGATATGATTAGGATCATTAGTAAAAGTGTAGGAAGTGATATGAAAGGAAGACACAACCAGATGAACACTTGGAACCACAGTTGGAAAAGTGGTGGAATAGATATAAGTAATACTATGGTAAGAAGGCTGTGAGGTAGGATCTTGATTTCCCATAAAATCACCACTAAGAGGAAGAGTATTAAGGGAATTCATATATTTCTCCATTAATTCCTCATCACTAAAAGAAATCCCAAATGGAGATGAAGGATATATAATGTCATCTTCTTTCTCATAAGGGGAGTGTGTTTTAGAGAATATGTCATCCTTTTGTATCAAAAATTCTTCACAAGGAAGGGATAGATCAATGTCTTTATCTAAGGGTTCATCCCAAAAAGTAGAACTATCCACAATGGCTTCACGAGGAAGAGAGTAATCAACATCCAAATCCAAAGGTTCATCCCAAATAGGAGGATTATCCACAATTATTTTATGAGGAAGAGAGTAATCAACATCCAAATCCAAAGGTTCATCCCAAATAGGAAGATTATCATCCCTATCCATAAGGCACATTGTAGGAGTGTCATAAGTCATTAAAGCTTGATCCCTAGAAGGGGAAGAAGGACATCTATTAGGAGAAGAATTAACATCGATCTTCAAATCCTCTCCATAAAGAGAAATATGATGGAGATATAGATTACGGTCATCTTCATTCTCTAATATATCCTTATTAGGTAATTCAAAAGAGGAAATCGACATCACATGCCCTAGATGAAGTTTTGCTAGGTGTAACACCATGCAATGGTAAGGTAAGAGGAGGATGTTGTGTAATCCCAAAAATTTTAGAAAACATTTGAAACAAATTGTGCAACATGATAACAAATAGATCTAGATATATCCAAATGTATTCAAATGAAATTTTACCAACAGGAAAAGGAAATCAAAGAAATGTAAATATTTTTGTATTTTTGAAGAAATTTTGTAATTTTTTTTGTATTTTTGAAATATAAATACAAGAGAATAAAATAAATCTACTCTTATTGTAAGATCTAACACAAAATGAAAATCTAACACAATAGGGCATCTAAATCCACAAAAGAAAAGGGGTAAGTATGACGGGTTCACCAAAATGTAAAGGATAAAATATGGATGGGGTCCTAGAACAATGGTTTGAATATAAAAGAGACCCCAAAACCAATATTTTACACTTACATTTGAATTGTATTGATATGGAAAGTAAATATAGATGACTAATGTTGAAATGAAGAGATAAAGGTACTTACCTCTGAAAAATAACCTACTGAAAACCCTGTCAAACAGTCTCAGAAACTATTGATTTTCATGATCGTGAACCGAAATTGCAAGATCTAAAAAACCTAGAAATCTTTTTCAATTCTAAGGGAGATCATCTTTGACCCTCATAAAAGGTTAAAGGTTACATTTTTATTCTGAAGGTCGATTATGACTTTGTTCACAGATCTCAGAAGTTCACCGAAAATGGTATCCAAATCTGCTCTCAGATTTGAAATTTCGCACCTATACCTGCAAGAAAAAGAGAGTTTTTGTTTGTTTGGGGGGTTTGCCTTGGTCAAACCCCGGTTTGGAATGAACCTTAATATTTAAATTGAAATGGAGAATGCTAGCAAGTAGTATAAGTAGATCTGACAATGAAGCTATGACATTTAATAGATATGTAATTGTATTTGAAATGTAATCAAGTATGTTGATATGAAAGCTTGAACATAACATCAAAAAATGTGAATCAAACCTCCATGTTTGTATGCTTGGAATCCACTTTGAGGGAAGGATGAAATAGATCTGGAAGATGAACAAATGATCTTGAAGGAAGATCACACCATCATGATGGCTAGATCTAGGGTTTGAATGATGAATCTTGCATGCTTGAGCCAAATCCCTTCAAAGGCTTGAATGCTTGAATCCTTGATCTTCAATGGAGAAGAGGAATTGAATTCTTTAATGGAAGCTTTCTTTATCACCTTGAGAGATTGAGAGAGGAGATTGCAAACTTGATGTGTTGATCATGAAATTGCTTGGAAACTTGATGGAGAAAATGAGAGAGGAAGGCCTCCTTTTATAGTGATCTAAGGCACAATCCTCTAGAGGGGAAAATTTGGGGAATTAAATTCTAATTAGGCCTAAAAAATTTAAGAATGGACCTAAATTAAATATAATTTAAGAGTTTACCATTTCAGAGACCAAAACAGCTGACCCGGAAGCGGGAAAATAATTCTTACTGAAACCCGACATCTGAAGATCATGGGAACTTGAAACTTGAACCCAGGGTCAAGGACAAGCTCAACCCTGACTAGGTCAGGGTCAAGGTCAACTTTTACCCCTTTAGGTCATCATTGACCTTAAGGTTACATATTTTAGGGTCTCAGTCAGGGTGAGAAATAGGAGGTCCCGGGGGTGCCTAGAGACCTATAAATGATGTCAAAATAAGGCAGAGTGCTAGGGAGAGGCACAAAATCCTATGATGAACATGATGAAGGATATGAGGACCTATTTTTAAGTCCTAACTATAAAATAGAGCCATAGAAAAGGGGAATTAAGGAGAATCCTTAGGATCCTAACTCTAATTGAACACCTATAATGAAGGAATCAAGTGCAGAAAAGAAGTGAAAAATGGGGAAAGAGCTAGATCAAAGCCAGGGACCCATTCAAGGTACTTCACATGATCCCAAAACACCTACTCAGAGGGCTAAATTCTCTTATCATGGAAGTGCTTCCATTTTAAGATGATACACATGCATACATACATACATACATATACATATACATATACATATTTATATACATATACATATATATAAATTTTGATTATAATTATTCTCATAATAACTAAATAGTTAAATTGATAAAATAAATTAATGAACAGACATGTCCCATGAAGGGACATGTCTCTTCTTGTCTTTTTCATGTATAAATACAGAGATATCGATGCATTTGGAAAACACATACAATACAAGAAGTGCTATTACATTTGAAATGATCCTAAAATATTTAACATTTTTGAATGTCATAGAAAAGAGAAAGAAAAGAGAAAATACCATTCCAAATCCTACCAAGCATATGTCCTTATATAAGGAGAAGAAGAAATGGTAGGACCTAAAAAATCCTCTATGAAAGACATTGGTAGATTATGTCCTTATATAAGGAGAAAAAGAAATGGCGGGACTTAAAAAACTCTTTATGAAAGACATTGGTAGATTTTTTGAAGAATATTAGGGGGAATGAGTCATTAAATCCAAGATTACTCAAGAATGAGATCTCAAATGGTGACTCATAGCTCTCTATTCATGGAGTGCAAGGGTTTTTGATAGAGGCCATCATATAAGACCTAGTTTGTGCCCATGCAAGTACACCATAAAATGAGAGATTCAAAGATGCATACAAATAGAAATGAGATCTATTCTATATGATAACAATGAAAATTAATCTATGAAAGAAAATGTTTGTGCAATAGTAATCTATGAAAGAAAATATGAATCTAATCTAATATGAAAATGAAAGATTAATCTAATGGATTGCCCTGGGGCATGAGAGAAGAAGACAAGAAAAGGGAAGTTACAATATCCAAGCTCAAGTGCTTAAGTATCTTCTCCAAAATCGCTCTTCAAACCTGTAGCATAACAATTCACAAAATGCACTTACATGAAAATGAGATATGAAAATGAGAAGGAGAGGTCTCCTTATAAAGAATCTTGGATGGTCAAGATTAAGAAGCAAAAAGAAATGAGCAATGGTGAAGATTAAATCTTGGTTGATCCATGTGCTCAAGATTCTCAAGAGGCAAAATCAATGGACATGGTTAAGAGGCAAAAAGATGTGTGGAATAGATTAAGAGGCAAAAACTTTTTTCCAAAAGTCAAAAGATTTTATCTCATAAGAAAGTGCACTTTACTTTATTATTTTTAGCAAAGTGGGTTCCAATATTTAATTAAAAGATTTTTTTATTTATTTAAAAGAAATTTATTCTTTTAATTAAAATGAGATTTAAAATAAATGACTTGATAATTTAATTAAATAATTTTTATTTAATTAAAAGAGATTTTTATTTAAAAGGGATTTTTATTTAATTAAAAGGGAGCAAGTTTTCTCAATTAAATAAAACTTGGGAAATATATTAAAATATTTAAATTAATTACAATTTGATCAAATAAATTGATTTGAATTAAAAATATTAAAAATCATTGATTCAAAAAATTGATAAATTGATTCCAACATTGATAAAATGAAGAATGGGGCCCAAAGTCTAGGCGACCATTTTAGGGTGCATACATTTGCCCCTCTTTGGGTAATGTGTGATCATTTTGGGAACACATGCGACCAAAGATAAATTGAAATGTGAGGTCGATTTAGGATCACAAAACAATCCAAATGTGTGATCATTCTGGGAATATGCCAGGACAAAGATAAACTGAAAAAAAAAGACAAGGCCAACACCATTGTAAATAGGTAATTGTCAAGTCTGAAATAAGATTGAATCGATAAAGTTGAATCAAAGATTGAAGTTTGATAGGTACTGCCCCCCTCGTGATTGAAATTGAAATGAGATAGAGGAGAAACAGTAAATTGATAAATTTGATCAAATCGAACTAAAAATAAGGTTCTTGATGTAAGATGAAAGATATAAGAATCACAGAACCAAGGTAGATCATGAAAGATTATGCCCCAAGATTGAATTAGAAGAAAAAAAGTGAGGTGAAAGCGAATGAAAGATCGAAGGTTGAAAAAGGTGAAAGAAATGAAGAGAAGAAAAAAAATGTGCCTCAAGAAAGAGGATGCCTCAAAATCAATCAACTGTTTAAGATGGAAAATTTTGATTGAGATCACAAAAGAAGATAAGGAAATGAAGATCAAAACATGATCACAGCTGTTTAAATGCCCAAAAGAAAGATTAAGGAAAACCCTCTCAAACTCATAATGAAACCTAAAAATGCAAATTAACATGAAGTCTAACAATGCAAGCTACATGAAAATGCAAAGGTGTACTTGCAACAGAGAAACTATAGGATCTTGTGTTCATCATTCATTAGAGAATGTCAAAGAGCTTATTTTCATCATTGGGCCATTAGTAACGGACATAAAAAAATCACACAACCATCACTAGTCACGAGCACAACTGTGAAGATATGCATGTGATTTATATCGGATTGGAATGTGGAAAGATTCTAACATAAGCATCAAAGACATAAAGGTCAAGATGACTTCGATGCTAGCTTGCCCAATCTAATGTAGCAAAACCACACTCACATCAAGGCAAAGATGCCAAAATGACCATAAAAATGGTTGTGCAAAACAGTCAAGGATAATGCCTCAAATCTCCAAAGTGTTTCAAGGGAACAACAAGAGACACTCAAGATCTTCAAGAACACACCCACAAGCAGAACACAAATAAAAACATGAACCATGCCCCAAGTCCTTTAGCTATGCATCACAAAGAGACTTATTAGACAAGGACACTCAACAAAAATCAATAACAGTTAGCACACAAATAAAAGATCATGACATATCTCAAGCATTAAGTGTTGTGTTTAAAAATTTAAGTGTGTTAACTGATATTGAGTTCCAAGGATAAGAATCGAATGCTTGCAAGCAGGTAAGATCACATGACAAAACTAGGGAAGACCAAACCAATAAGTGTTGAAAAACACTTGATACTGGGGTGTGTGTTGAAAAAAACAATTGGGGAGGTGTTGAAAAACACCGTTTGCAATTTTTTCTAAAGAGAAACACATCCAAGAGACCAAAGCTAACACAGTTATGCCCCCTAGACAAAGACAAAGACCAATTCCAAACCAAGGCAACAAGGACAAGGCATGATGGAGAAAGGCTAAGTGTCGACGATGCATGCTAAGAAACAAAGGTGCAAAGACCTCAAGTAGCGCCTGTTTCTAGGTTTTCACGACTTGGATTTTATTGCAATTTTTTTTTTTTTTCAAGACTTTTATAATTTTTTTGTATTTTTGCTACCAAGGCACTTGTTTCCAAGTTTTCACCAAGGCACTTTTTCTATTTTTTTTTTGAACTTTGAATTTTTTAAATTTTTTTTGCACTTTTGGAATATATAATTTTTTTGAAGATACATCAAAGTGTTTACTAGATTTTCACTAAGATGATCATTTTTTCAGGACATTTTCCAATTTTAAAATTTTTTTACAATATATTTTTTAAAGATTTTTTCAGGATCAATAAGTATGTACAAAGGATGCCCCATATAGAATGGACATCAAACTCATGAGCAAGATCACATCGTGTAGTTCAAAAATGTGGCAAGGTGAGGGACAAGATGGATGAGCAAACTAGTGAATGAGATGGAGGAAAGGAGAATGAAGGTGAATGGAGGGAAGAAATCCTCAAGGTCAAACTCCTCAAGAGTACCCAAGCTAGGGAAAAAATTGTCATGTAAAGAACATTTGGACAAGAAATGAAAGGCCAACATAGGATAAGCCTCAAAAGCGTAATGTAAAAGAAGGAAATGATGCAATCCAAAGGATTAGACATGTCAAGAAGCTTCATAGCATCATGTTTACTCTTTTTTATTAGATTAAGACCAAAGGGGAAGAGGATAGTGACAGGCTAGAATGAATGAAGGAAAATGAAAATGAAGGCTAAACATGAATGGAATGCAAGCAAGATCATTATAAGATAGCTCACAAAATAGCCAAATGTTCGTGTATAGGTCAACATTGCCAAGATCAAAGAGCAAAGATGAAATGGATGAAACATGTAGAAGAACTTTGCATGACCCCTGATTGCCAGGTTTTCATCACGATACTTATCCAAGGCACCACAAGGGAGTGGTTTTCACCATAGGATGAATTTATTTCTCTTTACTTTTTCTACCAAGGCACCTATTTCCATGTTTTCACCAAGGCACATTTTTAATTTTTAAAAAATTTTAAATTTTTTTTTCTTTTTTCTTTTTTCTATTTTTTCTATTTTTTTTTAAAATTTTTTTGGAAGAAAGAAAGCTTTTTAAATAGTGCTCCTTGAAAGGATAAACCATGATATGCCAAAGATTCAAAATGATATGCTCAAAGATGTTGATAGAGAAAGGAAGATGGAAGAGAAAAATGGAGGATAAAGTTTTATGTAAAGCGAGTGAGGTAGGAAGATAGGAGGAATAGGCAAATGATGAAAAATGATAGAAGGTAGAAGGATAATGAATGGAAGGATTGTGAAAGGGGAAATGGAAAGGAAGGAAAGATAAACATCAACACACACACCTTGAAGGGTGGCGAGAGGGTGGAGGAAATGTGAATGAATGAATACATGAATGAATATGGTGAACGGATAGCAAAGGTTGTGGTTTAGGTGCACATAATGAAAGAATGTTTTTGGAGGAAGATGAAGTGGAAGTCTTTGGAAGCTTGAATGTCAATTTCACTTTTTTCTCAACATGAGACTCTTTCAAGAGAGACTTTGGAATCCATATAGCCATAGGATTTTTATTTCTTTTTGATGATTTAGAGAGAATATCTTCAATGATAGATTTTGGAACCCATACTTATCTTGTAGTTTTCTTCTTAGATATCTCTTTTGACTTTATGCCTCCATGTCGATTAGATGAGACATGGTGATCTTATTTTTTTGATGGATTCTTGTATTGGTTCTTTTTCTTGTATTTAACATTCAAATTACTTTCAAAATACTTGAGACTTGTGAAAAAAGAAAGAGGATATGACTGGTTTAGATGGGTAGGTGGATGAAAAGGATTCAAGGGTATGCATCTATGTTGAACTTGAGAAAAGATATGAGATGGAGGGACGTAGGGACCCAAGATGGATGATGAATTAGGAGAGTTAGGAGGGGAAAGTGAAGGGACATAAGGGCCCAAGATGGAAGGAAGATGTGAAGCCCTTAGTATTGGTGGAGGAGGTCCAAGGATGGATGCCAAAGATGCAAAAGGATAATCAATAAGGTCATCACCATCTATATGGAAACCAAGGATATCAACATCTTTAGAGTGAGCATTAATATTTTTAATAGAATCATGAAAATATTGAACATGAACAACTTCTTTGATAGGATTTCATCATTCAAAGTATTAGGATCTATGTTGGATGAAGGATTTGTGATAGATTTGGAAGACTCAAAAGCTTTAGGAAATGTATGAGTATTGGAGGAAGTAGGGGATGGAAGGGAACCATTAAAAGACAAAGGTCCATCATTAACATAATCTTTCTTGAGAGTGTAATCTTTATTTTCAGCATGAGAGTTCTTAGAGAAATGATTCTTATAATATTTACGTTTCAAATCAAGATGGTGCATTTTATAGTCCTCAGTAGTAGTAAGTGGATCATAATCAAAGTATTGCTCACATAACTCATCAAAGTCTCTTTCAAAATCAGAATCATATGGATCACCATTGCAATCTCTGCAATAGGATGATCCATTTCTAGTAAGCATGAGCACACGACTAGGAGGACTCTTAGGAATATAGGTATCATAGGTATCACTACATTGCTCATTATAGTATGTCTTGATATGAGGAGTAAGATTCTTGGGAAAAGTAGAAGAGGAATGAAATTGTGAAGAAGAGGAAAGTGAAGACCTAGTAGATGAAGAAGACTTGGATAATGAGAAATGTGAAGAAGAGTGATGATAAGACTTAGAAGATGAAGAATTTGAATGGTGTCTAGAAGAGTTATGGTAAGAAGATGAGGAATTTGAATGATGTCTAGAAAAGTCATGATAAGACTTGGAAGGTGAAGAATGATGAGAAGAATTGGAAGATGAAATATGTTTAGAGGAAGAATATCATGATATTATCATAAGCGTGATTCTATCAAAGGTGGGTGATTCACTCAATTTTTTTTTAATTTTTGTTGTGAGTTTATCATTCATAAGGGTTTTGGAGGAATAATGTTCTTCAAATTGAGCAAGGAGTTCAAGATCATCCATTTTCAAGATGGGTTCCATAGCAAGATAGTCGAAACTCATGGTTCTAGAAGAGGAGGAATCAAGCATAGAAGTGAATTGGACAAGAGATTACTAAAACTCTCTAAGCATGATATCAAAGAATCTAAAGGTTTCTCTTTCTCAACAAGAATGATTTCTAACTTACTAACTCCAAGAAAGGTCACTTGTGAGATAAAAAATTACTAATCCAAGAGGTCAAGACACAAAGACCCAAGGTGCAAATAGGCTTCTAACACCAGGGTAGAGAACCTACAATAATCTGGGTCGACTGAGGAATATTAAAAATGGCATGAATCAGCTTCGGATTGCAAGACAAAAAGTTTGACAACTCAAGGACTCAATTTTTGTTTATTTTAAAAGATCAAGTAAGTATATCAACATATTTTTATCATTGATCAAGCACATAAGACAACAATCAAGGAGTTCAAGCAAGCAATTATCTTCAAAAAATGAGCAAGGGGTAAAGCAACCTTGCACATGAATAAGAATAGTGACTTAGTATGCTACTCCTTAAAGATTCTACTTGTGTATGTTCTCAAAATATTTTTGCAATCACGCACATAGTCCTAGCAAATAAAACATTGGTTGCATTATGGTTCTTAGTAATGGTTTGACTCTACAACTTTTGTAATCTCAAGAGGGTGAACTCCAATCAAGGTGCACAGGGTTTTGACACATTCTGAGAATTTAATCAATCAGAGATGCTGAGGAGATCTGACAACCCAACAAGAAAGTACACCTGTGGAGATTTCTTCGACAAGGACATTTATATAGCGATTGTCACTACCATGGAGAAAATGGATATTACCACTTGAGGTTCCATCCACATGGTTGGCCCAATGAAGGGAATGTCCACTACGGTTAACCCTCTCTAACAAGGTGACTCACAAAAAGGACCACATGGGGACTTGGTTTAGATTCAAGGATCTGAGTTTCTAATACTACCCAAAAAGGGAGTAGAGCATAATCCTATAGCATCTTCACTTCACCCAAACATAACAAACAAATTAATCTGACACACTAGTATTGAAATTAACCTCACCAAGATATGTGGTGTCAACAACTTGTGATCTATCAACCCCTCCGGAGAGAGAATGCATCAACCAAAAGATGAGGACGCAAATCAAGGGAACATGAGATAATCTCAATATCTTCCTTACCTACAAGGAGATCTATCATCAAGAAGAGCCTCAAAAGAAAGCCAATCTCTCAAGATCACCACAAATAGTGTTCATAGGGCCTAATTACTATGTGAAACACATATGCAAAAAAGGTAAATCTATGTTCTTTTTAGAGCCCCAAAGTGAAGTGTGATCTATGAAAGCAATAAACACTCAAGCTAGACACATGAGAGATTAATTTTATTTCTAAAATTAAAATTTTATAGAGATGCAACAAAATACCTCAAGTCCAAAGCAACACGTTTAGTAGATTTTTGTTGAGCTTTTTTTGTGCAAGCAAGCCACAAACTCTCCAACAAGCAAACAAGCAAATAGACAAACAAGATATGCAATGTATATCCAACTTATGCAAACCCTAGGGTTAGATCTGAAAATAATTTGTTAGGAGCAATAATAACTAGCAAATAATTCAAGTGACAACTCATATCATGCGTTGAACCATGAAAAATAAGTGCATACTCATCACAAAATTTTATTTTTTTTGCATTTGACCTAGTCAACAAGATCTATTTTTTATATGATTTCGGCTAAAAAAATAGAAATGAAAAATAGAGACCCCTACTAAAAAAAAAGAGCTTTCAAAAAATGTAAAAATTTTAGAAATATCTCTTCATTTGTGCCCTAGAGACCCATTTTACCAAAATAGACCACTTTTTGTAAATCAATTATTTGAGTTATGATATTGCATCCAAATTCATAACACAAAGAATGGACCCCCTGTGAAATTAGAAGAGATTTCTGAAAATGTAATTTTTAAAAAAAAAATGCTAATTTGCACCAAAAATTAATTTTTTTATTAAAAATTAATAAAAAATATAAAAAATTGAAAATACCTCTGAAAATTATGAATTTTGTATTAAAGCTTCTAGAATATGTCTCCAACTTGCAAAACAAATTTCAGACCAAACAACCAAGCTGTTTGGGAGATATGATCAAATCTTTGAAAATCTAGGGTTTTAGGCTCCAAGCAAATCATGCACAAGGGGGTTAGATCCAAAAATAGCCAAAACAAGCATGTAAAGGTGGGTTGCCCCACCGTAGGTGCCAAAAATATGTGCTAAAATATTGTCACACTTCTATGAGTCATTAAATCTAAAATTACTCAAGAATGAGGTCTCAAATGGTGACTCATAGCTCTCTATTCATGGAGTGCAAGGGTTTATGATGGAGGCCATCATATAAGACCTAGTTTGTACCAATGCAAGTACACCATAAAATAATAGATTCAAAGATGCATGCAAATAGAAATGAGATCTATTCTATATGATAACAATGCAAATTAACCTATGAAAGAAAATGCTTGTGCAATATTAATCTATGAAAGGAAATATGAATCTAATCTAATATGAAAATGAAAGATTAATCTAATGGATTGCCATGGGGCATGAGAGAAGAAGATAAGAAAAGAGAAGTTACAATATCCAAGCTCAAGTGCTCTAGTATCTTCTCCAAAATCGCTCTTCAAACCTGTAGCATAACAATTCACAAAATGCACTTATACGAAAATGAGATATGAAAATGAGAAGGAGAGGTCTCCTTATAAAGAATCTTGGACGGTCAAGATTAAGAGGCAAAAAGAAATGAGCAACGGTGGAGATTAAATCTTGGTTGATCCATGTGCTCAAGATTCTCAAGAGGCAAAATCAATGGACATGGTTAAGAGGCAAAAACTTTTTTCAAAAAGTCAAAAGATTTTATTTCATAGGAAAGTGCACTTTACTTTATTATTTTTATTTTTTATTATTTATTTATTATTTTTAGCAAAGTGGGTTCTAATATTTAATTAAAAGATTTTTTATTTATTTAAAAGAGATTTATTCTTTTAATTAAAATGAGATTTAAAATAAATGACTTGATGATTTAATTAAATGATTTTTATTTAATTAAAAGAGATTTTTATTTAAAAGGAATTTTTATTTAATTAAAAGGGAGCAAGTTCTCTCAATTAAATAAAACTTGGGAAATATATTAAAATATTTGAATTAATTATAATTTGATCAAATAAATTGATTTGAATTAAAAATATTAAAAATTATTGATTCAGAAAATTGATAAATTGATTCCAACATTGATAAAATGAAGAATGGGGCCTAAAGTCTAGGTGACCATTTTAGGGTGCATACAATTTCAAAGTTGTATTAACTTTCCATAATCACTGGGAATTGTTTTAGAAGTATATTTAAGCATTAAATTTTAAGTATGACAATAGAAGAGAGATTAGGGGGAAAAGAAGATAAATAGAAAAGAAGGTACAAAAAAATGTTCAAGAATAGATCATTCAACATGAGCTCAATAAAGTGTTCTTGTAGAAAGAAGATAATTTATAACTAGAGGCATAACACACTATATAGGCTGAAAGGAATGATTTTTAATTGGGAAATTAATATAGTTATTTAGACTAATCTCTCACATCAAGAAATTAGTTGTTGTGATGAATGAAAAATGAAGGTTAAATGGTAAAGATGCAGATTTAATGATTGAAGAAGACATTCTAATGATTTCTAATAGTGTCTTAAAAATACCTATTAATATTTTAAGAATTGAAAAGATGCAATACTTTTTATGTGACAATTGTTTGAACATAAACATTTGAAGTTGATGAATCAACTGATTCTTATTCCATCATTTAACTTTTGTTTTTGTAATCTTTCAAGGATGTTCGAATTAGCAATCAAAGAAATTTGTTTTGATTTACATCTCAAGAATAAAGGGGGATAATATTAGTCTTGCATTACTTTCATATATCATTGTTATAATATTTTTTATAATAATAATAATTCTAATACAATTAGAAAGATGAAAGGTAACAAAAAAAATGGAAAGAGGATACTTTATCTCAAATGCAACATTGTTCATACATGCGAGCATAAGATCATGGTGTTATAAACAAAAATACATAAATGGAATTCATTGTGAGGAAATCAAAGTTTAAAGCTTTTGATGGGCTCAATTTTATGGTTGATAATATATTGATCATTCTATACACTTCAATAAGATAATTAAGAATGAACATAACACATATAATGAATTATATGTCATGACAACTATAATGGTTATAGGTTTTATGTTTCCTTTTTTTCATTAGTAAGTTTCTATGTAATCATAAATGTATGGATTATAATTTACATTTGGAGGAAAATATTTGTGCTTCAAAGTGTCACTTGCATATCATTTAGAGTAGTCATAGATGAGATGATTCTACATAAGGAATAAGTTACTTGGGCATCAAGATGTTTTGTGATGGAGGACATGCATACTTTTTTTAATCAGTAAATTACAACCTTTTAAGCTTCCAAACACTCCACAAATTCAAATCCGTGAATTGAATGGCCCAATATAGGTGCAAAACCTAAATGCACAATGGCCTAGAGGGATTTGAACCTTGGTGGCACCCTTGCCAACAAAGTGTTTCAACTTCTATTCTGAGTGGGTCACCCTTAAACTGTAGTGCGCCAGGTAAAATTTTTAACATGACTGGTGGCACCAACACAACACATCCTATGATACCATGTGGGTTGGGGACACTAAACCTCATGAGATTGTGCTTTACCATATTCTAGTAAGAAATACATTCATCATTTGATATTCCCCCCTAAATTAAAGTGTAGTATGGTGTTTAGTAGCATGTATTCAATATTGCTACCACATAAAGGATGTCAAAATATCATATCATTGGAACTAGGAATTAATCCTACTATGATCTCTCATTATCACCACTTAAGTAAATATAAACATGTAATAGAGGAGGTTCGTAAAAAATGTTAAATATGTATTACATTAAATCTATCCCATTTTACATTTTAGTAGTCCTTGATAAGAAAGAAGATGGAACCATGAGGATGTGTGTTAACTGTAAATTGTTGGGCCAAAATACTTTTGGATACCCATTCCTAGAATTGTTGAGCTCATTGTTGAGATGCATGGGGTAATATTTTTCTCATTTAAATTGATTCGAGATTAAGCTACCTCAATTTTACATCTACATTGACAATGTGTAATTTTTTTAGATGTTGTTATGGACAATTTTAATTCCTTCCATGCTATATTGCATGACTAATAAAGTATCAAATTTCCAATCCACGATGAACTAGGCATCCTATCAAATCCATTGATAAAACTTGTTTTAATATTTTTTTAATTATATTTTGATGTGTGAAAAGGAATGGAACAATTACAAAAGGCACTTAGATTTGTTCCTTGGAATTGTATATATATATATATATATATATATATATATATATATATATATATATATATATATATATATATATATATATATATATATATATATATATATATATATATATATATATATATATATATATATATATATATATATATATATATAAACCATGCACAATTACATTATTAGGCATATTGAAAGACTCAATCCAGGTGACTGTTGTCACCATAAGTACCAATCCATGCTGGCCATCCCATGGGTCCATCCATTCATATAGGTTATTTTCCCTCCTATATGTGAGCTAAGTAAGGATACATGAAAAATTGAGTGACCTGAAGGGGCACCACCTATTGTTGAACTTCATGATGCTTTACTTCATACTATTGTGCCTCATGATAATGTAGTTCATGTTGTACATCATGATGCTATGCCTCATACTTTTGTGCCTCATGCTAGTGTACCTCTCTAAGTCTAATCTCAATCATCTCCATCATGAAGTTATGAATCACTATTTCAAATGGAGTTCTATATTCCTCTTTCTTAGCTGAGGTGAAACCATGCCAAACTTCCCATTTAAAAAATCTTGATATTTTGTCTTTCATAAGGTCCTCAAATTTTTTCTTGGACAAACTTAGCACTACTATAACCTATGATAAAGCATCATGAAAAATAAGCCTCTTCAAAGACTCAGTAAGTAACCTACTTCTAGCATTAAACAAACTATCATTCCCAAATTTCCATATAGTCCAAATAATTTATGCTAAAAGAATAGACCAAAAGAGACTGTAATCTTTCTTAAGGTTATCTAAAAAGACAAATAATATATTAGAAGCATTAATATTGTAAGAAATAAATAAGCCAAAGAGGCCCCAAACTTCTTTAGCAAAAATATGAATTTTTTAAAAAATTTATTATACAAAATATATGATTGGAAAAAATAGGGCAGTCATTGATTTATATCCTAAAATTCCTATTATTTGTTCTATTTTTTCATCTATAATGATTGAAGTGGTTCTATCATAGTAGAATATGCCAATAATGCATTGGATACTAACATCTTGAATTGAGGTCTAAAAGATGATCATTTGTTTTAGAATCTAAAATCAAGGAAAAATTTTTGAGACTTAAATGGAAAAGATGATCATTTGTTTTAGAATCTAAAATCAAGGAGAGAATTTTGAGAATTAAATGTTGCTTTAGTAGTGTTTCCTTTTCTTTGATGGCCTGTTTACTTTACTTTTTGGCTTATGTTTTTGGGAATTATAAGTTTGAGAAACCATATATGTTGCCTCCAAATAAAGTATTAAAAACCTTATTAAATCTTGACAAGGTTGTCTTATGATTAGAAATTGCATGTCTTCCTTTTTATTCTAGATTTCTTTAACAATATTAAAAGTAATGTCAAAACACAAAGAGATTTTCACAACCTCTTAAACTCTAGAAAATTTGTCTCACTTTAAAAGTTGAGTTTTCTTTTACATCAATTATTTTTATTTGTTTCTAAACTTTCAAAATTTAACGACGTTTTCAGTTACTACAAAGATTCTCAAAACTTTAAAAAGTTTTGATGAAACTCTACGTGTTTATCAAAAGCTTCAAAGTGTACATCTTTGTACACTCCATAGTTAAGCATGCTTGAGTTGAAGTAGTATTGGAATGGATGACTTCTGAAGAAGGTCCAATGCTTTAGTTTTGTGAACATCACCTAGATGTCACAAGTGCTAAATGTTCCATTCATTCTCATAAAAAATAGATTCTTATAAATAATTACTCATAAAACATTGGTCAATAAATTTGACTCTAAAAATACACAATTGAATCCTAATAACAATATCACCATTTCTTCACTTTTAGACTTCTACAAATTTATATATATTTCTAATTAAAAATAACATATAAAAAGATTACCAACTTTCAAACATTGATTATATATTTCTTCAAACATTTAAAATAGTAAAAACTAATAAAAAAATTAATTTTTAAATTTAAATAAAACTTATGTTCTTTGAGAAAGTTAGAACTTATTTATTCTACCATTATGGCAAGTGAACAGTCATTTGGGTGCTAGAATTAGACTGGATATTCCATAATTAGATTTCTAAATAATGTCGATTCCATGTTTGTGTCCATCCAAAAAATTGGAATTGGAAATTTGAAATTCCAGTTTTGCCCCCAAAATGGGCATTTCATTTTCCACTCAAATAGGTGGAAATGGAATTTCGAATTCCAATTCCAATTTTTATAAAACCAAATTTAATATTTCGTGGGATCCATGACTATAAGGATGTATATTATATTTCTATAAGGATGTATATATACACATGTGTATATACATATATATATACACACATGTATGTATATGTGTATATATATACACAAATGTGTGTATATGTATACACACACACATGTGTATTTGTGTATATATAAATACATGTGTATATGTGTATACAC
Organism: Chamaecyparis obtusa; assembly: GCA_027943335.1. Taxonomy (NCBI): domain Eukaryota; kingdom Viridiplantae; phylum Streptophyta; class Pinopsida; order Cupressales; family Cupressaceae; genus Chamaecyparis; species Chamaecyparis obtusa. The sequence continues at coordinate 19,462 of BSBK01002193.1, forward strand.
ACACATATATGTATATATACATATACATGTATGTATATATATACATACATGTATGTATGTATATATATATACATACATGTATGTATGTATATATATATACACATGTGTGTATATACACACATATGTATGTATATACACACACATGTGTGTATATATACATGTGTGTATATACACACATGTGTGTACATATATAAACACACATGTGTGTATATGTGTATATGTGTGTATATACACACACATGTACACACATGTGTGTATGTGTGTATATATACATGTGTGTATGTGTATATATACACACATGTATGTGTGTATATATACATACATATACATGTGTGCATATGTGTATATATACACACATGTATGTGTGTATATATACATACATACATATACATGTGTGTATATGTGTATATATACATACATGTATGTGTGTATATATACATACATATACATGTGTGTATATGTGTATATATACACACATGTATGTGTGTATATATATATACATATACACACACCATATTTAAAGAAATTAAAATAAAGAATTAAAATTCCTTATGCATCTTCTTAGTCATCTTCTGAGTGAACCAAACGAGTCAGCCCATATTCTAGAAATTATTTTCAGGATTTGTATCTTCCAAAATTGTAGCATCTTCCAGAATTGACTAGAATTAGCATTTGGTATTCCAACACTCAAATGGGCCCTACATATTGTTAGATTCTATTTTCCTAGTATCAAAAGATGAAATGCTAGCTTTACTCTTATTAAAAAATAGAAAAAAAATATAGGATGACGTTATACCTCTGTTCGAAAACAATAATGACAAAAGAAGCCTGTGCGGAATATATCAAATTAGATTAGAGAAAAATAAATGGATGCTAAAGTTTTCTTCATATATGTTTGCATTGAGAATGCAAAGAAGTTATATAAATAAACCTAGTCTTGACATCTTTCCTTTTAATCTCCGCACCTTTGTTTTTACTCTGAAAAAAACCATCATGGTGCATAAAAGCAGTTGGGAAGTAGAAGTTGGTGTGCCTATAGGCACAATATGGAAAGATCTGACAAAGGACTTGGCAGCCATATTTTCCAAAGTGCTGCCCAACATGTTTACCTACATTGAACTGGTAGAAGGAGATGGCAGAGTTGGCACTGTATATGTCTTTAATTTTGGTTCAGGTAATCATTTACCTGCTTGTTTCTTTCATCCATTTCTCTCACTTGTGGTATGCGTCATTAAATCAGGGCAGAACTTTATTAAATCAAATAACAATTTATTATCGGTTTCACCTATTTACTGATTCGCTATTTATGGCAGCTAATTATTTAAACAAAAATATGCGTATTTCAACTATAATAGAAGTTTATTTATTAGTTTTAATCATGATTCATTATATATATATAAATGTACAGGTGTCCATAAGGGAATGTGTAAAGACTTAAATTCCAACATGAATGTCACATCAGCAAAATAATATAATTTAAGGAGTTGGTCAACAAGTCAAAGGTTGAATACATAAGTTGACAAGATACCAATAGATTCTTTATATTATAAGAATAAAAAAAGTACAAATATGACCATAACTGTCGAAATGATAAAACATACCTATGTCCAAAGATAAGTGGAATGTTGATCATCTGTCGAATGTCCTAATGAAATCATAATAAGAGATGTCACATCAAATACAAGCAAGTACAAACTATCAAGTTGGGATAACAACCCAAGAAATGTTTGTTCAATTGTCGAATCACATCAGTAAAAAATTAAGATTAGATCAAATATGGACTTCTGTTTCTAATGATAAAGGTAACCATCAAAGTCAAGAAATACCACCATGTCAGATACAAAGAAGGTATAGCACTGTAAAGGAAAGTCCTTCCTGAAAGAAGCTTTAGATCTATTCTCAAAAGTCAACTAGGGTGAGAATATTGTGAGAGTGCGTTTCCACCCTACCACGAAGTAATTATGCTTCCCTAGAATCTTTTCTGACATGAAAGATACCTAGTTCAACTAGAAGTAATGTAACTAAGTAAAACTGACTAAAGTAATAGAATATGTGCTATTTGATAGATCCACATTCAATTTCTAATATAACATGTCATGGACTTCCAAAAGCATACCTTGGAAATCTGCTTCCATTTCATACATATAGAAAATATTGTGCAAAGATTCTCATTTAATGCATAATACATCATGTTTCACGGGTTCTTTCAACATACATATAGGAACATAACAAAATCCTTCTATTAACTATCAAAACATGTCAAGCTCATAATTCCGTCAATATCTCTTTTAGTTTAAATGATAAATATAACTTGAATTCATCATAGTACACAGAGAAAACCCAAGAATACACATATAAAAAATTCATTTCATTTAGGAAGCATAAACTATATCAATGATTAACATGTACATCGCAAGTAGGTCTAATGAATTTGCATGTCTAAGCTTTCCTCTATAACTTGAATTCATCATAGTACACAGAGAAAACCCAAGAATACACATATAAAAAATTCATTTCATTCAGGAAGCACAAACTATATCAATGATTAACAGGTACATCGCAAAAAGGTCTAATGAATTTACATGTCTAAGATTTCCTGTATATATCTACTCATTAAAATCTAACTTTCACCTATTTTATTTTTCTGTAGTAGTGTAATAATAAATAACCATATTCTAAATCATTATGATCAAGACATGGATAAGCCAAATGCATCAGTCAAGCCTATTAAATTAGAAGCATCAAGTCTTTCTTGAACAACATGTTGAGATCCCAATTCTTTCTCACTCACATACATAGATATACCAATAGATTATTTTAAATGAAGGAACTCACAATAATGGCATAGAAAAAAACAAGATTTCATGATACCTTAATCATATCAAGTTTCACCAAAAAGTACACAGGTAGACACATTCAATTTTCAATATAATTTTATCATAGAATTTCTAAAGATATACTTAATTAATTGATTTCATTCAACAAAGTGGTTAGCTCCCACTTATAAATCCAGATTTAAAGTTTGAACATATGAAGTTGAATACAATTCTAATTTTAGCAATAAAATTACCCTTAAATAATAAATTATCCAACTAATATATAGTTAAGATTCTAATTACTCCTTTCAAAAGAGATCATCACATTGCATTAATAAGGAGTTTCAAATTAAAGTTTTCAATAAATAGTTAGACCATTATTAATCAAAAGAAAACAAAAAACAAGAGACTTTAATGCCATGTCTATTGGGAGAGATCTTATAAAGATAAATGAAAGTAATTTTAAATCTGCAAGAAAACAAAGACAATTCTCACAACATGAACAATATAATGAGATGATATTTCTGGATTCAATTGTGTGTGTATTTTAAGCATCAACGTTTCGGATCACACTCTGTGATCCATCATCATGAACAATATATCCATATAGATCAAAAGAAAACAAAAAATAGAGGACTTTAATTCCATGTCTATTGGGAGAGATCTTATAAAGAAAAATGAAAGTAATTTTAAATCTGCAAGACACAAATACAGTTCTCATAGCATGAACAATATATCCATATAGATCAAGGGAGGTTTATATTGTTAAGTAAAACCAATAAATGTGAAACCAATTCATTTCATCTATTCAACACGATAATTATTTGTTCCCAAAATAAATAATTCCAGAAAACATGGTAATAAAAGTAAATCTATATTTCAAATTTAGGTGAACATACTAATGCTACAAGAAGTATACTTGTATCCTATCACAATTTAAATGATTAGAACAATGAACTTGATTCCATAATTTTCAATCATAATTTCAAATAGAGATGATCGTCAAACATGTTATTTGGTATACTGTTATTTGTTCATTGATTGGGTTTTCAACAATGATGACTAATTTCAATTCCAAAAGTTATTTCAAATTTCTTCCCATCTATGGTGTTTAGCCAGATAATATAAAGAAAAATATTTTTCTACAAGAGAAACAATTTAATCATCTAAATCATGCAGATTTTAATCTTCTATTTATCAACTAATGCAACACATTGAAGAAAAAGTCACAACACATAATAATAATCAATTATCAAAGTCGTTCTATAAAAATGCAATTTAAGAGAAATACCAGTCAACAAAAAGATGACTTGCAAGTGCTTACAGTTCTCATTAATTCCTTTGATCTCTGTCCCTCTTTAACAATTTTTCATCTCTCTCATTCTTTATTTTTTTGCTCTATCTTTCTCTGGTTTCATGCCTCTCTCAACTAATTTTCATCCCTCAACCTTTACTCTCTCCTAAGGATTGTGTGTCCTCTACGTTGTTTCTTTCTTTCTCAACCCATCCTGTCGTTCCTTCTTTGTGCCTCTCATTTGAAATCCCTCACACCCAATTCTACCCTCTTCTAGACTCACTGTATTTTTTTTTTCGAGCATCTGTCCTCCCTCCATTATCCTCTCCTAGAAATCTCTCCCTTAACTTCTATCATAATTCCCTTGTAAAAGAGTCTCAGTTTCTCTCAATCTAGGTGCGAGACTCCTAGTGAATCATCGACCATCTCATTTTTAAGTTCCCCAAAATAATGTTAATGAATCCACTCGCATTTTCTTAGTCACTATTAAAGGAAAGGTGGTTGTTTCTATTGGCATGTGATGTTTTGGAGCACTAGGTATCACTTGAGGGTTTTCATTTATGGAAACACTCATGATGGAGTGATCGCATGTTGTGAAGATTGCCACTGGAGTCATAGTCATGAAAATGACTAAGTCCAGAATCAGGATAACAGGGTACAACACCACAGTTTTGGTCCGCGATGAAGATATATAAGGTATTATGGCTTGTGAAGTTAACTGAAGGTATTTTGGGATGTGTGCATGCTTCATTTAAGAGTGCATAAGTTTTGGTTACCAAATCCATGAGATACAGTGATCAGAAGGTATGGAAAGATAGTAAAATAGTGTAACAGGGTATATGAACAGTTGCAAAGATTAAGGAAAGCATAATCGATATGGTAACATGCTAAGTCAAGTAAATAAATTATATTGTCAACTCTTTGGTAATATAAGAGTGCCAACTCCATGTATATCATTTTCATAAGTTTCTATTATGTTTTGTATGGCAATTATAAGGCTGACTGGAAGGCTAATTCTGTATAAGTATAGATTGGTTTTGTGAAAGCTAAGTATGGAATAATTTATGATGATGGAGTAAGTTTACAAATATAAGAGAAGAGATTAGGTGTGAGATTAGTAAGAGAATGAGCTATAATTGGAACTATCTAAGAAAGATAAGTGCTTGTATTGTTCCCCTTTTGAGAACTATTTTTGAAGACAAGTGTTGATTGTAAGAGTAGTTTTCTCACCACCTTTAACCAGGTGTTTTGTATACCCATAACAGGGTTTTTGTAATCCTCTAACAAGGAAATGTACTATGTAACAATTAGCTCCTAATAGGGCTAGATCTCCTAACAGGGATACTATATTTTAGTACATATTTTTAGGTACCATCCCCACCAGGGTTTTCCCTTTGGCTAGGGTTTCCTCAAGAACAAATCATGGCGTCATGAGTAATTTATTATGCTTATATGTTCTTTTCATTTGAGCATTACTTTGGATTGTTTATAATTGTTTAAAATTGAAATGAAATTTTTGTAATACTGATTCACCCCCCCTCTTAGTATTATTACCTAATCCTAACAATTGGTATTAGAGCTTTTGGCCATTTGAGAGGAAGCTTAAAAGATTAAGGGAGATTAGAATAGAAATTCCAAATATTTACAAGTGAAATTTGAAGTTGCACTTGAAGATCTAGATAAGATGAAAGCTGAGAATGGTGAAATAAAATTTAAATTAAGAAGAGTAGAAGGTTTCATGAGAAAACTTAAAGAACAACTTGAGATTGTAAAAAATTAGAGATAAGACCTTATGGAGAAAATCAAAGAAGATTCAGACAATGATACATCAGACAAAGTAAAGAAGTTGGACAATAAAAAGAACAATAATTCTCTTGATGATCAAAGAGATTCAACATGAAAAGGATGAAAGGAAAAAAGTTGAAGAGTCACTAAAAGAAGCTAACTTGTAGATAGGACAAATGAAGACTGAACTTGACCACTACAAGGACAAATATCAGGAACTGGATAAATATAATTAGATCAATAAATGTGAACTCACTCAAGCCAAACTACACATTGAGAAGTTACACATGAGCAATGACAAGTGTGATGAACAAAGAACAGAACAAAAAACCAAAGGAGATGAGTGGATGCAATGAAGTTGGACATTCAAAAACTCATGAAGAACCAAAAGAAGCCAAGAATGAGGAAATACCTATTCCTAATGGAAGGCCTACAAATGAAGATCCTAGAGAATAGTTCAGACCCTTCAGAGGTAGATGTTTTAGATGAAACAAATTTGGACACATGAAAAGAGTTTGTAGAAGTAAAGGTAACTCTAAACCCTTTACCAGCTACTATTTTAATTTCTATGAGTATGGACACAAGAAAGCAGATTGTAGAAAACTTGATCAATCCAGGTATAAGAAAGACTATATCAGAGAAGAAACTACAGCAAAGGTTACATGTCATAAATGTAATAACCTTGGGCACACAACAAGGTACTGTAAGCTACAAAATACTCAAGAAAGAAGAAGACCACCTATTTGTTACAAATGTAACAATCTAGGTCACATTGAAAAGTTTTGTAGATACAACAGAGATGACAACATAGGAGGACCAAGGAGATCTAGTGAACTAGAAGGACCACCACCCATGGTCATAAGGAAGAACATTAGTGATAGTGGTAAAAGCCTAAATTATTACATGAATGAATACAAGAAATTAGAGGATGAGAAGATATGGCAAGTAAAAGTTCTAAATAAGGAAGTGGTTTAGGGACAGATAGTTGATGATGCCATGTCTTCGCATGATGAGTTCTTTGAGGTATCAAACTAGAAGGCCTCATGGCCTCATGGGGAGAATTGGATACAAAAAACAAAAATTATCCAGCCCCTATATAAGTGGAGTAAGCTCATGCGAGCTTAGGTATGATGTGTACAAATGTTTTGGAATTTGTAGATGAGATCAAAACACTTGAAGATTCATCTTCTATGTTCACGAGTTTTACATTGATTGGATGCCATGCAAAGTTAAGCTAGCTTTGTTTAATGCACACACTCAACTTGCAATGAATAAAAGACTTGAAAGATTTCATTTCTACACCACTTGTTGATCAATGACTAAGGAGAGCATAAGTGTGAAGGTAGAGAAGTAATCTAGCAAAGAGATTTTGTGTTCACATGAATCCAAGCATCATATTTGTGCACATTTAAGGCATTTAGACTTAATCTCTTTGGAAAGTCATGGATGCACTAGTAGTTTTTGATGTTATAGATAGACCTAGATACAAATCCAAAAGGCATCGATTCAAATCCTGTGAGGATGATCTAGAAGAGGCATTCTCTCAAAACCCCATAGGTGTGTTACACATAGAGGATATTAGGGCATACATACATTGCAAGTATGAGATTATTGGGGATGTTAAAATCTTCTATGAGTTGAACAACATGATAGAAGTAAATGGATCTTTGGTAGAAGAATTCAAACATTTAAAAGAACTATTAATACTCAAGTTAACCCGACTCACTGAATTCATGGAAGTTAAATGGTTTAAGATCATTCTAAGTAGAGTTCATGATCAGTTCTTATGGATAGGTGATCAACCTATTAAGATATGTGCTCAGTTGATCCATGATATCATAGGGCTTGACAATGAAGGATCTGTACCCGTTAGTGAGAGAAACCTAGGAAAAGAAGCTGAAACCCTAACACACTCTAAATGGGACAAGAGGGCAATGACAATAAATGATATATATTTACAGGATGTTAGATTGGTAGCAATGATAATTGTCTATAAGTTGTTTTATAGTTCTAGACTTAATTCTGTATCAATTGGAGTTATAATGATGGAATACAGAATGGTTAAAGAAAACAAGAAATACAACCTATGTGAAATACTAGCTCAACAATTCATTGAGAAGTAAAAGTTATAAAGAAGGAAAAATCTAAGGCATTTAGGTTTGGGTCATTACTAGTTCACATGTACATTCATGTCATTCACAACTTTCCTGGTATGCATCCTTGAGCATGGAAAGATAATGAACCCACTAGTCTACAAGTATCAATAGACTATAGAAGACAAAAAAAGGATTGGGTTGATGGAGAATTGTTTTGCATGATTAAGATCATGTAGAGGAAGATGAAAGAAAGATATAGAATTCCAAAAATCTTAGTAGAAATTAATAAGGAAACCATTTATTTCATGGTTGAAACTGATTGTATCTTCTTTGAGGCAGTTGCACCTAGAACCAAATGGTGAACTATCCTATGGGATATGAGGTAAGTGCTGAAATATTAACTATGCAAGTAGAGCATGTATTGGCAGTAGAAAAGGACCCTACTCAAGAAAGATGGGGTACATATAGAGAAAAATATGAAAGAGTCAGAGAAGAACAAGAGAAAGTAACAAGAAAGAGGAAAGTCAGCAAGATAGTGGAAGATATCATGACAATGGTGGGTATTACAAAAGCACAGTTGATAGATATAAAAAATAAGATGGAGGCATCTTCTAGTATTGCCACTGATTCAACCATTCCATTAAAAATAGAGAAGACAGTCACTACTGATAACATTGTTGATTTATCAGTCTCTCAAGAGAAAGAAACACATGAAGTTGAGACTACATCTGTTCCTAGAAGATCTTCTAGAACAGTCAAGCTGGTTAGTCCAAAAGGAAAAGAGATAGAGGTAAAGAGGAATAAGGAAGAAAAGGTCATGGATAAAGAGGAAGAGAAAATGATTCAAAAGAATCCAAAATCCTTGTGGAAACCAGATATGAAATTACTATAGAAAAGGGTTATCAAAGATGGAAATCTGAAATCAATAAATAGATACTATGAGAGATATAGCCCTGAGGACCAAGCAATCATTGAGGACACTATCATTGAGCATTTTTTAGTTTTCAAAAAGAATTTGTTGGAAGTTGAAGCCAGTGTCTCCAAAGATTTGTACAATAAACTGGAAATCAAAAAATAGTTAGCATACTCAGAGGATGAGAACATAAGAAACAAGACAATCGATGATATGTTCCCAGTTGTGTCTATTCAGGAAAGATAAATAATCATAAAGGCACTGAAATGTCTACTAAGGACAAAGACCAAACAAGTCAAGATTATGGCTAGAAAATATGATGAGGTAATTGAAGATACTCAAAAGGCATTAGACCAAGTTCTAATGTATGACATGCCTAAAAAGGTGTCACCTTTTAAGAATGCCACACCTATTTACTTGGGTTTAGGAGAGAGCTCAAAAGAAATAGATGATAGTGCTCAAGTTAACTTGCAACCAGACTTCTTTGTCACTAGTGTGCTTGTTAGCCTTGACACTTCACAGGATGTAAATGATCCATTTATGGACAAGGTGAATAGTGTGATGGAGTTTAAAGATTAGGAACAGATAGAAGGAAGAAAATCAAAAGAGAAACCAGAAGAAAGAATATAGGAGAAGAATTTACAACAAGAAGAACATAAATAAAAACAACCTAAATTAGAGGATGATGCTGAAGTCAGACTAGATACATCCCTATTGTTGGCAAGTGTGGCCAAACCACTTAGTTCTGATGTGGACAACATGGATGAAGATGAGTTGATGAAACTTTCATTTATGGATTTTTTTAAAGCTAAGGAGAGATTAGTTCAAGAAGGAGAAAAGAGAACTAAGATAATGGTCAAGGTTGTAGAAATAGTAAATAAGCTACTTCTATCACCAGTTATCCTAAAAGATAAGGATGAGGTTGAAAATCTTAGTACAGTATTGGATAGCTTTGATAGTCATTTTGATTCATTGATAAAAACAACATAGGAGAAGGCTGAAAAGAACTTCTTGGAAAAGAAGTTGAGTGAAGTTCATAAGTCCATTTCATGGGACTTAGGAATTCTTAAGGTCACCACTCTTAAAGCCAAGAGTTGTTTAGCACAAGACAGGAAATTATATAGCTATTGCACAAATCCATGTAGATATTTGAAGAATATTGAGGAGGCCATAGCCAAAGACAGGGCTAGCCTTGATAGTATAATGGAAAGTTGTAAGTCATCTTCAAAAACTATGGGAGAGGTAGATAAGGAGACATCTAGGCTATTAGAAAAGATAGGAGCACTGGAAATGGAGAAAGAGAGAGTTCCAGAAAGATTTGGCTCATTAAGAAGCCAATTGACTGCCAAGCTCTCAATATTGGAGACTCATCTCTCATAGATGATAAAGGTTGAAAGCTCAATGTTAGTATCTACTCTTATTGAGACTAAGGTAGTAGAGACAACATCATATGCACTAAATGGATTAATCCATGTCAGTGAACTACTGATAAGTTCATGGATTGAGGAAGTTAAGACCTTGGGAATCTCTTTCCAAGATATCTTAAATTTGGTAAGTAAGAAATAGACCACTTGTGCTTCAGTTCTACAACTTTGAATACCTTTTCCATTGATGTCAAAGGGAGAGGAAGACAAAGAAAAATTTAGGAAGAGAAGGAAATACATAGAGCTATATGGTATAATAGAAAATAATAAAAAAGAGAGGAAAAGAGGAGAGTTTCTTTGTGACACTTAGTCATTTTTCTAAGTGTTGCCATCAATGCCAAAGGGATAGATTGTTGGCATGTGATGTTTTGGAGCACTAGGTATCACTTCAGGGTTGTCATTTATGGAAACACTCATGATGGAGTGATCACATGTTGTGAAGATTTCCACTGGAGTCTATCATGAAAATGACTAAGTCCAGAATCAGGATAATAGGGTACAATGCCATAGTTTTGGTCCGCGATGAAGATATATAAGGTATTATGGCTTGAAAAGTTAACTAAAGGTATTTTGGGATGTGTGCATGCTTTAGTTAAGAGTGCATAAGTTTTGGTTGCCAAATCCATGAGATAAAGTGATCAGAAGGCATGCGAAGATAGTAAAATAGTGTAACAAGGTATATGAATAGTTGCAAACATTAAGGAAAGCATAATGGATATGGTAACATGATAAGTCAAGTAAATAAAGTATATTTCTGACTCTTTGGTAATATAAGAGCACCGACTCCATCTATATCATTTTTATAAGTTCCTATTATTTTTTGTATGGAAATTATGAGGCTGACTAGAAGGTAATTCTGTATAAGTATGGATTTGTTTTGTGAAAGTGAAGTATGGAATAATTTATGATGATGGAGTAAGTTTGCGAATATAAGAGCAGAGATCAAATGCGAGATTAGTAAGAGGCTAAGCTATAATTGGAACTATCTAAGCTAGATAAGTGCTTGTATTGTTCCCCTTTTGAGAACTATTTTTGAAGACAAGTGTTGACTGTAAGAGCAGTTTTATCACCACCTTTAACCTAGTGTTTTGTATACCCCTAATAGGGTTTTTGTAATCCTCTAACAAGGAATTGTACTATGTAACACAACTCCTAATAGGGCTAGATTTCCTAAAATGGATACTATATTTTAGTACATATTTGTGGGTATCATCCCCACTGGGGTTTTCCCTTTGGCCAGGGTTTCTTCTAGAACAAATCATGGTGTCATGAGTAATGTGTTATGCTTATATGTTCCTTTCATTTCTGCATTACTTTGGATTGTTTATAATTGTTTAAAATTGAAATGAAAGTTCTGTAATACTGATTCACCCCCCCCTCTTAGTATTACCCAATCCTAATAGTTTCTTAAGTTCCCAATCCCTGAAATCACTCCCAACTAAATATCTAAACAATTAGTTTTACTGCTGATATGGGTTGTAGCAGAATGACATACCAGAAGGAGAAACTGGTTGAAAAGGATGAAGGAAAATGTATTATAGCATTCAAGGGGACTAAAGGAGGACACTGGAAAATGCAATTAAGCTACTACAAAACAAGGTTTGAAATGAAGGATTCTGATTCTTCATGTGTTATTGATTGTAATACCGAATATGAGATTGTTAGTGGGGAGCCTATTAGCACACTCATAGGAAAGGCAAGTAGGATAGTCTTTAAAGAGATTGGAGCTCATATTTGGTCCCCATGTACATAAAAAAGTACAACATTTCTATGTGAAAACTATTATAGAACTAGGTTTCTTCGATTCATCAAAGATTGATGAGATATCTAGAGTTGATTTTGTTGGATTTATGGTTAAGTTAGTAGTTGTTTCTTATGAGCAAAGTGGTTGTAAGAATTTATAATGAGATTTTTTATGAAGAGTATTGAAAAGTATAATTAAAATTGAATTTTTTTATAATGTATATATGTTTGTTTCTTTAATATTATTTGATAATGTAAAGTTGTATATATATTTTTAATGTATGTGATCTTTTATCTTATAGTTGTACTAGAATCTGTCTTTGTATAATGATGGTGTACACATTTAATAATATTTTCATGAAATATTATAAGATTTCTCTTAATTATATGAATATAATTTATTTATTTATTTAATTCATTACCTTCTTCATCTATTGTTTAAATAAATATTATTATTTATTTATTTAATTTATTATCCTTTTCTATCCTAAGATTAAATAAATTTTCATTTATTTAACTACCTATTTACCAACTCTTTTTTCTCCTATCTATAGAATAAATACATTTAGGGCCTTTTTTTTTGCTAGAATTAGACAAGAATTGAGATTGTCGAATCGTGGAATTGACATTTATGATGTTTGTGTTCAAAACATGAAACTAGAGTAGGGATTTGTTAATTCCCATTTACCCCAAAAACTAACATTTGAATCTTCCATCTAAATAGGTGGAATTGGAAAATCAATTCCAATTCTGGACTTAAATGGGAATTGGGGCTAAAGAAAAATTTATATTATTTTGAAATCCATATGCAAACAATATTTTCCATCTTCTTATTATGAATTCTAGATGAACCAACTGGTTCTATCCATATTCCAAAAACCATTTTCCAGATTTAAAACTTCCAAAATTATCAAATACTGGAATTTGACAATTCCAATGTTATTTAATTCCAGTAACCAAATGAACCCTTAATTATTTTATAAATTCACTATGCCTCTTCTTTTAATCTCCACCAATCACCTTCAATTACATAGATCACTTTATAAATTTTGAGCTTGTAACACATGACACTTGTCACTTCATTTGGTTTTTTTTTTCCCCTAAAATCAATATCCTCTACCTACCACTCATTTCATAATGCCTTTCAAAATTATTTATTATCCATATTTCCTACATGCTCCTTACCTATTCTCAAACCTATCTATTCTACTAGCATCTTTTAAACTTAGCCATTTATTTTAATGAGACTTCTATAAAATATGATTTTCTCCTCATTTGAAGATCTATCTAAACTCTTTGCATACTTGAGATTTTGAGGAACCAAGTTGGTGACCCACATTGAGTGTCTGTCTGGAAAAAATATTCTAGCAGAAAGCAATTTCTTTACTTCTTGATGGATTAGTGGCTCTAACAAGGGATTTATTGGTCTCTGCCTTTTCCAAAATGGTTTACTATTTGGCTTCAATGGGATTGTGTGTGTGATGAGGGAGGTATCATAAGTTTTCAAATCTTCATATCCCCATGAAATTACATTTGGGAATTCCCTCGTAAGCTTCAGAATACCATCTTTTTCCCAAGTACAAACTTTACCAATAAAAACATTCTTGACATTTTCTTCTGTTCCTAAGTTCACTTTTTCACATTCTCCTCCTTCATTTGTTTGATACTTGAGGGCACTCAATTTGTCTGAATCAAAAATTCTTTCTAGCTCAATCATCCCCTTAGGAATAGTATTTGTCCTCAAATTCATTATCGCATCTATTTCAAACTAAGCTTGTTGTGGTTCTCCCTCATCGATGACTTGTGCTTCAAATACCCTTGAACTTGTTAGGAAATCAAGGATATGCTTATCATCTTCAAATACTTGGAATTTTGTTATGTTGCCTAGAACAGATGGCACTGAAGTCAATTCAACTGTGAGCTTCTTCACACAATCCATGGCTAATGGTTCCAAGGAACTTGCAGAATGAGCTAATGAATTTGCAATCAGATTAAAGATTTGATTTATTCTTTTAATGTTGAAGGCATCAAATCTTTCAATCAAATCCCAAACTCTGTTGCGATACTGACCCAATATTTTATCTTGACATGCATACTATTTTTGAACTTGTCCTACCACTATGTCTGAATCTCCACACACGTAGAGGATCTTGGCACCCCTTTTTATAGTGAGGAGCAAACCAATAAATAGTGATTCATATTCATCCACATTATTTGTGCAAGGAAACTACAATCTATGAGATACAAGATAGGCTTCCCCTATTGGGCTAACAAGTTCAACACTGGCTCCAATTCCTTTCTTTGATTTTGACCCATCAAATGATAAAGTCCAAACTTGACCATCACCTTGAGTACTAGAAGGTTCACCCTCCGATTTCTTGACTTGTTTCTCATGTTCTTCTTCAAAAAATTTCTTCTCACCCCTTTTAACTTCTTTATATTATGGTTTTGAGGTCGCTACTTGACTTGGATATTCCACATTGACAACTTCAAAGTTTCATGCCACTGATACTTGTGGGACCATCTTTGAAACTTGTGCAACTATAGCTCTGCACATTGTGCATGATATTTTAGAATGAAAAGCATTATGTATTCTACACCAATTAGGAAGCAACAAATTCTGAATATAAGCATCTTTCCCTAGCTCAACTTCTTGTTTAACACTTGTCAAGACAAAATTCTTTAAATTTTCAAACATTCCTTCAGACATTGATGGTTCTGAATTATTATTGGTTGGTGCTTCTACAAACTTGGGCATCATGTTTGGGCATTATTGTTTTTTGCAACCTTGCAACATCAAAATTTCCCTAGTTTTGGGTGCATAAGAACCCATACTTGTTTCCATGAATAGGATCTCATTATGTTCTCCATATTCAGTTATCAACAATCAGAGCCTTGGTTTTCTCTCAATTCTTATCGGATTTGGGATTCCTCTCCATGGGAGCCACATGTGTGAAAAATTAGTTGCTATGTATCCATTCAATTTCCTTGCCCATTCTCTACTTAAAAGCATTCCATACCCTTCTAGAATGCCCATGACTGATATGTCGATACAACTCTGAACTTGTGGATCTTGTTGGTATCCCTTCTCTTTCTACTTGTAGGTTTACACTATGATTGACAACTTAATGTCACTGACTCTATCACCACTCCAAAGTCTGCAAGGAAAAGGGAAAATTAACAAGGATCAAAGAGATCCTCCTACACTTTGAGAAAAAGTTCTCAGGCAGGTGTACCCTCAATTCACTTCTTTAAAGGAATTACTAAATATTATACATTTATACCCCTTACTAACTAATTTAAATATTTTATCATTTATGTGTGTGTGTGATTGATGATGATGGACTGCTTCTAGAGAATAGATTAGTGCCTTAACCCAGGGCATAGAGTCACTTAATAACATACATCAACTGAAAAACCTAACTCAAACACACTTGAACTCAGAATAAGTGCTTTACCTATTACTCTCACTCACAAACCCGATCATCAAATTCCCATCCAACCATGAACTCACTGAAACTACCTTAAAGACTTTAATCCTAACTTTGTTAGGAACTCAAAGATAATTTTACAATACTCTTTGTTTACCATATGCTAACTCACTTTGTGACATTTGTAGACTAGGATTTGAGCGTGCACCTAAACCTGTTTTGAAAGCCAAAGACAAACAAACATCATAGCATATAATCAAATCAAATTTGATGGTAAACAAACTAAAATCAAAGCCACCTCAGTTTAAGCCTAAAACGGATGCGCCCATGCACCGTTTGATATGCTTGGATATAGATGGATGTGGGTGTGCAAACTCAAGCACTTGGAGCATGCAAGATAAATGATTTGAGGATCAAGAAGACCCAAAACGACACAAAATAGGTATGAGGAACCTATTTTGCCTCAAAGGCCTCAAGAACACACAAATATGCAAAGCTAAAAGATGAACTAAGATTGATTAAACAAGAAATGAATCTATGTTAATCCATTTAAGCTAATTTAGATGTGATTTTAAGCTTGGAAATGATCTAAAATGATGAGTTTATGCTTATGCTAGAATGAAAATGACATTATAACTTTGCTATTGATTTTGAGAGTTGAAAGATGATTTGCCTTAGGAAGTGAGGGTATTTATAGGATTTCTAAAGGCTTGGGGTAGGAGGAATGAATGGCCAGGATTGAAATCCTTAAGAGAGTTCAAGATTCACTCAAAGGGAAGCACATGGATTGTGCTAGTTCTCAGCCAATCAGGAGGTGACACATGTCACAAGGTGAGTGGATGAAGGGAAGGGCAAAGGGGAGTCAACAAAGGGGGCTCCAAGCTCATAACTCTCCAAATAAATGCTTGTAAGAGCAATGAATGGGCTTTAAGAGGCTTTGAAGACTTTGGGGAAGCAATAAATATTTTGTGGTTGAGATATTTGGAAGGAAAGACTTTGCTTTGGTTTAGGAAAGTCTTAAGCTTGGTTAGGATTGCACAAAGGTTTAAGGGTAGGATTAGGATTAGATTAGGACAAAAAAAGGATTAGGATGGGTGAAGAGGGTGGATTTGAGAAGATTCTAGAAGAGTCTAGATTTCTCCTTAGTTTCATGGAATAAAAGTTATTCATTCCAAAAGCTTAAGTTTTAGGAATATTTATTAAAATATTTTCAATAAATATGAAAATTAAATATTTAACCTTAATTAAATATTTAACCTTGGGATTAGGGTTAGAAAAGATGGGATTAGCCTTTTAATCAAAATTAAGAAGGGATTAGAAGATTTTGGAAGAGGTTAGTGGTCTTAAGGAAATTGGCCAAGTTTGGGATAAAAAATAAATTAAAAATAAATTAATTTATTTTTGAAGTTTTTTGGTCAATTTATCAATTAAATAATTAATAAATTAGGGATAATGTCTAAATGACATTTTTAGGCTAGATTCCTTAATTAAAGATTTTTAATTAAGAGAGAGGGATTTAATGCCATAAAAATTAATTAATTAATTAAATAAATAATTAATTAATAAATGATGATGTCATCAAAGATTTTCAGAAAACAAAAATAATTTATTTTCTAAAGGATTTTTCGGTGTCTACATTTTTCCCCTCTTTGATGCGATGCCGCAAGTGGCATGGCGTCAAAGACAAGAAAACAAGATGCCAAGGCTAGAATCAGAAGAAGAGGGTAACGCCCGGGTGGACTAGAAGAAAGAGGATACATGCCCCGGTGGGACAAAATCATGGAAGATGCGCCCAGTGGGACAAGGAAAAAGAGGGATTACGCCCTGGGACAGAGTGTGCCCGGTGGGACGAGGAAGGAAGGGCCTAGGAAGAAAGGGGAGATAAACAACCTTACTTCTAAGAATAAATATGGATGATATGCAAGATGAGATGGAAATGCAAGATGCAAGATGCAGCTGTATGCAAAGATGTAAGATTAATCTATATGATAAATGCAAGGGACCAGATAGCTCCAAGTGCAAATGGGAGTGCACAACCTAGATTTAATATAGCTATGTTAGAGACCTACCAAGGATACTGGGATCACGAGGCCTGTCAACAACGTCGCAGAGGACTGACGAAGATTGACGCTAAACAAACACACAGGGTTGCCCCAACATCACACATGAAGCGCAGAGGCGACATGGTGGAACCGATGCTGAAGGAACCACAAACACACAACTGACTCACAGGCAGCAGCGAAAGATCAAAAGACCTTGCCCCAGATTATCCGCACACGCAGCACACCGTGATATAATGAATCGTGGGACCCTGGTGGGATAATGAGAAGCCAAAAAGATTAACAAGACCCAAAGGAAAAAAATCCAAGATCAAAATGATAACTCCAAAAAGACATCCTTTGCCAAGGAGAGAGATTAGGTTTGATTGATGGTGGGAAGATTGGTCGGACAGGAGGAACGATATATCCTCAAGGACCAGGATGGAAGATTAGGTCAGACAGGAGGAATGATATATCCTCAAGGACCCATGGGTTGGTGAGAGAATAAGTGTAGTTGTTCGCTGGCAAAAGCTGAAGTTCAAGGAATAATCAAGATGAGCAAGTATAAGTCGACAATTGATGTTGTTGAAGCACAAGGCCCGAGTGGGACTAAAAGTTTTCTGAGGCTGGGGATGGGACAAGATATTTGATCAAATGCTACTGCAGGACGGACAAAGGTTATGTACAACAAGGAGGAATGATATGCACAAGGGATATGTACAGAAGCTCAAGATTGGGGATAGGAAGATCACACTCAGCGGGACTCTCACTAGGACAGAGACAAGAAGGATAAATACAAGGAGGAATGCGCTGTATAGGAAAGGGATAAGGATATAGTACAAGATATGGTACAAAGCTTTGGAATAGGATATGGATTGCAGATGGGTTGGAGGAAGATGGAAGCTGAATGCTTGGAGGATAGGGGAGATGGAACTGCTGGGAGATCTGTTAAGAGATTATGGATGGAGGAAGAGGACGGTAGCTGAAAGGACAACTGAATGGATAAATAGCTCAGTTTACTATGTTGGTGCCTGTTTGCCAGGTTTTCACCAACATACTTGTCCAAGGCACTTGAATTGCCAAGTTTTCACCGTTGGACGATTATTTTCTCTTTCTCTTTTCTCTTTTTTTTCTTTTGCTTTTTTGCTTTTTTTGCTTTTTTTGCTTTTTTTGCTTTTTTTGCTTTTTTGCTTTTTTGCTTTTCTGATATATGCAGGATCAGGTTCAGGCATAGAACCTCTTCAGATGGATGATGTTGATAGGATCATTCAAGGGCTCACCTTCTGGTGTTGATAGCTGATAGGCTCCCGAGCCAAAGGATGCGGTGACAACATAGGGGCCCAACCAAGTAGGCTCAAACTTGCCTTTCTTTTCTCTATTCGCTAGGACCTTCTGATTTTCTTTAAGGACCATGTCACCGACCTAGAATTGTCTAGGATAGACCTTTTTGTTATAACTCCTTTTGAGTCGATTCTGGTATGCAACCAAATGATCGTAGGTTTGCTGTCTCTTTTCATCTAGCAGATCTAGCTGTGTGAGCCAGGCCACACGATTGTCTTCATCAGTTGTATAGTTCTTCATGGAGACGCGCAAGGATGGAAGCTCAACCTCGATCGGCAGAACGACTTCAGCACCATATACAAGGGAGTATGGGGTGGTGCCTGTGGGAGTGTGATAAGAAGTGTGGTAGGCCCAAAGGGCGGGATTAATTTGAAGGTGCCAGTCACAACCAGAATCATTGACAACCTTCTTGAGAATTTTCAAGATAGTTTTGTTGGTTGCCTCAGCTTGGCCATTTCCTTGAGGGAAATATGGACTGGAGAAATGGTGATGGATGTGGAGTCTGGCACATAGATCATCCACATGCTGGTTTTCAAAAGGTGTGCCATGGTCTGTGAAAATGGTAGATGGTATGCCGAAGCGGCAGGTGATATGGTAGAGGATGAACTTGGATATTTGGATGCCAGTAGTAAGGGTGAGCGGAATCGCTTCAACCCATTTGGTAAAGTACTTTGTGGCTGTTATGATATACTTGTGTCCATCCGAAGAGAGGGGGGTGATCAAGCCAACGAGGTCGAGGCCCCAACATGAAAAAGGCCACGGTGGTGCAATAGGCTGTAAATCCTGTGCTGGTGCATGTATCAAATTGGCATGCTGTTGACATGGGAGACATTTCTTGACAAATTCACACGCATCATTGATCTGTAACAGGTTGTTCTGTAACTTTTTGTTTCAACAATTGAAAACTCTTTTTTGCCCCATTAGTCCACTTAAACTCTTTTCTATCCCCTCTCATTGTTTCAGTCAAGGGTCCAAAAATACTACTAAAATTTCTGATAAACTTTCTGTAAAAGATAGCTAGACCATGAAAAGATCTTACCTCAGTAGCACTCCTTGGAGTAGGCCATTCAAGGATAGCCTGTACCTTCTCTGGGTCCATTTTTAGACCTTCTGCTGAAACTACAAATCCTAAATACACTAACTCTTTCTTCACAAAATTGCACTTCTTCAAATTAATCAACAATTTCTCTTCTCTCAACTTCTCAAATACCATACGAATATGCATCATATGCTCATCCAATGTCTTACTAAAGATTAAAATATCATCTAGGTAAACAATGACAAACTTAGCCAGAAATTCTTTCAGAACCTCGTTCATGAGCCGCATGAAAGTGCTCGGTGCATTGGTTAGCCCAAAAGGCATGACTAACCACTCATATAGTCCTCCTTCCTTTGTCTTGAAGGCAGTCTTCCATTCATCTCCTTCTCTGATCCGAATCTGATGATATCCACTTTTCAAATCTATCTTTGAAAAATACACAGCTTCACTCAAACAGTCCATAATATCATCCATTCGTGGCAATGGAAACCTGTACTTGATTGTGATCTTGTTTATTGCCCTAGAATCCATACACATCCTTCATTCTCCATTCTTCTTTGGTGCTAATACTGCTGGTACAGCATAGGGACTCAGACTCTCACGGATCAATCCTTTCTGTAACAGTTCATGTACTTGTCTGTTCAACTCCCCACTTTCTGCAGGTGTCATTCTGTGTGCTGCCTTATTTGGAAAACTCGCTCCTGGAATCAAGTCCATCTGATGACTGATCTTCCTGACTGGTGGTAATCCATCAGGCACGTTATCGGATACAATATCCTAAAACTCATTCAACAAATCTGCAACTTCTACAGGAACATCTTCTACTTCCTCCTTACCAACTTTTGGAATTAAAGCAAAACATACATGCTCATGCCTCATACCATCTAGGAAACTTCTTCCATCAACAAAAGTTATCTTTGCATTACCACATACCTTTTCTTCAGTCTCCTTCAATGGTTTTAGCTTATGTCGCACTCCATCCTTTGTCAGGGAATAGGTATTCGCACGACCATCATGTACAGCACATCTGTCAAACTGCCATGGTCTACCCAACAACATATGACATGCATCCATAGATATGACATCACACAGTACCTCATCTTGGTATCCACCAATCTTGAACTTCACCAGGCATTGTTCATTGACCATGACCTTGTGGTCATCCTGTACCCAGGCAATCCGATATGGATGTGGGTGTTTCTGTCTCTCGAGCTTCAACTTTGTCACCATCTCTTCTGACACCAAATTGTCAGTGCTTCCACTATCGATGATCACATCACAACATTTACCTTCACACTTGCACCTGGTGCGAAACAAGCTCTTCCTTTGCGCGGGTTCATTCTCAACACTCAACAGGAATCTTCTGTTAATCAGCGTTTCTCCTCTTTCAGCATCTTCAGAATTTGATGATCTGGCATCTTTATCTACATGTGCAACTCTGGCCTGGCCTTCATTTCTCCTGTCTATTCTGCCTTGGCACTGAGGACATTCAAATGCCCTATGACCTTCTTCTCCACAATGAAAACATGTTCCACAGAAGCCACCTCTTCCAGATCCTTGTCCTCTTCCCCTTCCTCTTTGATCTCTATTATTCTGATCCTGGAAGCGATTGGAATTATTTCCTCTCTGATTCTGACTGCTACTGGCCTCATCCTTCTTTTTCGGATCTTCATTTCGGCCAACATATGACCGTCCACCGTGACCTCTTCCATTTTGTCTGCTCTCAAACATCTTGTTCAGATTTTCCTCTACTTTTAGGGCAAACTGGTATGCCTCTTCAATACTGTTCATTCGAACCAGATTCAGCTCCTCCTGAATGCTTGGCCTTAACCCATTAAGGTATCAGGCAACTTTCTCCTTATCAGCTTCTGCATGGCTTGTTCTGATGAGAAGTCGATAGAACTCCTCTGTATACTCCTGAACAGATCTTCTTGCTTGCTTCAAACTTTGCATTTTCTTCAGTAGGTCAAGCTCATAATCAACAGGAATGAACTGTCGCTTCAATTTATCCACCATCCGATCCCATCTCGTGATTTTCTCCTTTCCCCTTCTATTTCGCTCCAACTGAATCTCTTGCCACCATATCTTCGCATGAACTTTCAGTCTGGCCTTCGCAAATTTGACCCTATCAGGATCCTCGACATCTTCATACTCAAAATATTCTTCACATTCATTGATCCGGTTGATCAATTCCTCTGGGTTAAGATTTCTAAAAAATGTAGGAACCTCAATCTTAGGTCTTTTCCCAATCTTGGAAATCGCCCGAAAAAGTCTTTCTTCCTCCTGGTTCACAATTTCAACTTCTCCTTCTTGATATTCTTCTTTGGCTTCATCCTCGCTTTCATCTCTGACATTAAGATTCATTCCTCTACGAAACTCTTCTTGCAATGCTCGCACTTGTCTCTACAGCTCTCTAACCTTAGGTGTCACAGCACCAGCTCTTCCGCCACGTTCTCTTCGTGGAGGCATTTTCGCGATACGCGCTGATACCCTAACCATGGTCCTGGTGCAAACTGCCTCACAGTCAGCGATCTGTTTACACACTCAGGAAAACCTGCTCTGATACCACTTGATGAAGGGTGCTCCCCTTAATACCACAAACACATAACAGACATAGAGAAACAACAACAATAATATGCAAGAACAGAAAATTAGCTTCTTATTATCTCCACAAATGTGGAATTACAAATTTTCAGAATTACAACATGCAAAGCCACATGGGCATTCCCTTACAATATTCTGTAGGAAAAAGCCTCGAACTATTACCCAGATCTACTACCCAGAACTATTCTGAACTGCCTAAGACAATAACACAGCCTTCCTTATATAGGCAATTTTCCACCGCCTGGGAAGGTTCCAGAAATTTAGCCCATAGGGCCGACCAAACTTAAAATTATTTTATTTTTCAATTTATTAAATCAAAGTCCGCTCAAGATAAATTTTGAAACCCGAATAGAAATTTTAAAGAAAAATCATTTTCTGCCATTTCAGGTGACCCAACTTCCGAAGACCATAAGTCATCACCAGTTGACCCGATTGACTATTGTAACCCCATTTTGAAAAGGGTGCGAGGAGCTCTACAACGCTTGAATCAAGCAAGCTTCATTTAGCCCAAAATTTGACCTCATCTGGGGCCTCTAAAGCTTTCAAAATTGAGTTCAAAGTTTCTGCACCCTGTTTCCAAAACCGAAAATTTTCAATATCTTCAAAACCAGACTTGATCTAGCCATGAAACTTTACTGGCGGGCTGATATGACAGA
This sequence comes from Chamaecyparis obtusa, assembly GCA_027943335.1. Classification (NCBI taxonomy): domain Eukaryota; kingdom Viridiplantae; phylum Streptophyta; class Pinopsida; order Cupressales; family Cupressaceae; genus Chamaecyparis; species Chamaecyparis obtusa. The sequence goes on from BSBK01002193.1 coordinate 42,643, forward strand.
GATGAACCTCCACATGTGAAATCAGAACATTCCGAGATAGTATGACCAACTTACTAAAAATAGAAAGTTTCTAGAAATAGCAGCTCTGCACAAGATAGCCCTTATTGAAAAGCAAAAACAAATATTTTTGGGTGATGCAAGATTGCTCTTACACCCAGGATGCTCCTGCATCAGACACCCAGGGTAATTTGAGAAGTGACCCTGTCACGACTCAGGTGTTTAGAGGAAAACCAAGATGGTTAACCTCCACCCTTGTGAGCCATGATGAATCTTCAATAGGTCATCCTTTCCACTTGACCAGATATTCTTCATATGTCCTGTTCCTTGTGCTTCTGCCAACACGACTGTCCAGTATATCTTCGATCTCCTTAGTGTCTGAACTAGTTGCTGGAATACTCCACTGTGCTGATGTGATCTCATCTTCAACACCTCCTTCATGATACTCTGTCAAATCTGAAATGTTAAACACTGGTGAAATATTTAGCTCAGTAGGCAATTCTACCTCATATGCATTTCCTGAATCATGTTTCTTTAGTATCTTACATGGTCCAAACTTCTTCATTTTCAGCTTGTTATATGTACCAACTGGAAACCGCTCCTTCCGCAAATGAACCATGACTTCATCACCAACTTGAAATCCCTTATACCTCCTTTTCTCATCCGCCTTAGCCTTATACTGTGCGTTCATCTTGGTAATATGCTTCCTCACCTCCCCATGGATGTTCTTCAAGTGTTCTGCAAAATCCTCAGCTTCAGCACTACTTATTTCTCCTTTATCTATCTTCCTCAATTCAGATGCATTTCTTGGACTACTTCCATATACAATCTGGAATGGTGATTTATCAATGCTTCTGTTGACAGAATTATTGTATGCAAATTTCACCTGTGGTAAAATCAAATCCCATCCTGTTGGCTTATCTCCAACCAAACATCTCAGCAAATTTTCGAAACTCCTATTCACCACCTCTGTCTGTCCATCAGTCTGTGGATGATGTGATGAACTGAACTTCAAATCTGTCTTCAACTTCTTCCACAATGTACGCCAGAAATATCCAACAAACTTAGTGTCCTAATCTAAAACTATGGTCTTTGGCAAACCATGAAGTCTCACTACTTCTCTGAAAAACAATTCTGCTACATGAACAGCATCATTAGTCTTCTTGTAGGGAATGAAATGTGCCGTCTTTGAAAATCTGTCAACCACCACAAAAATTGAATCATGTCCCCGCTGAGTCTTCGGTAAACCAAGAACAAAGTCCATGCTGATATCCTCTCAAGGCTTCTCTGGTACAGGTAATGGCTGATACAATCCTGTATTCTGCTTCACTCCTTTCGCCATCTGACATACTCTGCAATGCTGTACAAACTTCTTCACATCTTGCTGCAACTGTGGCCAATAATAATTCTCACTAACCAAACCAAGGGTTTTATCACGACCAAAATGTCCAGCCAATCCTCCACTATGCTTCTCATTGATGTGATTCTCCCTCATAGAACTTCATGGAATGCACAACTGACTCCCTCTGAATAGCATATCATCTTGGACGATAAAATCCAGCCATTTCGTCCTGTCTAGAGTAACAGGTTCTTTACAAGCTTTCCAAGCTTCACCAAAATCAGGATCATCTGGATACAAATTCTTGAGTTCCTTGAACCCAACCACTTCAATCTGCATTTCTGTCAACAATAGTTGCCTTCTGCTAAGAGCATCTGCAACCCTATTAGACTTTCCACTCCTGTGTTTCAAAACAAATGTATAACTCTGCAAAAACTCAACCCATTTCAAATGCCTCTGATTCAACTTTCCTTGACTATTCAAATATTGCAAAGCTTGATGATCAGTATACAAAACAAACTCCTGAGGAAGCAGATAATGTCTCCACTTCTTTAATGCCTGAACTATAGCATAAAATTTCTTATCATAAACAGAATATTTCCTCTTGGCATCATTTAACTTGTCACTGAAATAAGCAACAGGTTTACCTTCTTGGCTCATAACAGCTCCTATTGCAGTACCACTAGCATCACAATCTACTTGAAACACCTTATTAAAATCTGGAAGTGCTAAAACAGGTTGTTCTGTAATTTTTTGTTTCAACAATTGAAAACTCTTTTCTGCCCCATTAGTCCACTTAAACTCTTTTCTATCCCCTCTCATTGTTTCAGTCAAGGGTCAACAAATACTGCTAAATTTTTTTATAAACTTTCTGTAAAAGCTAGCTAGACCATGAAAAGATCTTACCTCAGTAGCACTCCTTGGAGTAGGCCATTCAAGTATAGCCTGTACCTTCTCTGGGTCTATTTTTAGACCTTCTGCTGAAACTACAAATCCCAAATACACTAACTCTTTCTTCACAAAATTGCACTTCTTCAAATTAATCAACAATTTCTCTTCTCTCAACTTCTTAAATACCATACGAATATGCATCATATGCTCATCCAATGTCTTACTAAAGATCAAAATATCATCTAGGTAAACAATGACAAACTTACCCAGAAATTCTTTCAGAACCTCGTTCATGAGCCGCATGAAAGTGCTCGGTGCATTGGTTAGCCCAAAAGGCATGACTAACCACTCATACAGTCCTCCTTCCTTTGTCTTGAAGGCCGTCTTCCATTGATCTCCTTCTTTGATCCGAATTTGATGATATCCACTTTTCAGATCTATCTTTGAGAAATACACAGCTCCACTCAAACAGTCCATAATATCATCCATTCCTGGCAATGGAAACCTGTACTTGATTGTGATCTTGTTTATTGCCCTAGAATCCGTACACATCCTCCATTCTCCATTCTTCTTTGGTGCTAATACTGCTGGTACAGCACAGAGACTCAGACTCTCACGGATCAATCCTTTCTCTAACAGTTCATGTACTTCTCTGTTCAACTCCCCACTTTCTGCAGGTGTCATTCTGTGTGCTGCCTTATTTGGAAAACTCGCTCTTGGGATCAAGTCCATCTGATGACTGATCTTCCTGACTGGTGGTAATTCATCAGGCACGTTATCGGATACAATATGCTGAAACTCATTCAACAAATCTGCAACTTCTACAGGAACATCTTCTACTTCCTCCTTACCAACTTTTGGAATTAAAGCAAAACTTACATGCTCATGCCTCATACCATCTAGGAAACTTCTTCCATCAACAAAAGTTATCCTTGCATTACCACATACCTTTTCTTCAGTCTTCTTCAATGGTTTTAGCTTATGTCGCACTCCATCCTTTGTCAGGGAATAGGTATTCGCATGACCATCATGTACAGCACATCTGTCAAACTGCCATGGTCTACCCAACAACATATGACATGCATCCATAGATATGACATCACATAGTACCTCATCTTGGTATCCACCAATCTTGAACTTCACCAGGCATTATTCATTGACCATGACCTTGTGGTCATCTTGTACCTAGGCAATCCGATATGGATGTGGGTGTTTCTGTCTCTCGAGCTTCAACTTTGTCACCATCTCTTCTGACACCAAATTGTCAATGCTTCCACTATCGATGATCACATCACAACATTTACCCTCACACTTGCACCTGGTGCGAAACAAGCTCCTCCTTTGCGCGGGTTCATTCTCACCACTCAACAGGACTCTTCTGTTAATCAGCGTTTCTCCTCTTTCAGCATCTTTAGAATTTGATGATCTGGCATCTTCATCTACATGTGCAACTCTGGCCTGGCCTTCATTTCTCCTGTCTATTCTGCCTTAGCGCCGAGGACATTCAAATGCCCTATGACCTTCTTCTCCACAGTGAAAACATGTTCCACGGAAGCCACCTCTTCCAGATCCTTGTCCTCTTCCCCTTCCTCTTTGATCTCTATTATTCTGATCCTGGAAGCGATTGGAATTATTTCCTCTCTGATTCTGACTGCTACTGGCCTCATCCTTCTTTTTTGGATCTTCATTTCGGCCACCATATGACCTTTCACCAGATCGTCCACCGCGACCTCTTCCGTTTTTTCTGCTCTCAAACTTCTTGTTCAGCTTTTCCTCTACTTTTAGGGCAAACTGGTATGCCTCTTCAATACTGTTCATTCGAACCAGATTCAGCTCCTCCTGAATGCTTGGCCTTAACCCATTAACGTATCGGACAACTTTCTCCTTATCAGCTTCTGCATGGCCTGTTCTGATGAGAAGTTGATAGAACTCCTCTGTATACTCCTGAACAGATCTTCTTGCTTGCTTCAAACTCTGTATTTTCTTCAGTAGGTCAAGCTCATAATCAATAGGAATGAACTGTCGCTTCAATTTATCCACCATCCGATCCCATCTCATGATTTTCTCCTTTCCCCTTCTATTTCGCTCCAACTGAATTTCTTGCCACCATATCTTCGCATGACCTTTCAGTCTGGCCTTTGCAAATTTGACCCTATCAGGATCTTCGACATCTTCATACTCAAAATATTCTTCACATTCATTGATCCGGTCGATCAATTCCTCTGGGTTAAGATTTCCAGAAAATGTATGAACCTCAATCTTAGGTCTTTTCCCAATCTTGGAAATCGCCCGAAAAAGTCTTTCTTCTTCCTGGTTCACAATTTCAACTTCTCCTTCTTGATATTCTTCTTCGGCTTCATCCTCGCTTTCGTCTCTGACATTAAGATTCATTCCTCTACGAATCTCTTCTTGCAATGCTCGCACTTGTCTCTGCAGCTCTCTAACCTCAGGTGTCATAGCACTAGCTCTTCTGCCACGTTCTCTTCGTGGAGGTATTTTCGCGATACGCACTGAAACCCTAACCACGGTCCTGGTGCAAACTGCCTCAGAGTCGGTGATCTGTTTACACACTCAGAAAAACTTGCTCTGATACCACTTGATGAAGGGTGCTCCCCTTAATACCACAAACACATAACAGACATAGAGAAACAACAACAATAATATGCAAGAATAGAAAATTGGCTTCTTATTATCTCCACAAATGTAGAATTACAAATTTTCAGAATTACAACATGTAAAGCCACATGGGCATTCCCTTACAATATTCTGTAGGACAAAGCCTCGAACTATTACCCAGATCTACTACCCAGAACTATTTTGAACTGCCTAAGACAATAACACAGCCTTCCTTATATAGGCAATTTTCCACCGCCTGGGAAGGTTCCAGAAATTTAGCCCATAGGGCCGACCAAACTTAGAATTATTTTATTTTTCAATTTATTACATCAAAGTCGGCTCAATATAAATTTTGAAACCCGAACAGAAATTTTGAAGAAAAATCATTTTTTGCCATTTCAAGTGACCCAACTTCCGAATACCATAAGTCATCACCAGTTGACTCGATTGACTATTGTAACCCCATTTCGGAAAGGGCGCGAGGAGCTCTACAACACGTGAATCAAGCAAGCTTCATTCAGCCCAATATTTGACCTCATCCGGGGCCTCTAAAGCCTTCAAAACTGAGTTCAAAGTTTCTGCACCCTCTTTCCAAAACCGAAAATTTTCAATATCTTCAAAACCAGACTTGATCTAGCCATGAAACTTTACTGGCGGGCTGATATGATAGAGATGAACCTCCACATGTGAAATCAGAACATTCCGAGATCGTATGACCAACTTACTAAAAATAGAAAGTTTCTAGAAATAGCAGCTCTGCACAAGATAGCCCTTATTGAAAAGCAAAAACAAATATTTTTGGGTGATGCAAGATTGCTCTTACACCCAGGATGCTCCTGCATCAGACACCCAGGGTAATTTGAGAAGTGACCCTGTCACGACTCAGGTGTGCAGAGGAAAACCAAGATGGTTAACCTCCACCCTTGTTAGCCATGATGAATCTTCAAAAGGTCATCCTTACCACTTGACCAGATATATTCTTCATATGTCCTGTTCCTTGTGCTTCTGCCAACATGACTGTCCAGTATATCTTCGATCTCCTTAGTGTTTGAACTAATTGCTGGAATACTCCACTGTGCTGATGTGATCTCATCTTCAACACCTCCTTCATGATACTCTGTCAAATCTGAAATGTTAAACACTGGTGAAATATTTAGCTTAGTAAGCAATTTTACCTCATATGCGTTTCCTGAATCATGTTTCTTCAGTATCTTACATGGTCCAAACTTCTTCATTTTCAGCTTGTTATATGTACCAACTGGAAATCGCTCCTTCTGCAAATGAACCATGACTTCATCACCAACTTGAAATCCCTTATACCTCCTTTTCTCATCCGCCTTAGCCTTATACTGTGCATTCATCTTGGTAATATGCTTCCTCACCTCCCCATGGATGTTCTTCAAGTGTTCTGCAAAATCCTCAGCTTCAGCACTACTTATTTCTCCTTTATTTATGTTTCTCAATTCAGATGCATTTTTTGACCTACTTCCATATATAATCTAGAATGGTGATTTACCAGTACTTCTGTTGACAGAATTATTGTATGCAAATTCCGCCTGTGGTAAAATGAAATCCCATCCTGTTGGCTTATCTCCAACCAAACATCTCAGCAAATTTCTCAAACTCCTATTCACCACCTCTGTCTGTCCATCAGTCTGTGGATGATGTGATGAACTGAACTTCAAATCTGTCTTCAACTTCTTCCACAATGTACGCTAGAAATATCCAACAAACTTAGTGTCCCGATCTGAAACTATGGTCTTTGGCAAACCATGAAGTCTCACTACTTCTCTGAAAAACAATTTTGCTACAGGAACAGCATCATTAGTCTTCTTGTAGGGAATGAAATGTGCCATCTTTGAAAATCTGTCAACCACCACAAAAATTGAATCATGTCCCCGCTGAGTCATCTGTAAACCAAGAACAAAGTCCATGCTGATATCCTCCCAAGGCTTCTCTGGTACAGGTAATGGCTGATACAATCCTGTATTTTGCTTCACTCCTTTCGCCATCTGACATACTCTGCAACGCTGTACAAAATTCTTCACATCTTGCTGCAACTATGGCCAATAATAATTCTCACTAACCAAACCAAGGGTTTTATCACGACCAAAATGTCCAGCCAATCCTCCACTATGCTTCTCCTTGATGAGATTCTCCCTCATAGAACTTCGTGGAATGCACAACTGACTCCCTCTGAATAGCATATCATCTTGGACGATAAAATCCAGCCATTTCGTCCTGTCTAGAGTAACAGGTTCTTTACAAGCTTTCCAAGCTTCACCAAAATTAGGATCCTCTGGATACAAATTCTTGAGTTCCTTGAACCCAACCACTTCAATCTGCATTTCTGTCAGCAATAGTTGCCTTCTGCTAACAGCATCTGCAACCCTATTAGACTTTCCACTCCTGTGTTTCAAAATAAATGTATAACTCTGCAAAAACTCAACCCATTTCAAATGCCTCTGATTCAACTTTCTTTGACTATTCAAATATTGCAAAGCTTGACGATCAGTATACAAAACAAATTCCTGAGGAAGCAGATAATGTCTCCACTTCTTTAATGCCTGAACTATAGCATAAAATTCCTGATCATAAACAGAATATTTCCTCTTAGCATCATTTAACTTCTCACTGAAATAAGCAACAGGTTTACCTTCTTGGCTCATAACAGCTCCTATTGCAGTACCACTAGCATCACAATCTACTTGAAACACCTTATTAAAATCTGGAAGTGCTAAAACAGGTTGTTCTGTAACTTTTTGTTTCAACAATTGAAAACTCTTTTCTGCCCCATTAGTCCACTTAACCTCTTTTTTATCCCCTCTCATTGTTTCAGTCAAGGGTCCACAAATACTGCTAAAATTTTTGATAAACTTTCTGTAAAAGCTAGCTAGACCATGAAAAGATCTTACCTCAGTAGCACTCCTTGGAGTAGGCCATTCAAGGATAGCCTGTACCTTCTCTGGGTCCATTTTTAGACCTTCTGCTGAAACTACAAATCCTAAATACACTAACTCTTTCTTCACAAAACTGCACTTCTTCAAATTAATCAACAATTTCTCTTCTCTCAACTTCTCAAATACCATACGAATATGCATCATATGCTCATCCAATGTCTTACTAAAGATCAAAATATCATCTAGGTAAACAATGACAAACTTACCCAGAAATTCTTTCAGAACCTCGTTCATGAGCCGCATGAAAGTGCTCGGTGCATTGGTTAGCCCAAAAGGCATGACTAACCACTCATATAGTCCTCCTTCCTTTGTCTTGAAGGCAGTCTTCCATTCATCTCCTTCTTTGATCCGAATCTGATGATATCCACTTTTCAGATCTATCTTTGAGAAATACACAGCTCCACTCAAACAGTCCATAATATCATCCATTCGTGGAATGGAAACCTGTACTTGATTGTGATCTTGTTTATTGCCTTAGAATCCGTACACATCCTCCATTCTCCATTCTTCTTTGGTGCTAATACTGCTGGTACAGCACAGGGACTCAAACTCTCACGAATCAATCCTTTTTGTAACAGTTCATGTACTTGTCTGTTCAACTCCCCACTTTCTCCATGTGTCATTCTGTGTGCTGCCTTATTTGGAAAACTCGCTCCTGGGATCAAGTCGATCTGATGACTGATCTTCTTGACTGGTGGTAATCCATCAGGCACGTTATCGGATACAATATCCTGAAACTCATTCAACAAATCTGCAACTTCTACAGGAACATCTTCTACTTCCTCCTTACCAACTTTTGAAATTAAAGTAAAACATACATGCTCATGCCTCATACCATCTAGGAAACTTCTTTCATCAACAAAAGTTATCCTTGCATTACCACATACCTTTTTTTCATTCTCCTTCAATGGTTTTAGCTTATGTCGCACTCCATCCTTTGTCAGGGAATAGGTATTCGCACGACCATCATGTACAGCACATCTATCAAACTGCCATGGTCTACCCAACAACATATGACATGCATCCATAGATATGACATCACACAGTACCTCATCTTGGTATCCACCAATCTTGAACTTCACCAGGCATTGTTCATTGACCATGACCTTGTGGTCATCCTGTACCCAGGCAATCCGATATGGATGTGGGTGTTTCTGTCTCTCGAGCTTCAACTTTGTCACCATCTTTTCTGACACCAAATTGTCAGTGCTTCCACTATCGATGATCACATCACAACATTTACCTTCACACTTGCACCTGGTGCGAAACAAGCTCCTCCTTTGTGCGGGTTCATTCTCACCACTCAACAAGACTCTTCTGTTAATCAGCGTTTCTCCTCTTTCAGCATCTTCAGAATTTGATGATCTGGCATCTTCATCTACATGTGCAACTCGGGCCTGGCTTTTATTTCTCCTGTCTATTCTTCCTTGGCGCTGAGGACATTCAAATGCCCTATGACCTTCTTCTCCACAGTGAAAACATGTTCCACGGAAGCCACCTCTTCCAGATCCTTGTCCTCTTCCCCTTCCTCTTTGATCTCTATTATTCTGATCCTGGAAGCGATTGAAATTATTTCCTCTCTGATTCTGATTGCTACTGGCCTCATCCTTCTTTTTCGGATCTTCATTTCAGCCACCATATGACCGTCCACCGCGACCTCTTCCATTTTGTCTGCTCTCAAACTTCTTGTTCAGCTTTTCCTCTACTTTTAGGGAAAACTGGTATGCCTCTTCAATACTGTTCATTCGAACCAGATTCAGCTCATCCTGAATGCTTGGCCTTAACCCATTAAGGTATCGGGCAACTTTCTCCTTATCAGCTTCTGCATGGCCTGTTCTGATGAGAAGTCGATAGAACTCCTCTGTATACTCCTGAATAGATCTTCCTGCTTGCTTCAAAGTCTGCATTTTCTTCAGTAGGTCAAGCTCATAATCAACAGGAATGAACTGTCGCTTCAATTTATCCACCATCCGATCCCATCTCGTGATTTTCTCCTTTCCCCTTCTATTTTGCTCCAACTGAATCTCTTGCCACCATATCTTCGCATGACCTTTCAGTCTGGCTTTCGCAAATTTGACCCTATCAGGATCCTCGACATCTTCATACTCAAAATATTCTTCACATTCATTGATCTGGTCGATCAATTCCTCTGGGTTAAGATTTCCAAAAAATGTAGGAACCTCAATCTTAAGTCTTTTCCCAATCTTGGAAATCGCCTGAAAAAATCTTTCTTCCTCCTGGTTCACAATTTCAACTTCTCCTTCTTGATATTCTTCTTCGGCTTCATCCTTGCTTTCGTCTCTGACATTAAAATTCATTCCTCTACGAATCTCTTCTTGCAATGCTCGCACTTGTCTCTGCAGCTCTCTAACCTCAGGTGTCACAGCACCAGCTCTTCCGCCAGGTTCTCTTCGTGGAGGCATTTTCGCGATACGCGCTGAAACCCTAACCATGGTCCTCGTGCAAACTGCCTCACAGTCGGCGATCTATTTACACACTCAGGAAAACCTACTCTGATACCACTTGATGAAGGGTGCTCCCCTTAATACCACAAACACATAACAGACATAGAGAAACAACAACAATAATATGCAAGAACAGAAAATTAGCTTCTTATTATCTCCACAAATGTGGAATTATAAATTTTTAGAATTACAACATGCAAAGCCACATGGTCATTCCCTTACAATATTCTGTAAGACAAAGCCTTGAACTATTACCCAGATCTACTACCTAGAACTATTCTGAACTGCCTAAGACAATAACACAGCCTTCCTTATATAGGCAATTTTCCACCGCCTGGGAAGGTTCCAGAAATTTAGCCCATAGGACCGAGCAAACTTAGAATTATTTTATTTTTCAATTTATTACATCAAAGTCGGCTCAAAATAAATTTTGAAACCCGAACAGAAATTTTGAAGAAAAATTATTTTCTGCCATTTCAGGTGACCCAACTTTTGAAGACCATAAGTCATCACCAGTTGACCCGATTGACTATTGTAACCCCATTTTGGAAAGGGCGCGAGGAGCTCCACAACATTTCAATTAAGCAAGCTTCATTCAGCCCAAAATTCGACCTCATCCGGGGCCTCTAAAGCCTTCAAAACTGAGTTCAAAGTTTCTGCACCCTGTTTCCAAAACCAAAAATTTTTAATATCTTCAAAACCAGACTTGATCTAGCCATGAAACTTTACTAGCGGGCTGATATGACAGAGATGAACCTCCACATGTGAAATCAAAACATTCTGAGATCGTATGACCAACTTACTAAAAATAGAAAGTTTCTAGAAATAGTAGCTCTGCACAAGATAGCCCTTATTGAAAAGCAAAAACAAATATTTTTGGGTGATGCAAGATTGCTCTTACACCCAGGATGCTCCTGCATCAGACACCCAGGGTAATTTGAGAAGTGCCCCTGTCACGACTCAGGTGTGCAGAGGAAAACCAAGACGGTTAACCTCCACCCTTGTTAAGCATGATGAATCTTCAATAGGTCATCCTTTCCACTTGACCAGATATTCTTCATATGTCCTGTTCCTTGTGCTTCTGCCAACACGACTGTCCAGTATATCTTCGATCTCCTTAGTGTCTGAACTAGTTGCTGGAATACTCCACTGTGCTGATGTGATCTCATCTTCAACACCTCCTTCATGATACTCTATCAAATCTGAAATGTTAAACACTGGTGAAATATTTAGCTCAGTAGGCAATTCTACCTCATATGCGTTTCCTGAATTATGTTTCTTCAGTATCTTACATGGTCCAAACTTCTTCATTTTCAGCTTGTTATATGTACCAACTGGAAACCGCTCCTTCCGCAAATGAACCAAAACTTCATCACCAACTTGAAATCCCTTATACCTCCTTTTCTCATCCGCCTTAGCCTTATACTGTGCGTTCATCTTGGTAATATGCTTCCTCACCTCCCCATGGATGTTCTTCAAGTGTTCTGCAAAATCTTCAGCTTCAGCACTACTTATTTCTCCTTTATCTATCTTCCTCAATTCAGATGCATTTCTTGGACTACTTCCATATACAATCTGGAATGGTGATTTACCAGTGCTTCTGTTGATAGAATTATTGTATGCAAATTTCGCCTGTGTTAAAATCAAATCCCATCCTGTTGGCTTATCTCGAACCAAACATCTCAGCAAATTTTCCAAACTCCTATTCACCACCTCTGTCTGTGGATGATGTGATGAACTGAACTTCAAATCTGTCTTCGACTTCTTCCACAATGTATGCCAGAAATATCCAACAAACTTAGTGTCCCGATCTGAAACTATGGTCTTTGGCAAACCATGAAGTCTCACTACTTCTCTGAAAAACAATTCTGCTACATGAACAACATCATTAGTCTTCTTGCAGGGAATGAAATGTGCCATCTTTTAAAATCTGTCAACCACCACAAAAATTGAATCATGTCCCCGCTGAGTCCTCGGTAAACCAAGAACAAAGTCCATGCTGATATCCTCCCAAGGCTTCTCTGGTACAGGTAATGGCTGATACAATCTTGTATTCTGCTTCACTTCTTTCGCCATCTGACATACTCTGCAACGCTGTACAAAATTCTTCACATCTTGCTGCAACTGTGGCCAATAATAATTCTCACTAACCAAACCAAGGGTTTTATCACGACCAAAATGTCCAGCCAATCCTCCACTATGCTTCTCCTTGATGAGATTCTCCATCATAGAAATTCGTGGAATGCACAACTGATTCCCTCTGAATAGCATATCATCTTGGACGATAAAATCCAGCCATTTCATCCTGTCTAGAGTAACAGGTTCTTTACAAGCTTTCCAAGCTTCACCAAAATCAGGATCCTCTGGATACAAATTCTTGAGTTCCTTGAACCCAACCACTTCAATCTGCATTTCTGTCAGCAATAGTTGCCTTCTGCTAAGAGCATCTGCAACCCTATTAGACTTTCCACTCCTGTGTTTCAAAACAAATGCATAACTCTGCAAAAAATCAACCCATTTCAAATGCCTCTGATTCAACTTTCCTTGACTATTCAAATATTGCAAAGCTTGATGATCAGTATACAAAACAAACTCCTGAGGAAGCAGATAATGTCTCCACTTCTTTAATGCCTGAACTATAGCATAAAATTCCTGATCATAAACAGAATATTTCTTCTTGGCATCATTTAACTTCTCACTGAAATAAGCAACAGGTTTACCTTCTTGGCTCATAACAGCTCCTATTGCAGTACCACTAGCATCACAATCTACTTGAAACACTTTATTAAAATCTGGAAGTGCTAAAACAGGTTGTTCTGTAACTTTTTATTTCAACAATTGAAAATTATTTTCTGCCCCATTAGTCCACTTAAACTCTTTTCTATCCCCTCTCATTGTTTCAGTCAAGGGTCCACAAATACTGCTAAATTTTTTGATAAACTTTCTATAAAAGCTCGCTAGACCATGAAAAGATCTTACCTCAGTAGCACTTCTTGGAGTAGGCCATTCAAGGATAGCCTGTACCTTTTCTGGGTCTATTTTTAGACCTTCTGCTGAAACTAAAAATCTCAAATACACTAACTCTTTCTTCACAAAACTGCACTTCTTCAAATTAATCAACAATTTCTCTTCTCTCAACTTCTCAAATACCATACGAATATGCATCATATGCTCATCCAATGTCTTACTAAAGATCAAAATATCATCTAGGTAAACAATGACAAACTTACCCAGAAATTCTTTCAGAACCTCGTTCATGAGCCGCATGAAAGTGCTCGGTGCATTGGTTAGCCCAAAAGGCATGACTAACCACTCATACAATCCTGCTTCCTTTGTCTTGAAGGTAGTCTTCCATTCATCTCCTTCTCTGATTCGAATCTGATGATATCCACTTTTCAGATCTATCTTTGAGAAATACACAGCTCCACTCAAACAGTCCATAATATCATCCATTCCTGGCAATGGAAACCTGTACTTGATTGTGATCTTATTTATTGCCCTAGAATCCGTACACATCCTCCATTCTCCATTCTTCTTTGGTGCTAATACTGCTGGTACAGCACAGGGACTCAGACTCTCACAGATCAATCCTTTCTGTAACAGTTCATGTACTTGTCTGTTCAACTCCCCACTTTCTGCAGGTGTCATTCTGTGTGCTGCCTTATTTGGCAAACTCGCTCCTGGGATCAAGTCCATCTGATGACTGATCTTCCTGACTGGTGGTAATCCATGAGGCACGTTATCGGAGACAATATCCTGAAACTCATTCAACAAATCTGCAACTTCTACAGGAACATCTTCTACTTCCTCCTTACCAACTTTTGGAATTAAAGAAAAACATACATGCTCATGCCTCATACCATTTAGGAAACTTCTTCCATCAACAAAAGTTATCCTTGCATTACCACATACCTTTTCTTCAGTCTCCTTCAATGGTTTTAGCTTATGTCGCACTCCATCTTTTGTCAGGGAATAGGTATTCGCACGACCATCATGTACAACACATCTGTCAAACTGCCATGGTCTACCCAACAACATATGACATGCATCCATAGATATGACATCACACAGTACCTCATCTTGGTATCCACCAATCTTGAACTTCACCAGGCATTGTTCATTGACCATGACCTTGTGGTCATCCTGTACCCAGGCAATCCGATATGGATGTAGGTGTTTCTGTCTCTCGAGCTTCAACTTTGTCACCATCTCTTCTGACACCAAATTGTCAGTGCTTCCACTATCGATGATCACATCACAACATTTACCTTCACACTTGCACCTGGTGCGAAACAAGCTCCTCCTTTGCGCGGGTTCATTCTCACCACTCAACAGGACTCTTCTGTTAATCAGCGTTTCTCCTCTTTCAGCATCTTCAGAATTTGATGATCTGGTATCTTCATCTACATGTGCAACTCTGGCCTGGCCTTCATTTCTCCTATCTATTCTGCCTTGGCGCTGAGGACATTCAAATGCCCTATGACCTTCTTCTCCACAGTGAAAACATGTTCCCCGGAAGCCACCTCTTCCAGATCCTTGTCCTCTTCCCCTTCCTCTTTGATCTCTATTATTCTGATCCTGGAAGCGATTGGAATTATTTCCTCTCTGATTCTGACTGGTACTGGCGTCATCCTTCTTTTTCGGATCTTCATTTCGGCCACCATATGACCATACACCAGATCGTCCACCGTGACCTCTTCCATTTTGTCTGCTCTTAAACTTCTTGTTCAGCTTTTCCTCTACTTTTAAGGCAAACTGGTATGCCTCTTCAATACTGTTCATTCGAACTAGATTCAGCTCCTCCTGAATACTTGGCCTTAACCCATTAAGGTATCGGGCAACTTTCTCCTTATCAGCTTCTACATGGCCTGTTCTGATGAGAAGTCGATAGAACTCCTCTGTATACTCCTGAACAGATCTTCCTGCTTGCTTCAAACTTTGCATTTTCTTCAGTAGGTCAAGCTCATAATCAATAGGAATGAACTGTCGCTTCAATTTATCCACCATCCGATCCCATCTCATGATTTTCTCCTTTCCCCTTCTATTTCACTCTAACTGAATCTCTTGCCACCATATCTTCGCATGACCTTTCAGTCTGGCCTTTGCAAATTTGACCCTATCAGGATCCTCGACATCTTCATACTCAAAATATTCTTCACATTCATTGATCCGGTCGATCAATTCCCCTGGGTTAAGATTTCTAGAAAATGTAGGAACCTCAATCTTAGGTCTTTTCCCAATCTTGGAAATCGCCCGAAAAAGTCTTTCTTCCTCCTGGTTCACAATTTCAACTTCTCTTCTTGATATTCTTCTTCGGCTTCATCCTCGCTTTCGTCTTTGACATTAAGATTCATTCCTCTACGAATCTCTTCTTGCAATGCTCGCACTTGTCTCTGCAGCTCTCTAACCTCAGGTGTCACAGCACCTGCTCTTCCGCCACGTTCTCTTCGTGGAGGCATTTTCGCGATACGCGCTGAAACCCTAACCACGGTCCTGGTGCAAACTGCCTCACAGTCGGCGATCTGTTTACACACTCAAAAAAATCTGCTCTGATACCACTTGATGAAGGGTGCTCCCCTTAATACCACAAACACATAACAGACATAGAGAAACAACAACAATAATATGCAAGAACAGAAAATTGGCTTCTTATTATCTCCACAAATGTGGAATTATAAATTTTCAGAATTACAACATGCAAAGCCACATGGGCATTCCCTTACAATATTCTGTAGGACAAAGCCTTGAACTATTACCTAGATCTACTACCCAGAACTATTCTGAACTGCCTAAGACAATAACACAGCCTTCCTTATATAGGCAATTTTCCACCGCCTGGGAAGGTTCTAGAAATTTAGCCCATAGGGCCGACCAAACTTAGAATTATTTTATTTTTCAATTTATTACATCAAAGTTGGCTCAAAATAAATTTTGAAACCCGAACAAAAATTTTCAAGAAAAATCATTTTCTGCCATTTCAGGTGACCCAACTTCCGAAGACCATAAGTCATCACCAGTTGACCCGATTGACTATTGTAACCCCATTTCGGAAAGGGTGTGAGGAGCTCTACAATGCCTAAATCAAAAAAGCTTCATTTAGCCCAAAATTTAACGTCATCCGGGGCCTCTAAAGCCTTCAAAACTGAGTTCAAAGTTTCTGCACCCTGTTTTCAAAACTGAAAATTTTCAATATCTTCAAAACCAGACTTGATCTAGCCATGAAACTTTACTAGCAGGCTGATATGACAGAGATGAACCTCCACATGTGAAATCAGAACATTCCGAGATCGTATGACCAACTTACTAAAAATAGAAAGTTTCTAGAAATAGCAGCTCTGCACAAGATAACCTTTATTGAAAAGCAAAAATAAATATTTTTGGGTGATGCAAGATTGCTCTTACACCCAGGATGCTCCTGCATCAATCATGTTCCATTGTTGGCCAATAATATCCAACTCTAAGCAGCTGCTTTGCTAGAACCATGCCACTCGTGTGGGCACCGCAAATTCCAGCGTGAACTTCTTGTAAGGCCAGGACGGCCTCGTTTGAATCTAAACATCTAGATAGGACATTGTGATACCCGCGACGATATAGGGTGTTGGCTACAAGAGTGTAGCGGGAAGCTCTGCGAATAAGGTTTTTGCGTTGGTTGTTGGTGAGATGGGGAGATATGATACCATTTTTTAGATATGCATGGATTTCATGGTACCATGGGGATTGGGGACCAACCAAAACACACACCATGTCTGCATCGGCGTTCTCATAAGCTGGTGAATGTAGCTGCTCGACTAGAGATTCATACTGTGTTGCATCACGTGGGATTTCCAATAAAGATCTGATGGTTGCCATTGCATCTGCTGCTTTGTTTTGAAGCCTTGGGATCTGATTGAATTGTAGATGTAGGAAATGCTCTTTCAGTTTATCCACCAGTTGCTTGTAGGGTAGCAATTTGTTGTCCTTTGTCTGATACTCATCAAGGACTTGCTTGATAATGAGCTGTGAATCTCCAAAGACTTGTAGTTCTGTGATGTTCCATTGGATAGCTATTTTGAGACCTAAGATGAGTGCCTCATATTCTGCAATGTTATTGGTACAGGGGAATCCCAACTTGAATGATTTTGGAATATAGTCACCTTGAGGTGTGACAAATAGGATTCCTGCTCCAGAGCTATGGGATGTGTTGGAACCATCAAAGTATAGTTTCCACATGGGCTGCTCTTCAATCATGCATAAGTGTTCATCAAAGAATTCCATGATTAGTGGATGGGCATCCACCAGTGGTGCTTCTGCTAGTTGATCGGCAATGACTTTCCCTTTGATTGCTTTGCGATCCACATACTAAATGTCAAATTCACTGAGTAACATGAACCATTTTGCCATACGGCCTGTGAGGGTTGTCCTTGATAACAGATACTTAAGAGGGTCCACCTTTGATATGAGCTTGATTGTGTGGCTAAGCATGTAATGTCTAAGTTTTTGAGTGGCAAAGACCACTGCTAAGCATGCTTTCTCCATGGGTGAATAGTTAAGCTCATAGCCCACAAGAGTGCAACTGATGTAGTAGATAGCTCGTTCTCTATTTTCATCATCATGCTGTGCTAGGAGTGCCCCTAGTGCTGTAGCTGTTGTTGAGATGTAAAGGATGAGTGGGCATCCTGAAACCGGTGGTACTAGGATTGGAGCATTAGCTAGATACTCTTTGAGCTTATCAAAGCTTCTTTGACATATGGGATCCCACTTGAAGTTGGTGTCTTTGCAAAAGAGATGTGAGAATGGTCGACACTTATCCACTAGCTGAGAGATGAATCGCCGAACTGATTGAAGTTTTCCCTGTAGGCTTCTGAGCTGTTTGAGATTTCTTGGTGGAGGCATCTCCGTTATTGCTTTTACCTTTTTAGGATCGATCTCTATGCCTCGTCTAGAGACGATGAAGCCTAGAAGCTTTCCAGATGTAACACCAAAGACACATTTCTTAGGATTAAGCTTTAAGCCATAATGATTCAGACGATCAAATACAGGCTCTAAGATGTTGAGGTGTTCATCCTTTGTTTTGGATTTTGCAAGGATATCATCCACATAGTCCTCAAGGATCTTGTGGATCATGTCATGGAAGATCGCTGTCATTGCTCTCTGATATGTGGCCCCTGCATTCTTTAGCCCAAATGGCATCATGTTGTAGCAGAAGGTACCCCATGGGGTTGTGAATGCTATTTTATGTTGATCTGCTTCTGCTATATGAATCTGATTGTAGCCTGAAAATCCATCCATGAGTGATAGCATTTTGTGACCCGCTGTGAGGTCTACAAGCATGTCTATGTTTGGCAATGGGAAATCATCCTTAGGGCATGCCTTGTTCAAGTCCCTGAAATCAGTACAGATTCTGATGTCACCAGAAGGCTTTGTGACTGGCACCATGTTAGAGATCCATTCTGAGTAGTCTATTGCTCTAATGATCTTAGCTTGGAGGAGCTTCTCAAGCTCTGCTTTGACGAGCAATGCTACCTTTGGATGCATTTTCCTTAGCTTCTGCTTCACTGGCTTGACATTTGGATCTACTGATAGGTGATGAACAACAAGGTTTGGATCAAGCCCAAGCATATGGGCGTATGACCATGCAAAGTTGATGATGGATTCCTTGAGCAAGGCACTGAGAGCGATTTCTTCTCCTTCTGTTAGGTTGACTACAATGTAGGTGATCCTTGGACATTCTTCTGTTCCCAAGTTGATTGGCTTGGTCTCCTCTATGATGATTGGCGACTGCTCTGGTCTATAATCTTGGATAGGGGGAAGAGGCAAGGCTTCATCTTCTAGCGCCTGAATTGCCAAGTTTTCACTAGAAGATACGCCCTTTATTTTTACTATTTTGGAATCAGAATGTGCCCCAAGGGGGTTTTCACATAAAGACTCATGATGTTCTCTTCCTATTTCATTTTTGTGACTAAAGCTTGCCTCTTCCCCAAAATATCCTTCTGGGTGAAGCTGATAGATAGAGGTTGATGTTGGATCCTGTTTGCTTGCTGGATTTGATGCCCCCATGAATTCTAGGAGTGCTTGTGCGCTTTGGAACTCGTCGATGTGTGCGATGCTTGGTTGGTCCCAATCTATGAGGTCGGGGTTTGTGAGGGGAAGATCTATGAGGTTAATGGAGAGTTGTTGGAGAACAAAAGTCCCCAGGAGGGTGTCGTCGGCAAAGATATCATCATAGGATCGGATGTCTTTCTCTTCAGGGATGTCTTCGATTTCCACGAGGTCATCCTGGCTATTCGAAAAGTTTACATTGGTCATGTTAGTGCCCACAGTTGTGGTATTGGGCTCTTGTTCAAGCAGGCGAGGGGTATTAAAGCCAAGTCCTTGCTGTTCTGGATTTTGGGATGGTATGATAGGAAACAAATTTCCGTCCTCTTGTGGTCCTAGACCACCACCTTGATAGTTATAGTGTTCTGTGACATTTTTGTAGGGGATTGGGTATTTCTCTTTGAAGTACTCAAGAAGTTGGGTGTCACGTGATGGGGGATCTTTGTATAACCATTTGTTAATATCTGGATTCATTTCTTTGCTGTTGATGGTACCATGAGACTCAAAAGTCATGTTTTCGATTTGCTTGAGCTTATAATGTTCTTCAACAGGCTTGTTTTGACAACTTGGGCGCCCTTGAGTATGTGGATCACGTGAAAGAGCTCCTACAGCAAATGCATCACTGAGGCTATATTTGCCACAACCCTGGTTGTTGATCTTGACGGATGATAAGGTGGAAGAGAGGATGGTCTCTGGATCGCGATGGGATCGGGATGAGCTAGCAATAGAAGTACCAATATCGGTTCCAGGACAATGAGTAGAATGAGGGAAAGATGCTTCCATTGTAAGGCAATATGCGAAGGGGTTAGGGTCAGCGTGGATGGTAACCTCAGTGCCTTGATGTGGAAACTTGATGCACTGATGGTAAGTAGATGGTACGGCCTTAATGGAATGGATCCATGGACGACCGAGGAGGATATTGAACGGTAGGTCAAGATCAACAATGTGGCAGAGAGTATCTTGCGTTGCTGGGCCTAGCTGGATAGGCAAAGTTATAGTACCTTCAGAGGTACACTCCAAGTTATCATATGCTTTGATAGTGATTTTCTCATGTTGTATGTCGGCCTCCGTGAACCCAATCTTCTTTATGAATTTTAATGTGCACAAGTTGAGGGCTGAGCCATTATCCACTAGAACTCGTTTGATGGTGAAATCTCTGACCATGACAGCAATGCGGAGAGGGAGAGTATGGTCAGGAGTGACATCTGGTATATCAGATTCTTTGAAGGACAAGGCACATGCTGCTGATAGGTGTCCCACAAGAGTTTCAAACTGAGTTGTGTTAATGTTCGTGGGGACATGACCTTCTTTTAGAGCTTTGTCCAGGATCTCCTGATGGATGGGTGATGTGCGGAGCAAATCCAAGATAGATATTTGGGCTGGCATGTTCCCAAGATGCTCTATGATATTGTATTGTGCTCTTGGTGCATTATGCTGTGTTCCACGTGCATTTGATGCTGGCATGGTGTTAGACTGTGCTGTGGATGCAGTAGATGTTGGCCTTGGAGGAGCAGCTGATCTCGGAGGAGCACCAGCAATAGTTATCCTACCACTGCGAGTAGTTGCAACACATTGTCGATCCGGCCCTCTGACGTGGATGGTATTGATGGTGGGCTCATCTTGGATGGGCTCAACTTGAGTTATGCATCCGACATACTTGTCATAGTTGATGTAGGTTGCTGTGTGATCTTCTTGCTTGCCTTTGCCACGATTTTGGGGCTGATTGGCATTGGCTTGATTCTTCCCGGTATCGTGTTGAGGGAACACATTTTGATATATTTGCAAACCGGCGTTAGGTGAAGCTTGAGCTGGTGCATCGACCTGGATCTCTTTGCGAACAATGAGATCCTGGATGTAGTTCTTAAGCTGCATGCACTTCAATGTTGTGTGCCCCTTCACATGATGGTAATCACAGTATTCATGTTCTTTATACCAATCAGACTTTGGTGCGTTGTCATCCTTCTATGGGATGGGCGGATATGTGATCATATTTGCCTTGGCTAGTCGATAAAAGATCTGATCCAGAGGCTCACCCAAAGGTGTGAAAGTCCTCTTTGGATTGTTCTGATTGTTGGGTTTGTTCTACCTTGGGGCAACGTTAACTGCATTAACAGGATTGCCTTGACATGCTGGCTGTTGCTATTGGTATTGCTGCTGATACTGTTGCATAGGTGGTTGATGAGCTTGAGGAGGCTACTGATAAATAGGTTCTTGATATGTGGGAGCTGGGGGTTGCTGATAGATGGGCGCTTGTGGCGATTGGTATGTCTGAGCTGGTGTAGGACTAGCCACAATGAATTGTACATTTTTAGTGTCAGTGGCTCCATCTGTAACAACATTCTTGTTACGATTCCAGTAACGGGATTTATCATTGTTGGGTTTGTTCTTGGAATCATCCTTGAAGTGACGAATAGTGCCTTCATCTAGGAGAGCTTTCTCGATGCCTATGCCTTTGCTCTTGATGTCTTGGTATGTCTAGAGACAGTTCATTCGCATGTGATGGGATAGCTTTAGATGCAGGTTATCAATGAAGATCTTTGTTAGATGCTTCTCTGGCGGCTGATATGATAACCTGGTTGTAAGATTCTACCATCTTTGTAAGTATTCTGCAAGGCTTTCTTCATCTTTCTACTTTGAGTTGCATAGGTCTAGCAAGGACAACTCATTCTCCACATTATGGGCATAGTGTGTGATGAACTTCTCAGAGAGTTCAGCAAAGGTTTTTATTGTCCCATGTTGTATTTTGTAAAACCACTCAACAGCAGTTCCTCCCAAGCTTTTGGGAAACAGGCGCAGGAGATAGTTATCACTGTAAGCTACTTCTTGGCACACCATGTATAACTCTTTGATATGGTTTACTGGATCTCCTTTCCCTCGATACTTGTCGAACTTGGGCATCTCAAAATGCTTGGGGAAAGGGATAGTTGCTATGGACCGATCGAAGGGATATGAGCACACCTCTTCGAACTTGTATGTTTTATTCTCTATTCCACTTTGTAGCTCTTTTAGAGCATTTTTCATTGCTTCCCACTCAGCATTGAGTGGTGAGGAAACTGGGACTTCTGCTTGTGATGGAAGCTGTGGAACTAGATATGGCACTTGCTGTGGATAAATGGGTTGGAACTGATTTTGGGGCAATGGTTGCTGGGGATATTGCTGGTGTGGCATAGGGGGATATTGTGGTAAATGATATAGAATCGCTTGATGTTGTTGGGCTGCTTGCTGTTGTTGAACTGGCGGTTGTTGTGGGACTGCTTGCTGATATTGGACATTTGGAACTTGCTGTTGTAACTGATGGGTGGGAACTTGTTGTTGCTGGGGGATGATAGGGATTTGTTGCTGGGGCTGATATCAAGGGACTTGCTATTGTTGAGGAATGATGGGTGTTTTCTGAAAGGGGACATGTGGTTGCTGTGGGGGAGGCTGTTGGAATGATGCTGCTTGCGGGTATAATGGTGGTAGTTGCTGAGGTTGGCTTTGGGTTTGGCTGATATAAGCTAGGTGCATGCCTATGTTACTTAGAGGTGGAACAGATGTGGGAAAGCTAGAAGCAAAGGGTGATGGGGTAAGATAGCTGGGGAAAGTTGGCTATTGAGGTGGTGTAACTTGCTGGAAGGTATTTGAGATTTGGGATGAATAGCTTGAAGCTGGCGGTGGTTGGGATAGTTGTTGCTGTGCTTCTTGGGCGAAGGCGGTTTGTTGACTTGCAACCATAGATGTAGGGGATTGAGATGGCATCCCCCATGCCTTCATTTCTTCTTGTGTAAGGCCCCACTGAGAGCTTGTGTTAGGGTGCACTGCAGCGGATGATGGAATGGTAGGAGCAACGGGAGCTTGGGACACGAATGATGGTTGAGAGAAAGGAGCTTGTTGAGGTTGTGGTTGAGTGGATGCTTGTGAGGAGGAAAATGAAGGAAACACCCAAGAGAAAGATGAGGTTGGAATGGGGAGTGATTGTGCTAACCCCAAAGAAGAAGGTACGAGTGCTTGGGGGGTGAAGGGTGACGGTGCTCCTTTGATGGTGAAAGGGGTTGCTTGACTTGTGGATGGTGGCGAAGCTTTTGGTGTAAAAGCTTGCATGAGAGGTGGAAGCTGACTTTGGTTTAAGTGTTGGTTTTGGGCTTGGGCAGCCATAGCAGATGATGAAGCAAAAGGGGTATGAGATGGAGCGGATGGTGCTGCAGCTTGTGTTACGGGACTGGCGAGGCTTCCTTGCAAGAGAAGGGGGATGGTGGAAAGCTCTTGGGGTGTTTGCATGATAGGATCGGGGAATGATTGGACAAACGGAGAATATGCTTGTGCTGGAACTTGGATTGTTTTGATGGGGATGCGTGGATAGAGAGATGGTGGGATGGAGGTACTTTCTGGCAGATAGTGGGCAAATGTGCTTTGCTGATCTTGTGGTACAAGGGCATTGGTCGCTGGTGGGCTTTCTGGAGGATTCGCAAATGCTTGGTTTGCCAAGGGGGATGAAGGGATGTTTGGATCTTCACATGGGTTACTGGCTTGAATCTGAGAATTGTAGGTCATCATGGCATTGGTGAAAAGGTTGGGATCGGATGAGGTTGTTGGTGGATAAGGATTCATGCTTCTTCTTTTCTGAGATCTGGTCTCAACAGGCATGGAGATGCAAGTGCTAAATGGATGCAAGATGTTTGGCTAAAAGATGTTGATGGATGCAAAGCTGATGAACTTCTAAAGATGATGACTTCTAAGATGAAAATGCAAAGATAGGGATCAAGATGGCGATGATGGAAGCTGGATGGAACGGCTATGGATCAAGACGGTGGAGGAAAGATAGGTTGCTGGTGGAAAGCTGGTGAAAGATTACTGAGTGGTCAACAAATGAGCTGCTATTTTTCCCAAATGGAGGATTAGAGATATGATGGGGTCAACCTAAGATAGACTAATGATCTTTGGTCAACAAGTTTCTTATCAATACACTCCAATCTCTTGCTCGAGATGATGGCTATGCAAGGACAAGGTTTGATTTCTTTATGACAACACGTTGTGCCAAAAAAGAAGATGATGGTCTCTGATCTTGGATAGGGGATAGGAACAACTCAAAAGGTAGAACACTAAGTGTTGGTGGATCTCTAGATTTGGACCACAAGATGATGGATCTGCTGGAAAGATATGGAAAGCTGATGGGGGGATGCTAGTGGAAAAGGTATTGAAGGGTGAAGGGACAAATGCTCTATCTAAAGGGACAATGCAGATGACAAGGATTGATTCTAGAATGCTGGTAGGAAGATAAATGCACTTTATGATGTTTTGAAATGTAACTAAGGTTTTGATGCTGATGCAAAGGGTGAAACTAGGATGAAACTAAGATGCAAGGCTGTTGGAGACAAGATTTCAAGATCTGAAGATGGAAAAAGACATGAACAAGGAAATGGCTAATCTTCTGGCTCAAGGTTGACAAAGTGATGGTTAACTCGAAAATGGAAGGCAAACTATTTGATGCGGGCGTTATGGGCAATGTTCTCAAGTCTAGTTTGGGACTTCTCCTCTGCTTGGGTTGCTTGGATAATGGATTGATAGGTCTTGGTGTTCTTCTTGATAACTTTTCGCTCTTGATAGGCTTGGGATTTGGGCAACTTTGCTTTAGGATGTTTGTTCTTGCTGGGCATCACTTGGAAAAGAGGCTTCTGATTTTGAGGCAAAGGTTTCCAATGGCAAAAGTTAAAGTCAAAGCAATCTCCACAAGGGACAAAGCAACCCTGCGGGATACAAACAAAGGCAACTGACTCTGACAAAGCTTTGAAAGTGTATGTTTCAACAAGTGTTTTCACGGAGTCTTTAACTGTCAAGCACTTCAAACAGATCTACCTAAGGAAGGTGAGTATCAAAATCACTTGCCCATAGCTTGGTATCCCCCAGAAGGGAATACAAATGGTGAGTAATCTTGAGGCGACCCGGTAAACCCCTTGGAATCGGTCCTTGCACAAGGATTTTGATACTTTCAGATGTAGATAGGGTAGCCTCTATCTTATCAGGTTTTTAATAGTTCCGTGGTGTCTCCATACCCGGTTATGCTGATCATCCGTGACTCACTTAAGAGCCTTGCCAATAATGCTAGGGGAGAGGAATGTTTACCATCCCCAGACACGTGTTTGGCACGAACACCCGACGATTAGGAGATATAAGTGATTCTTTTGGTATTCACTTATTTGTATACCGGCCGGGGGGGATATCAGTTTGAGGTCGTTCTCCGAGGAGGAAGCGCTTCTCCTTGGATAGGCCTCGCTAAAAGTAGAACAAGTGAACTTGTCCAAGTTCAAATGTTCCACGTTGCTTACTCTAACAAGGATTATGCAAGAATTGAAAAACTCCTACATGCACATCAAGCAGATTTTGTTCATTTTTCCTAAATTTGATTAAGTGATGTTTGAACTTTGAAATGAAAACACTCGTGATTAGATTTTGATTTGTTCTTTTCCTCAAAACGTAAATGAATTGAACGTTTGCAAGTTCTTTCCTTTTGTGCATTCAAGATTTGATTAGCGAGTTGATTTAAGAACTTTGAAAAAGCTTTGTTTTGTCCCTTAGATCACTCAAGATTGAATTTGTTTGCTTGCTTTGAAATTTGAAACAGATGAGGGAATAGAGTTGTTCATTCCTTTTAGTGCATTCAAGATTTGGTTTGATTTTCAAATTGACAATGACACTTAGGACCTAAGTTCTTTCTTTTAGTTTCATTCAAGATTGAGTTTGACCTTTGCTGTAATAAAAGAAATGAAAAAAAAATAGTCCCAAGAACCTCAAGACAAAAGACCAAAAAGCGACATTGTCCAGCTTATAGGCGATGCTGGAAAGTTCAGAGGCAACATTTTATTCTTACAGGTGACATTCTGTACCTCAAAAGGCGACAGATAAAAA
This sequence comes from Chamaecyparis obtusa, assembly GCA_027943335.1. Classification (NCBI taxonomy): domain Eukaryota; kingdom Viridiplantae; phylum Streptophyta; class Pinopsida; order Cupressales; family Cupressaceae; genus Chamaecyparis; species Chamaecyparis obtusa. The sequence continues at coordinate 68,868 of BSBK01002193.1, forward strand.
TGTAGAGGCGTGATTTCTTTCGTCACAGGTGTGATTTCATTACAAGAAGGTGACAGAAGAGAATTCTGGGACGTAACAGAAGTTATCGATCTGAGGAAAATCTCAGTTATGCAGGCATGAAAATAGAGCTCATAAGCATCATTTCTTTCCTCAAAGGCATGATTTAATTGCATGAAGGCATGACTGGATTCTTTGTAGGCGACATTTCTTTTGATGAAGGTGACATTTCTTTGTTTGAAGGTGACATTTAATTGCTGTAGGCGTCATTTCTTTTCATGAAGGTGACATTTCTTTTATTTCCTGCAAAATACAATCATATAAAGTATAATTTCATCAAAATGATTATGGTTTGTGTCCCACCGGGCGTGCCAGAATGTAGACTAGGATTTGAGCATGCACCTAAACCTATTTTGAAAGCCAAAGACAAACAAACGTCATAGCATATAATCAAATCAAATTTGATGGTAAACAAACTAAAATCAAAGCCACCTCAGTTTAAGCCTAAAACAGATGTGCCCATGCACCGTTTGATATGCTTGGATATAGATGGATGTGGGTGTGCAAACTCAAGCACTTGGAGCATGCAAGATAAATGATTTGAGGATCAAGAAGACCCAAAACGACACAAAATAGGTATGAGGAACCTATTTTGCCTCAAAGGCCTCAAGAACACACAAATATGCAAAGCTAAAAGATGAACTAAGATTGATTAAACAAGAAATGAATCTATGTTAATCCATTTAAGCTAATTTAGATGTGATTTTAAGCTTGGAAATGATCTAAAATGATGAGTTTATGCTTATGCTAGAATGAAAATGACATTATAACTTTGCTATTGAGTTTGAGAGTTGAAAGATGATTTGCCTTAGGAAGTGAGGGTATTTATAGGATTTCTAAAGGCTTGGGGTAGGAGGAATGAATGGCCAGGATTGAAATCCTTAAGAGAGGCCAAGATTCACTCAAAGGGAAGCACATGGATTGTGCTAGTTCTCAGCCAATCAGGAGGTGACACATGTCACAAGGTGAGTGGATGAAGGGAAGGGCAAAGAGGAGTCAACAAAGGGGGCTCCAAGCTCATAACTCTCCAAATAAATGCTTGTAAGAGCAATGAATGGGCTTTAAGAGGCTTTGAAGACTTTGGGGAAGCAATAAATGCTTTTTGGTTGAGATATTTGGAAGGAAAGACTTTGCTTTGGTTTAGGAAAGTCTTAAGCTTGGTTAGGATTGCACAAAGGTTTAAGGGTAGGATTAGGATTAGATTAGGACAAAAAAAGGATTAGGATGGGTGAAGAGGGTGGATTTGAGAAGATTCTAGAAGAGTCTAGATTTCTCCTTAGTTTCATGGAATAAAAGTTATTCATTCCAAAAGCTTAAGTTTTAGGAATATTTATTAAAATATTTTCAATAAATATGAAAATTAAATATTTAACCTTAATTAAATATTTAACCTTGGGATTAGGGTTAGAAAAGATGGGATTAGCCTTTTAATCGAAATTAAGAAGGGATTAGAAGATTTTGGAAGAGGTTAGTGGTCTTAAGGAAATTGGCCAAGTTTGGGATAAAAAATAAATTAAAAATAAATTAATTTATTTTTGAAGTTTTTTGGTCAATTTATCAATTAAATAATTAATAAATTAGGGATAATGTCTAAATGATATTTTTAGGCTAGATTCCTTAATTAAAGATTTTTAATTAAGAGAGAGGGATTTAATGCCATAAAAATAAATAAATTAATTAAATAAATAATTAATAAATAAATGATGATGTCATCAGAGATTTTCAGAAAACAAAAATAATTTATTTTCTGAAGGATTTTCCGGTGTCTACAATACTAACTCCCTTAAAGACTTTAATCCTAACTTTGTTAGGAACTCAAAGATAATTTTACAATACTCTTTGTTTACCATATGCTAACTCACTTTGTGACATTAACATATATGAGCCCCAAATCAAGACAAGAAGACAAACATAAATCTGAGATTGGAATTCAAATGTATTCTCATTAAGATTTGTAGAATCAATACAATATCAAGACAACAAAATGCTAGGAAATAAACCCTACATCCAAGCCTTCCTTGTTCAGTCTCTTACATTGACTATCAACATAACACCATCAACAACCTGGGACCAAAAGACTTGGAACCCCTACAAAATCAAAACTCTTACAATATATACCACCAGTCATCTTGTGATCATGAAAATTAGGATGCAATAAGCTTCAGATGACTAGGGTTAGGGTTTCCACCCACCATACCAACAAAAATGAGTTAAAATTTATTATAAGGGATGAAAAACCAGGCGGTCAGATCCAAGAATGATCCTCATTTATTAAAATTTTCTGACTTGTGTACCAAGGATGATGAATTAGCCATGTTTGTCAACCTAATCAGACACCTCCAACATGCCTCGAGTAGGTTTACCCATTCCTCTATGGTGCAAAACTCTCTATAATCAATCATCAGGCTTCCGAACCACTCTGCAATAGTTGACAAAACCATCTCACCAAATGCGGTAGCTAAAACATTCAATTTTCATCCTTCCTGTCACAGAAAACCCTTTACAAATTCAAATCTATAGGGAAATGACTACTTCCATGGCACCAGTAGAAAATTAGTGGTCAATATTCAAATCTCTATCAACTTTATGTCATGACCATCAGATCCCTTTACTTTCTCAGGCATCTCAGCTTAACCGCATAGGAATCCTAGTTTACATTTTTCCCTTAGTCATGAGATTGTGAGATATCTCATTAACCTTAGTTACCATTTGGAGAATATGTGACTAAAGGATATCCAACTGTCTTGAAACCTTTTGAATTTATCTGGTGATTACATGAACAAAGACCATATTCTCACAGTCATCAGACACCAAGGAATATTCAAACTTCATTGGGAGATCACCCAACAGAAGAAAAAGCATAGTCTCTGAATAGAAGAGAATATTCAGTCTGGGTTACGTGAATTAGAGACTGAACTCTGAGACCTAGGCCTACCTAGACCTGTGGCACCATATCATTCATCCATCCATGTCATGTCATCGATCTCTCAGCTAATGGGAAACAAGCACATCAGCGACACCTGGCAGTCTGGCCCCACTTAATCTTCCTTTATTTGATGCTGGTAGGCCTTAACCCTAATTGATTCAGTGAATGCACAATTGAAGATATTCACTAAGTCATGAAGCACTTTTCTTAACCACAGTTATATCTGGAGAACATGAGAGCAAAGGCCTTCGCCAAGTCGCCAGATACATTTCTAACCCTGGTTCAAATCTTGAGATTGCATGCTAGCCGTTGATCCTATCTTCATCTTGTGGTTGTCATTGAATTGCTAAATATTTCATGGCCTGACTATTTCCTTCAATGACTTGGAGATAACCGTGTTCACCAGTTTGCTAGATGTTTAGAACATGACCGCTAGGAACAAGAGATTGTGAAACCACATTGTCGCTGAATCACCAAATAGAATACTTGACCACTGAGGACTAACCACATTCTAAATTTGGGTTAACTCAGGCTGATCTAGCAAATAATCTACTGAAGAAAACTTAGATTTTCTAGATACATTTCTTAACCATGAGTTACATTACGAGAACAAGCGAAACCCATTGTCACCAAATCACTGAATACTCATAACCTTGGGCCTGCCTGACAGTAAAGCCAACTCACCGCTTGGAAACCAATAAACAATTGACATGTCATCCTCCAATTTGACACCAAGTCCACATGTAACATCCTCATGAAGAAGGCCCACCATTGTGTGATTCAGTGAATGAAGGACTTCACTGAGTCACCAAATAATTTGGGGCTTCACTAACCTTTTTCTGAGACTTTGCGAATACACATTCACTCAATCACTAAATACTTTAGAGGCCTACCAACTTATTAAGAGAATAAGTGAACTAGACAAAATTTTAAAACCTCTGCCAGATATCTCATCAAAGACGCCAAACTTAAAGGGTTAAACATGAAGCACGGTTGCTGGTTTGCTAAATGTCATGAGACCTAACTGGCAAAATTGGAGATTCGGTGACAACATATTTGTGCAATTGCTAAATGATGTAGATACATGAAAGGATATTAAATGATTTAGTGAATACAAGGAGGGAAAAAGACACATGCAAAAAGGGAATACTTAAGTGGCCCAAAAAAGTAACAGAGAAATAGAACAAGGCCTGGGTAAATTAGGGTTTTTTGTATGTAATGGCTAGAAATTTGAATTTTTGCCTAGGGTTTAAGGCCAGAGACATGGAAAATTATTGTAGAGGCTAGATAAAAGACATGAGACCCTAAAAATTTATACAGGTGCTAACAATGGCTCTATCTGGGGATGATGGGTAACTTGTGCCCATGCAAGAATGTAGAATTTCTAGTTAAAGTAGACCACCTACTGGACAAAATTTGAATGGCAGAGAGCAATAGGACAAAACCCTACAAACTAGGGTAAAACTAGGACAAACACACTAGTATATACAACATGTACAACATATATAGATCTAACTACTATTCATGGAGAGAGGATACCTTCAATTGAAGTATTTTTTCAAGAACTATCCATGAATTAGCAATTCTTGAATATCACCATTTAATTCCTTTATTATGTATGAGTCATGGCCCCATTTCTCATGAATTAGATATGGCCCTAACTATATTGGATAAATTTTTCCATGTTTTCCTTTATCCTCCAATCTGGCATTCCAAATCAGTACCAAGTCACCAAGCTCAAACCTCCTTTCAACAGTCTTTTTGTCATACAAATTCTTCACTTGTAACTACAACCTAGCATTCTTTGAAACTGATTCTCTTCTAGTTTCATCTAGTTTGATGAGATCTTCAATTCTCAATTTCATTTCATCATCTATATCATCATCATATAACTAAACAAACCTATACATCTCCAATAGATTATTTTGTGGCATCCTTGCATGTATCCCATATACTAAGTCAAATGGTGCAGAACCAATTGCTTTCTTTACAATTACCCTTTTAGCCCACACAGCTAGTGGTAACTTTGAATTCCATGCTCTTTTATTCTTATCAAGAATCCTCTTGAGGATTTTCATCAGGCTTTCATTTGATGATTATGCCTGTCCATTTCCCTGTGGATGATAAGGTGAGGAATTTGATATCTGAATTCCTAAACCCTTTGTACTTAGTAGACCTAAAGCACATTGCATTATCACTGACTATCCTTTCAAGGAAACCAAACCTTGTAGCAATATTATTCAATAAGAATTCAGTGACCACCTTACTAGTTGCATTTCTTGTAGGGATAGACTCTACCCATTTAGTAAAGTAATCAATGGAAACTAATGTCCAAGAATGTCCCCCACTAGAATTGTTTGGTATCTCCCCTATGAAATATATTCCCCATTGTTGGAAAGGAGCCTACACTTCTACTGGCCTTAAGGGCATATTGCCTAAAAATTTAAGCTTACCAAAGAACCTTTGACAAGCATCACACCTCCTTACCAACTATTTTGCATCCTTGAAGATTATGGGCCACCAAAATCCTACTCAAGATTTTTTGAGCAGTAGTTTTACCCATGTAATGTCCACCACAAACTCCCTCATGCATTTCTTTCAACAACTTGTTAGCTTGATTTTCATCAACACATTTCAAAAGTATGCAATCTAAATTTTTCCTATACAATTTACATTTCACAATTACATACTTGATGGCCTATAATTTTAATGTCCTCTTCTTATTATCATCCATGTCTGCTAGACATTTCATGTTTCTCAAATAATAGATGATATCTTGATACTAGATAAAATCATCCATGTCACAAGTGTAATCAATCATAGCCTGATTTATCTGATTTGCATCAAGATTGGATTGGGCCATTAGTTTTGCCAATCCTTTTCCTCTAACCAATTTGGTAATTTGGATGTCAATATTGAATACTTGAATTCTATTTATCCATCTACATCTTCTCCCAGACACCTCTTGCTATGAGAAAATATCCTTAATTGCTGCACTTGGTACAAAAGCCATCACAATTTCTCCCATCAGATAACTCCCAAAAGCCTTGATAGCCTTCACCAGTGCATATGCCTCCTTTTCATTGATATCATATTCCAGTTCAGCAGCCTGCAAAGATTTACTAAAAAATGTAATAGGTTGCTCATAGCCTTCATTATTTTTCTGCAACAATACTGCAGCAATAGTATGAAAAGATGCAAAAGAAAAGATATGCATTGGGAAATTGTAATCAGGTGCCTTGAGCATAGGTGCATCTTTTATAGCCTACTTGATATTCTTGAAAGCTTCATCAGGCTCACCTTCCCAATTGATAATAGATCCCTTTTTCAACATCTTAGATATAGGTCTAGTGACCTCAGCAAAGTTTGTCACAAATCTTCTCAAGAAGTTTACCTAACCAAAGAAGGACTGAATTCCTTTAATATTCTTTGGTCTATGAATCTTATCAATGGCTGCCACCCTCTCAGGATCAATTCTAACTCCTTTCTTTCCAACTAAGTGGCCAAGCAACTTACCCTTAGTGACACCAAAAGCACATTTCCTTGGATTCAATGAAATGCCATATTCCAAAGCCCTCACAAATATTTTTTCTAAATGAGTGCAATGATATTCTTCCTTCTTGGAATAGGTAGTTAATTCATCCTAATAAACAACAAGGAAATCATTTATAAAATCTAAAAAGGAAACATCCATTGCCCTTTGAAAACTAGCACTAGGATTTGTGAGACCAAAAGGCATTCTCACATAAACATATGTCCCCCAAGGTGTAGTAAAAGTTGTCTTAAATTTTTTTGATTCTTTCACAATTAATTGATTATAACCAGAGAAACCATCCATCATAGACATTAATTTAGATCTAGTCACTCTCTGCAACATAGCTTCCATATTGGGTAGACAATAGTTATCCTTTAGGGAAGACACATCTAGGTTCCTAAAGTTCACACACAACCTAATATCTCCATTCTTCTTCCTGACAGGTACCAAATTTGAAACCCAAGAGGAATGCCTAATAGGCTTGTTAATTCCAATATCTCTTAGCTTCATTAATTCTTCTTGCATTTTAGGTGCCAAATTAGGATTTATAGGCCTTTGTTTTTGCCTAAAGGGTTTAGCATCTTCTTTCAATGAAATGATATGCTGAAACAAGTCTTCTCTATAAACCTTTAGGTCATCATATGACCATGCAAAAACATGCCTGAATTTTCTTGACAACTCAATCAAAGACTTTCTCACCTTATGAGACATATCCTTACCATTGTCTACCTTCTTAGGTGCCTCTTATGTTCCAAGATTTATCTCTTCTAAATCCTTATGATCTTCCTTTTTAATATCCTTCTAAACTCTATCCTCGTTGTCAAATATTGTTTCTAGAATAAAAAGTCCCTTAGGAACCTTGTTAGTTTTGAGTTGAATAACTTCATTACCAAGGACAACTTCTTTCCCTTGTATAGTCTCAATCAGGGCTGAACAATCTAATTCCTGACCATGATACTGATCTTCACAATTCATAAATCTCAAATTTTCATTATCATCTTCAAAAACTTGCCAATTCTTTGCATTGTTTGGTATACTAGCCCTAATCTGAATTTCAACCTTAGAAAGACCAACAAAAGTAATATCACTGGGATTGATTTCTATATTGGCTAAAAAATCAGCCATCTTATTATTACTCCTATCCTTCCACTCAATATTGAAGGCATCAAAACATTCAATCAAATCCCACACAACATTTCTATATTGTTTCAACATCTTGTTCTTTGAAGCATACACTGATCTTATCTGGGATACCACCAACTCAGAATCTCCAACCACCCTTATACATCTAATTCCATTCTTTTGTGCCAATTTCAGTCCTAGTAACCATGGTTCATATTTTGCTATATTATTGGTACAAAAGAAACTCAATGTGAAAGAGAATTTGTAGGTGTTTCCATCAGGAGAAATGAGTAGAATACCTACCCTTGCTCCATCTTTGCAACTAGCACCATCAAGGTACATCACCCACAAGTCACCCTTCATAGATTTAGAAGCTACCTCCTCATCAATGCAAGATAAGGTAGACTCTCCTTCAAGTATATTAACCTTACCTCTAAAAGCATTGATATCAATATCCACAAAGAAAGTAATTTCATTATCAATGTTCCTTTCAATCATGTGGCAAACTCTTGGCTCTCACTCAATCTTGATAAACTAGTCATCAATCTTGAAAGTTGCATAGGACAAGTCACATTGTAAACTTCCACCCATAGCAGCACTCCATTTTCTGGACAATAACATACCATAGTGAGGGGGAATATCCACCACCAAGACACTCATTGTCAAATTTTTCTCTAGATAAGTTGCTAACCTATAGGGCATTGCATTTATAGTCCCAATGATAGGTACTTCTCTCTAATCCATTGCACAACATCTACATTGAGTAGTGTCGACATTGAGGCCTAATTTTTCCATAATCTTAAAAGACATGACAATATTAGAGGCACTTGAATCAATCATACAATTTCTTAACTTCATTCCATTCACAAGGATGCTCAAGAAGAATGGATCTATATTTTCAAGGCTAGCATTGACAGAGCTATCCAAGTATATAGGTGGTATCTAAGATTCCAATCCCTAAACCTCCATTTCCTTCAAAACTTTAGCCTGAGGTTCATTACATGCAACATCATTATTGTGAACATTATCTAGCCATGCAATAGCCCTATCTTTATGTTCAAGAATCTTCAATAATTCTGACAAAGGAACCTTAACATTTATTTGAGACAATACAACTAACATATCAACAGGAGCAGAGGGAGGGATCTCAATTTTCATTTCTTTAGTGTCCTTTTGTTTACCTGATACATTAGTTGTAGCTGCAACTTTCATCTTTTCATCTTTAGCCATTGTGTTAACTGGCTTCTCTATTTCATTAGAAGTTCTTTCAATTCCAACTCCCTTAGTCTCCCATTTCTCGCCTTTTACATTCTTGAATCTAGTCATATGATCATTCTTTAACTTGTTCTCATTAGGCTCCTAGGAGTTGGTGTTCTTTATAAACATTCCTGTAGCTTTCCCATTTGTATCCCTTACCACCATGCCTCTAGTTTTCACTTGGGATATCATTTCTATAGTAATTCTATCCATTTCTTCTCTTGAAGGTCTCCTCAAATTTACTATTTTTGAGGAAGAGTTCATGTTACATATCCTTTTATCAATGTCATCATTATCAAAAAAAACCTCCTAATGGAAAAGTGCCCTATTGTGTCTTTTCAAGCATACATCTGCTTCTTCATCAAAATTAGAATCATCTTTATATCCCAAATATGATGTTTCCATATTGCATCCAATGTCATCATGGCTTTCTTCTTGATCTAACCCTTCGTTATTATCATTTTGATATGCTGATGTGGATTGTGCAACCACACAATGCTCTGTAGAATGAGGGGACTGGCATGTTATGCACCATGGTGTATCCTCTGTGACATTTGTAGAAGATTTTTGCAAAGGATCAGGGAAAAATTTATCATTATTTCCTCTTACAGCAGGGACAATAGGCTTGCCATCCTTCCAATGGGTATTGTAGGGATAATTCTACAATCTATTCTGCCTACTGAAGTTATTGTTGAATTGTGGCTTTTCATTTGCAGGAGAATTATTAATTCTATTAGTACATGCCTTTAAATCCTTCAATGCATTCAACACCTTATCCAATTTATCTTTCTCCTGTTTCTTATTTCCAACATTTCTTTCATTATCCCGCTTATACTTTCTATCTCCAAACAACTTTGGATCATCTCTCTTCCCGCCCAATTTTCTTGATATTTTCATATTGTTTTCAATATTGACAACAATCCTAAAAGCATCTCTAAGAGTTCTTGGTTCCTTGTCCCTCAACAAATATCCCATTTTTCTGTCAAATGCATTGAAGTATGTGGTTAAACAAACATTGTCATCTAACCTCATAACTTGAAATAACTTGTGCATACCCTTCTGAAATCTCATATTAAATTCCACTGCAGAATCATTCTAATTTTTTCTTATGGTGTTAAATTCATTCAAGATAAAACTAGCATTAGGCTTGTCACCATGCTGTTCTTTGAAACATTTCTCAAAAGAATCCTAGGCGTCAATACATCTGTCAGGGAGTCTCTTGAACCAATCTCTAGAATCTTCCATCAAGGATTGAAAAAATAATGTCATGACCACATCCTCATGCTCAACCTCATAATCATTTAGCATATCAACAAATAACCTAAAGTGTTCTTCACAACTAATAGCATTATTACCAGAAAACTGAGGTATCTTATCTCTTATATCAGTTGGAAAAGCATTTGGATAACTAGGTATTCCATCAAAACTAATTTTCATATAGCCTTCTAATTACATAGGTCTTCTCTAAAAACTTGAACTAGTATTCCCACCAGAATTAACATTGTTATCTACATTCCCACGCATTTGCATATTTGACTATTCATTAGGGTCAACAACTACTTTAGTAGATGCAGTAGGAACTAGATTACTAGTAGTAGCATTACTAAGTGGATTAATAGTAGTTATAGATGGCATACCTATTTCAGTAGTAGATGGGCCAAGAGTGTTTGTTGATGAAGCCCTCAAGAACTGGATCTTTCTTCTTTTTTCTACAATAGAAGCCTTAATTTCAGCTCTCTCCAATTCTTTAGCTAAATCTTCATCTTCTTTTCTTTTCCTTTCTAACTCTGTATCCTTATTTGAAATGGTCAGTGGGATCTTTGATACTGTCACTGGCTTGCTTATTTGGACTCCCACCATCTTCTCCTTTCCTTTTTCATTAATAGCAGCAACAGGTCTAGTAATCTAATGCCCATCTTTATCCTTAGGTAAAGAAGTGTAACTTTTAACCTATCTAATGATAGGGCCTTCTTTATCAAACTCGTGGTCCTACAAAAAGTGTTCCTTCTTAGTCCTCAAAGCATCAAGATCACCAAAAACATCATGCTGCAAAGTCTTAAGAGTAGAGGGAAGCATCTTGCTTCTCTCCTTCAGCTCCTTGATCTTTCTAAGAAGGGAATCTATTTATATTAGTGCATTCACTTTCTCAGCCTCCCTTTCCTTTTGTAGTCTCTTGTGTATGGCATCCTATTTTTCTAGCTATAACCTTAGTGCACTCAAATCATTTGGGTCTATCATTACATCTTCAGAGCTTGATGACACATCTACAACAGGAGGATGCCGATATGGGAAATGGCTCTGCCTCCTAAACATATCTTCATTAGGATCAAGATTCAGATGAAAACCTCTGTCTCTTACTCCTACATCATGTTCTATAGGCAGTGAAGATCTATCTTGAAAAGCTACCTCTGGGGTATCATAAAACTTGTCTTTAGAGCGACCACTATCAGATTTTGAACTTTTGTACTATGATCCTTCTTCACTTGAAGATGCATGTGGTGCTCTACTCCTAACATTATTCTATTCCCTTATAGCGACACTTGTAGATTCTTCATTTCTCCTGATCTAGCTTTTCTTCCCTAATCTAGGTAACTGTTCCAAAGTAACCTCTGGATGCTTCTTGACAAAAGGCCTAGTATTCCTTCTTTTGTCCATGATTTTCTGACTTTTATAACACTAGTTCTAACCTTTTAATTGCCACCCGCCTAATATGGGAAATTTCTTAACCTTCTAAGAAACAACTGAATACAATAGGAGGAACACTATTAGAGTGGGGTTGCCATTGCACCAAAAGACTGATCTGTCAATGACTGATACAACCACTCAACTTATAGTACATAGGAGGTGGTTAAGCCCTTGTCACGAATCCTGAGGGGAGCACTGAACATTTTTCCAACAATCTCCCCCTCAGTGTTACCTAAGGGTCTGAGGATTTGAACCTGTGACCAAGCTCTGATACCACTTGTTAGAGTGGGGTTATCGTTGCACCAAAAGACCGATTTGTTAATGCCCAATACAACCACTCAACTTATAGTACATAGGAGGTAGTTAAGCCCTTGTCATGAATCTCGAGGGGAGCGCTGGACATTTTTCCAACAAACACAAGAGCCCTATATGAATTTTATCTCTAGACTCTCCCCAGTAGAGTCACCAATTTGTTGGTATCCCTTCTCATTCTACTTGTAGGTTTACATTATGATTGACAACTATGACTGACAATTTAATGTCACTAACTCTATCACCACTCCAAAGTCTACAAGGAAAAGGGCCAATTAACAAGGATCAAAGGGATCCTCCTACACTTTGAGAAAAAGTGCTTAGGCGGGTGTACCCTTGATTCACTTCTTTAAAGGAATTACTAAATATTATACATTTATACCCCTTACTAACTAATTTAAAGATTTTATCATTTATGTGTGTATGTAATTGATGATGATGGACTACTTCTAGAGAATAGATCAGTGCCTTAACCTAGGACACCATTGTGATCCTTTTCTAAAAATAACTTCATCTATCAGCACAAAAGGAATAGATTGCAATCTATAATATCTTCTTTTTTCTGAATCTAAACCTGCAGCACATTGTCCTATCTTCAAATAATGAATCATGTTGGGCAACCAACTTGATGTCTAGGCATGTTCTTTTGTAGAATGCACAACCAAAGATGCATCCATTTTCTTGGATTTCTTTGAACTTTCATCCCCTACCAAATGCTCACAAAGACCTCTTCCTCTAACCAACTTGGTGGTTTGGATGTCGATATCATATTCCATCACCTTGGTGATCCAACCAGCCCTTTTTTCATTTAGGTCCTTGGAAAGAAAAAATTATTTGACACTTGGATGCATGACTTTCAAGTGTACCTTGCTATGGTTCAATATATATCTAAACTTCTTAAGGCTCTTCACCATAGCAAGTACATGTTTCTCTATGAAAGAGTATCTCTGTTCATACTCTTCTAAACCTTTTCTGAAGAAAGCAATAGGCTGCTCCAATCCATCTGAATTTTCTCGAGTCAACATTGCAGATATAGCATCATGACCTCCATAAGCATAAAGGATAAAATCCTTACTAAAATTTGGGTTTAACAGGGTAGGGGCTTCTATTAGGGCCTCTTTGATAGCTTGGAAATTAGCTTTTCCTTCTTTAGTCCAGCTAAAAGTTGAACTCTTCTTTAACATGGCTGTCAAAGGCTTCAATAAATCTGCAATATTAGGCAAGAAATTCCTAAGAAAGTTAATCTTTTCGATGAAATATTGGAGATTTTTCTTATTTTGTGGCAAGGGTAGCTCTAAGATGGCTGGAATTCTCTTAGGATCCACTGCAATTCCTTCTTTGGACACTACATATCCCAAAAAATTTCCTTCATGAACTACAAACACACATTTCTTGGGATTAAGAGATATCCCAAACTATCTACATCTTTCAAAGATCTTCCTTAGATGTTTGATATGGTCTACTACATGTTTAGAATAGACAGTTATGTCATCTAAGTAGACCAGTAAAAACTTGTACATGAGGCTCTTAAAGGCCATATCTATTGCCTTTTGAAAATTAGCACCTGCATTTGACAAACCAAAGGGCATCTTTTGATATGCCATGGTTCCCCACTCGGTTGTAAATGGAGTCTTATATTGATCATCTTCATTAACTAAGATTTGATTGTATCCTAAATAGCCATCCAATAATGAAAATCTCTCAGATCCAAAGACACATTGTAAGATTTTCTCCATAGAGGGTAATGGATGGTGGTCCTTTAAGGAGGCCCTGTTAAGATCCCTGAATTCAACACATAACCTCAACTCCCCATTCTTCTTCCTAATAGGAACAAGGTTGGAAACCCAACTAGTATGCTTAATGGGGTAGATGATACCACTCTCTATCAACTTGAGTACTTCTCTATGCATAAGTGGCTCAAGCTTGGGATTAATAGGCCTATTCTTTTGCCTCACTGGTTTGGCATTAGGCTCTAATTCAATAGTGTGCTGAGCAAGGGCTAGGTCAAAACCTTTGAGGTCTTGATATTTCCATGCAAAAAAATCACTGAATTCTTTAAATAATTGAGTATAAACTTGTTTTTCCAATTCAGTATTTACCTTTCCAAATTGTAAACTTTTACTTGGCTCCAACTCTAATTCAACACAATGTTCTTGTTAAACTACCAGGCTAGCTTTTTTCTTCTTAACTTGATCATCCTTGTTGAAGACAACTTCTAAGGTGACAAGACCTTTAGGCATCTTATTAGATTTAAGTTGTATCACTTGATCACCATAGCTTTGTGATAGCCTGTCTTGGTTATTCTCTGAAAAAACATCTTCTTCAAACAAGAACTATAGAATTTGCTCATCATTGTCAAACACTTGCCAATTGACATCATTATTAGGAATAGAGGGTTTGAAAATCACTTTGATATGCTATTGATCTATTTCTTTTGAAATTCTATTAGGAATATCATATTGAGATCCAACAACAGCTAGTCTATCGACATTTTGATTTAGCTTCCTAGGGATAGAAACAATATTGAAAGCACAAAAGTCTTCAATTTCATCCCAAACTCTATGTTTGTATGCTCTCAAGGTGTCATTTTTGGTTGCACTTATCCCTCTTACTTGGCTAACAACTAACTCATTGTCACCATAAACTTTTAGAGCCTTGAGCCCTCTTTTTCTAGCCCACTCCAACCCGTTCACTAGGCTTTCATATTTTGTAGTGTTGCTAGTGTAGGAGAAACTGAATCTGAAGGCTATGTAGTATCTTTCTCCTTTTGGGGACACTAACATAGCACCACCACCAGAACCATGTCTACTTCTAGCTCCATCAAAAAATAGCTCCAAACCTGATTGTTCTGATCCTCTGAATCAGTGTCTTCTTTGAGGAGGCTTGGCTCTATGGATCCACTTTCTTGTATTAAATAACTTCCCAAACTGAAATCCCAAATAAGATTTTCTTGAGTCTCTAAAGCTCTTTCATCTAGTAAAATATCAGGGATATTCTCTATCTTAGTGTCTTCTTTTCCAATGGTTTGGAAGTCATTGTTATCAAATATAGGGCAATTTACATTGATGGTATTAGACACATGTGGCTCTATATGGTGTGCTACCAATGGATCTGACTTAATGGTTACCTTGGTCCCATACCTTGTGTAAAATAGCATGTGAGACCAGCTAGAAGATAGGTAACCTCCTATTTTGGCTATAAACTCCCTTGACAAACATATGGAAAATAATGCAGGGAGATCTATGATATATATATCGAGGAGGATGGAAAAATTACGACTAGCATGAAGGATCAGACTGGTATCCTTAGCCACACCTATAGTATTGACTAAGGATCCATCAAGTTGTGTAACCTTCTTTTGAAATGGTTCATATTTTAATCCTAATTGGTTAGCTACCTTTTTGGGCATCACAGTGCTAGTAGCTCCACTATCTACCATACAATTATGTACTAAAGATTTTCTAATGATTAAAGATACATAAAAGGGAGGTGGTTTTGAGTTCCTACCTTGAATGGCATTGGCCTTGGAGTTACTACTGGGAGTCTCCTTTTCTTGATCAGTGTTAACCAACATTGGATTTGTAGCTACTTTTGTATGCTGAGGAGTTGTTTCTTCAGTCATGGCCTTCTTCAAAATTTTAGACTATCTCAGAATAACCAAAGAGTCCCACATAGACATGGTGACATTCACCTTCTTCATGTTGTCTACAATGTTGAAAGGTGTCACAGTGTGTACTCTTTGTTGTGCTTTTACTATTATGGGCTCCACTTCTTTGGAAGGTTGGCCTTCTTTGCTTGTAATGGCAGGAGTCCTTTTGAGCGTGGTGGGAGTAGGTTGATGCACCGGTTCTGTAGATATAGTATCCTTAGTAACATAGTTTCCTCATTCCATCTCTTGAGCTCTTCTCTTTTCTCTTGTATTAGTAGCAATAGCAAATTCATCATTGACCCCATTGAAGTCTAGCTGCTCCTAATTGAAAAGAGCAGTCTCATTTTCTTGTGGTTCTTGTTGAGGCACTGGCCTGCTGGACGAGGCCTCTGATTGAGCTTGTGTGGCATTTTGAACCATTAATGTCTGGTTCATCCATCCATTTGAACATGTAGCCTGATTGTAAGGTGGATTACTATTATACACTAAGTTTGCACCCTTGTTTCAAGCTCTCATGGTCTTGAGAACTTAGTATAAAATGGGAATCATCTCTAAGTTGTGGGACCTTTGCTAACTGAGATGAGACCTCCAGGTTCTAGGTTGGTTCCTCTTGGATAATCACCTTAATTTTCCTCTTAATAGGAAAAGTAAATCTTGAGAGGAAAAGGGATAGAAGGAATTCTTGGAAAGGGAAATAGCTTGAAAGAAAACTACCTACTAGGTGATACACCAAAATTAGGGTTTGGATCTCAGTATAGAAGATGAAATTAATGAACAACTCAGGTCTAGGAGATCACAACTCACTGAATAGGCTTGCATAAGTATTTCATAGAAGGATCTGTAACAAAAAGAGGCTATTCAAGGAAAGAGATGATTTCAAAAACAATAGCATTACTGAGGATTTAGACACAATTTATGACCTGCAAACAAACATTCACTTCTACAACTCGGCATAGGAATGAGACAAGACTATTAGGGGGTTGAAGTATACCCACAAAAGCATTGACATCCAATCATCCATAATAATAAACAATAGTTATAGAAAGAGAGAGGGATCAAGAACCCTAAGATATCACTAAAAACATCATATACTTTAATCTAATAAGAGATAATCCAAACAAGGAAGCATAGGGACATGAAGGATTGTCACAAAATACCTCTGCAATATTTGTATTATTAATGGGAATTTACAACTATATAAGCTAGAGGGTAGAAATGATACCATAGATGACCCTTAAGAAAATTGAAATTCTTCTACAATTGTGAACCTCTCTTTTTATAGAAAAAGTCAATTCTGAGCTCAAAAGCTCCAAAAATACATTATATACATCCTCCTGCATGCAGGCAAGAGTAAAAAACCTAACTAGGGTTATAGAAGATTTTCATTAAAATAATAGCTAACCCTAACTCAATCAAGTCTGATCATAAATGTAACTCTGCAAATGTGTCTGATCAGATATTCAAGTTTGCGTGCCCATCCTTGTACTACATCAACATATAGACAAGCAACCTGGATTCATCCACCTTCCTACACAATGTCTTGCCATAAATGCATAATTGGCACCTTTCTGAGACAAGAAATGACCCATGATAGCCACCTGAACCTCCTCATCATCCTCCTTTAACTATGAATATCCTAGAGACATCAATTTGTTGAGCTACCCCACTGCTGTATCTCATTGAATCAAAATTGGTAGAAAATCCTCTGCAGAGATATTTAAATTTGAAAATTAACGGCTAGCAAAAAATTTTAAAATGTAATTTTTGTTGAGAAACCCTCCCTGACAGATGAACGACTATGATCATGCTGAGAAAACACCAAAAAAAACCTTTTTGACAAGTCAAAGCCACCATGGAGGTCAGCAGCCAATCGGAAGCGAGAATGTCAGCATATCTGTTACGTTGGACCCACCTTGAGCCTTCCTCTTTTAAGTCATTCAACGACCACATGACTAAAGACTTCTCTTATTCATGAAATCTTTTCCTTTACCCTAGTCTGGTCAAGCGATTCAGTGAATAAGGCATTTCACTGAATTGTTGGGTCTTTTAACAAACCTTGGTCAAATTAAGCGAACACAAGAAACCCCTTCAGTCGCTGATTCACAGAATGTTTCTTTAATCACTCATGAGAATTTTGGCTTACATTTGGTGAACTGGTGACTAAAGACAATTGCTAGGTCACTAAGAATTTTAGAACCTCACTAACTTATCCTATGATTCTGTGAATACACACATTCATGCATTTTCCAGATCATTTAGATCACTGCTATCTTATCACGGGAATGAGCAACCAAAGAGAAGTTATCAGGGCCACCAAATATTTTGTCAAACCTAGGCCTAGACCTACCACCTATCAAATTCCCATTTGCTTCAACTACTTTGTAGGCATACACCTCAGCAATTCTCTGACAATGAACCCATGACAACCAAGATTTTGATCTACCAGTTGGCGCATGATCTCATAGCTGCAGTATATCCCTTTTGATTATGTGCTAGCCATTGATCCATTCCAAACTGGGACCCCATTGACACACGGGTCCACTTGTAAATCTTCATTAGCATGCATCAACCAATCATGTTTGAGCACATCAATGAACCTAGCAACATAGTCCCACAGTCTCTCCCTTTATTTCAACCAATGAAAGTTTTGCATGTCACCCAGACCTGGCACTAGACCCACTGACAAGTCTAAACAGATGGCAAATCTAATGGCTGGTGTAAGATCGCATGTGTCAGAAAAGGGCTATGTGAAGATATGCTAGCCATTGATCTTCATCCTTCTGACATCCCTGCAGACATTCTGACATGGACCTACTACAGCATCCAAGTCATCATTATGTGGACCAAAGAGAAACAAGCACATCACCATTTGAGGACCCACCTGCAAGGATCTGACAAGATTTTACAATTCATCACCTCTGGCCAATGAAATAATTCCACATGGGACAACATGGCAATGGACCTACTTGACTTTGAAGCGCTATAGACCTGGAAGATCCTACGGTTGTCAGAAGATCGCAAGCCTCTGCCACATCCTTTGAAAAATCATGATGACTATCAGATCTTGATGTCTGGGACCCCACATAAAATGACTGCCAAAAGACTTGTGATTATGTGACTGAAGGGAAGGTGACTGTTCATTGGGTCACTGGCCATTAAGGACTTAAAAGTTGGAATTAAGAGATTACATGAACCACTGCATTCACTAAGTCGCATAATTGAAAAAGTAACCACTGACTGACACATTACCCTGATACCAAATCAATGGCTAGTCTCATCTCCTAATGAACTCAAAAGATTCCTTCATATTATGTGACAACCATCAGATTAGAATCTTCACCATTGCCTGTAGAATTAACCCCGCTTGGATTACGTGAATCAGCAACCAAAGCAATTTCTATTCACAAGATACTCTGAGGAACTATGGTTAAGCTGAGAAAATACACAAATAAAGAGGTTTCACTAGTTCATTGAATCATGAATGAACCCAGGGTTAGATCAAGTGAATTCCTGACTAAAGACAATTCACAAAGTCGCTGAATATTTTAGGACACCACCGTTTTATTTTGCAACTAAGAGAATAAAGGGTTCGTTAGTTTGCCGAAAGAAAGGATGACTGCTAGAAAGAATAAGAGAACTGGTGACCAAAGGGAACAATATCATGCACATGGGAATTGGAAGACCTTAAGTTTCTGATAAAGTAACAAGGAATTAGAATGAGGGCTTAGGGTTTCCAAGGGTTTTGAACACCAACATCTACTTTTATGAATTTTTAACTTGTAGATTAGGGACTTGAAATAATTGTAGAGGCCAGGGAACAAAACATGAGGTCATAAATTTTTTTGAGGTGTTCGGCAAGATTAAAATAGAGGCCTTGGGGATGGAGATAGCCAAATTTGTATGAAACAGGGAAATTTGGGGCAACATTTTGGCAGTTTCTGTTGGATGTCAGCTTGGTAGACATGGAAAACCAGTGGCCTTGACATATTCATTGGGCATGGGGTCATACTAGAACACAAAAATTTGATAGAGACAAAAAATAAATAGAGGGACAAAACTTGTGCACAAGCACTTCTTGGAAAGTAGAAAACTAAGCTAGAAAATAGGGAAAGAAAGAAAGAAACACATTTACAAGAATTTACAGAGAGGGGTTAACCTCAAAGTAGGGCTTCAAGTGGAATCCATTCACTGATATAGGAAAGGCATCTCCTTCAAGAGTTGATAGCTAGAAAGCATTAGATCCCTTGCACTCTGTTATAACAAATGGTCCACCCCAAAATGAATCAAATTTTGTGTGTCTACCAGGTCTTGACTTGAACTCATCCCATTTGAGGACAACATCTCCTACCTTGAAATTCTTGACCTTGGCTCTTTTATCAAAGTTCTTTGTCTAAATCTGATGGAACTCCATATCTTTCATGGATTTCTCTCTCAGTTCCTCTAACTCCATCAACTGAGCATATCTAATCTATAAGGGATCTCCTTCCTCAAACAGGGCATATTGAGTGGCCAAGTCCAAAGCTGGTAATTCAGTTGAAATGGACAACTTAGCCTCCTTTCCATATACCAACATGTAAGGGGAATTTCCAATGATCTTCTTTGGGGTAATTCTATCTAGCCACAAGGTATACCTGAGATTTTTATGCCAATCCCTCTTATTATCCTATAGGGTCTTCTTGATTATCCTAATCAAGTTCTTATTTGTTGATTTTTCCAAGCCATTTCCCTTAGGGTAGTAGTTTGGACTTGCATTTAGATAAATTCCATTCTTGACTACCCATTCTAAGACTTTAAGGCCTGTAAATGCCAATGCATTATTTGAAATGATGGAATCAAGAGTGCCAAATCTATGAATTATATCATCATAAAATGGTAAGACAACACTCTCATTGGCTTCTTTTAATGCAATTTCCTCTGTCCATCTAGTGAAACAATCTATTGCAATGGTTATCCACTTATGGCCTACACTAGATGGAGGATTGATCATTCCAATGAAATCTATACCCCACTTCAGGAAAGGTTTCTCTATTCTGACTGGCTATAGGGGCAAGTTTGCAAGCCTTTCTTTTCCTGCAAACATGACACACTTGATGCATTTTCTGACATAATCATGACTATCCTTAAAGATAGATGGCCAATAGTATCCAACCCTCATGATTTAAAAATCAGTAGTCCTAGGAGAGAAGTGACCTCTAGAAGGTCCATCATGAAATTCAAATAGGACATCAACTATCTTTTCTGAATCAATGCATCTTAAAAGGACACCATTGTGATCCTTTCTAAAAAGAACATCATTTATCAGCACAAAAGGAATAGATTGCAATCTATAATACCTTCTTTTTGCTGAATCTAAACCTATAGGACATTGTCCTATCTTCAAAAAATGAATCATGTTAGGCAACCAGCTTATTGCCTTGGCTTGTTCTTCTATAGAATGCACAACCAAAGATGCATCCATTTGTTCTGATTGCTTTGAACTTTTATCTCCTGCCAAATGTTCATAAAGACCTCTTCCTCTAACCAACTTGGTAGTCTGAATATCAATATCATATTCCATCACCTTGGTGATCCAACCAATTCTTTTCTCATTTAGGTCTTTGGAAAGAAAAAACTCTTTAACACTTGGATGAGTAACCTTCAAGTGTGGTGTTGCACTAGTTTTAGGGATAGAATTTCAAACACCTAAAGTAGTCAGGGAAGTATTTTTATGCATTTTCATATTTTCTAAGATCTGGTATTTTTCTCATTATTTTAATATTTTTATATTCCTTATCATCTAAATTGCATATGGTGAAAATTTCGTATTCTCATCTATTATGGTTTAAAAGTTATTCAAGTTTCAAATTTGCAAAGGGCTTGAAAAAATTTGAATTAAAAAACTAGCCATTTTAATGTTTTTCGCGGGTCTAAATATTCCATTTAACATTTGTTTATTTTACCGTAGGAAAATATCTTATTAAATGGGACCCATATGTAATAAATCAAATCAACGGTTAGCGTTAATTTTCATGCACAAAAGAGTTTTCATGCGAAAGCACGCGATGGACACACCTGTCACACTGGGCCCCTTTGAAATCTAGTGGCACCATAAATAAAGTGGATTGTACAGTTGGTAGATCCAATGACTGGTGTTAATTCACATACAAGTTGGGAGCCCTATGCGAAAGCACATGATTCAGCCACGTGTCCAATCCCACGATGTCACCATAACCCTAAGCCGAGAGGAGACCGGTTGGCAGTTTCTAATTTGTTACCACGATGACATATGAGACACGGGCCCGATCAAAATAGTGAAGACTTTGCAGAGAAAGACCTTTTTGATCCAACGGTTAGCATTAATTCGCATACAAGATGGGAATTTCATGCGAATTTACGCGATGAAGACACGTGTCCCTGGTCCCACTGAGACTCAAAGATTCTAACTGACAAGGATCCAACTGGCGGTTCCTGATTGGATAGTGAAGATTACTTGTATCACGCGGGCCCAGTCGAAAGACATTTGATGTATTATGGAGAGATCCAATGGCTAGTGTTAATTCACATGCAGGGAGGAGATTCTATGTGAACTCACGGGATTGTGACATGTGTTCGGTCCCACCAAAGAGCGAGAGGCCTTGGCAACAGACAAGGGAGTTAAAATATAATATTTTTAAATGTTATTTTATTTTGCGATCATGTTGACTTAGGATAAAAGGATATATTAATGAATTTGTTATTGTCGTTGTATTATAAATCATGTCGACTTAGGGTTTTTATTTGAAATATTTAACACGTCGATGTTATTTTGAAAGGTGGAGAATATTATACTTGCGGTTGTGTATGGTCGATGATCGACTCTCAATAAAGAGACTCCACGTGGTATCAAAAAATCAAATAGAGCCCAGTCAAATGCCAACATGGATCATTTTCTTGCATATTTTATTATTTCAATTCTGTTGACTGAGGACTTATAAGAAATTGGTATTTTGACTTGTGTTTTGCAGGATAATGTAAAGAAGATTAATCGACCGGGATATGAAACATGAAGATATAAAGATCTTGGCATTTTCAAATCACTCTTATGCAGAAATTTTAATAATATATATTCTGGCGATGATTATCTTTTCAGTTTATTAGTTGTTGTTTAGGAATGATTAATTCATTCTCATTTGTAATCTTCAACATTTCAGTTGCTGGTCTTAGGGTTAGGATTGGATTATGAAGCATTGCATCAACCCTTCACTTGTTTGCACCTTTTGAACAATGTATTATAAAAGGGTATCAAGGTTGATGTAAAAGGGGATTCTTCTGGTTCTTTCACCACCATTAGAATTAAAGATAGTTTCTAATCAGCATTGCAACCTGAACTATTTGTAATTGTTTTCTGATATCAATATATGAGTAAACCTGTTCTCTTATTGGAAATAGATATTTATCATTTGCAATCAGTCCCTTAGATAAACCAATTAGATCTTCCTCTGTATGATTAATTAATGCCTATACTTCTTGGTGAGATTCTCTGCAATTATTTTCAGTCCATCTTCTCATCTTGCATGGTTAATTCCTTTTGATTGATGCATAAATCAAGAGGTCTCTCATTTGAGAGAATTCTGAGATAGCTTTGAGTTTTTCCTAAGTTGAATATTCATTTTACTAATCATCTGAGGTGATTGATTCCTTGTGAATTAGTCTCTAAGGTTGAACATTAAGGTTGGATGATTTTTGACTCTATTGCCCAAAGGGGAGTAAGGCACTAGTCTATTATTGCATATTGGATCCTGGTTACTTGGTTTTGGTTTGTATTGCTGTGAAGTTCTATCCATTAAATTCATTCATATATTCAATCAAAATTTCAATAATCTATTACAATTTCATATTTATGATCTATTGTTACCAGTGCTAAACAACTTTCAACTTCTCTTTTGCCAAACTTTGAAGGGATTAGTAGTTGGAGGATCTTGTTATCTATTATAAAATACCATGGAACTCAAAGACAAAGTTCAAGGAGATGGCCCACCAGCCTAGGTCTTGTAGAGCCTGAATTGCAGAGGTTGTAGCCCTTTCTCTAAGGCTCTACCTATTAGTTGGCCGAAGCAATTGGTTTTCCTAGCATTGGGTAGGCAAACCCCATAGGAATTCCAATCTATAGTTTTGAGCACCAACAAAGTGTACCTTTCTATGGGTCAACAAATATCTAAAATTTTTAAGGCTTTTTACCACAACAAGTACATGTTTTTCTACAAAAGAGTTTCTCTATTCATACTCTTTGAAACCTTTGCTAAAGAAAGCAATAGGTTGCTCCAATCCATCTGAATTTTCTTGGGTTAGCATTGCAGAGATGGCATCATGACCTCCATAAGAATAAAGGATAAAATCCTTACTGAAATTTGGGTTTAGGAGAGTAGGGGCTTCTATTAAGGCTTCTTTGATAGCTTAGAAATTAGCTTTCCCTTCTTTGGTCCAACTAAAAGCTGAACTCTTCTTTAACATTGTTGTTAAAGGCTTGAGTAAATCTGCAATGTTAGGCAAGAACCTCCTAACAAAATTAATCTTTCCTATGAAATATTGGAGACTTTTCTTGTGATGTGGTAGGGGTAGCTCTAGGATAGCTGCAATTCTCTCAAGATCTACTGTAATTCCTTCCTTGGATACTACATATCCTAACAATTTTCCTTCATGGACTACAAACACACATTTCTTGGGATTAAGAGATATCCCAAACTCTCTACACCTTTCAAAAATCTTCCCCAAATGTTTGATATGATCCGCTCCATGTTTAGAATAGACATTTATATCATCTAAGTAGACTAGTGCAAACTTGTACATAGGGCTTTTAAAGGCCATATCCATTTCCTTTTGAAATGTAGCACCTACATTTGAAAAACCAAAGGGCATCTTTTGGTAAGCTATGGTTCCCCACTTGGTTGTAAATGCAGTCTTATATTGATCTTCTTCATTAACCAGAATCTAATTGCATCCTGAATAGCCATCCAATAATGAAAATCTCTCAGATCCAGAGACACATTGTAGAATTTGTTCCATTGAGGGTAGTGGATGGTGGTCTTTTAAACAAGCCTGGTTAAGATCCCTGAAGTCAACACATAAGCTCAAATCCCCATTCTTCTTCCTGATAGGAACAAGGTTGGAAACCCAACTAGTATCTTTAATGGGGTAGATGATACCACTCTCTATTAATTTGAGTATTTCTTTATGCATAAGTGGCTCAAACTTGGGATTAATAGGCCTTTGTTTTTACCTCACTGGTTTAGCATTAGGCTCTAATTCAATGGTGTGCTGAGCAAGGGGTGGATTAAAACCTTTTAAGTCTTCATACTACCATGCAAAAACATCACTGAATTCTTTGAATAACCTAGTGTAAGCTTTCTTTTCCAATTCAGTGTTTACTTTTCCAAATTGTAATCTCTTTCCTGGTTCCAACTCTAATTCAACACAATGTTCTTGTTGAACTACCAGGCTAGCTTTGTTCTTCTTAACTTCATCATCCTTGTTGAAGATATTCTCTAAGGTGCAAGACCCCTAGGCATCTTATTGGACTTTAGTTGTATCACTTGGTCACCATAGTTTTGTGATAGCCTATCTTGATTGTACTCTGAAAAAACATCTTCTTCAAACAAGAACTACAGAATTTTCTCATCATTTTCAAACACTTGCCAATTGACATCATTGTCAGGAATAGAAGGTTTGAAAATCACTTTGATATGTTGTTGATCTACTTCTTTTAAAATCCTTCTTGGGATATGATACTGAGATCTAACAATAGCTAATCTATCTCCATTTCAATTTAATTTCCTAGGGATAGAAAAAATATTGAAAGCATAAAAGTCTTCAATTGCATCCCAAACTCTATGTTTGTATGCTTTCAAGGTGTCATTCTTGGTTGCACTTATCCCTCTTACTTGGCTGACAACTAACTCACTATCACCATAAAATTTTAAGGCCCTAAGCCCTCTTTTTCTAGCCCACTCTAGTCCATTCACAAGGCTTTCATACTCTGCAATGTTGCTAGTTCAGGAGAAACTAAATCTAAAGGTAGTATAGTACCTTTCTCCTTTTTGGGACACTAACATAGCAGCACCACTAGAACCATGTCTACTTCTAGCTCCATCAAAGAATAGCTCCCAAACCTGATTATTCTGATCCTCTGAATCAGTGTCCTCTTTGAAAAGGCTTGGCTCTATAGATCCACTCTCTTGTATCAAATAACTTCCCAAACCAGAATCCCGAACAAGACCTTCTTGGGTTTCTAAAGTTCTTTCATCTAGAAGAATATCAGGGATATCCTCTATCTTAGTGTCTGCTTCACTAATGGTTTGGAAATCATTGCTATCAAATATAGGGTAGTTTACATTGATGGTATTGGACACATATGGCTCTATATGGTGTGCTGCCAATGGTTCTGAGTTAATGGTGACCTTGGTCCTATACCTTGTGTGAAATAGCATGTGAGACCAATCAGAAGATAGATACCCTCCTATCTTAGCTGTAAACTCCCTTGAAAAACATATAGCAAATAATGCAGGGAGATCTATGATGTATATATCTAGGAGGATTGAAAAATTAGGACTAACATGTAGGATTAGATTGGTATCCTTGGCCACACCTATACTATTGACTGAGGACCCATCAAGTTGGGTAACCTTCTTTTAGAAGGGTTCATACTTCAATCCTAATTGGTCAGCTACTTTCTTGGGCATTACAGTGCTAGTAGCTCCACTATCTACGATGCAATTATGTACTAAAGATTTTCCAATAATTAGAGATACATAAAAGGGGGGTGGTTTTGAATTCCTACCTTGAATGGCATTGGCCTTGCAGCTGCTACTTGGAACCTCCTTCTCTTGATCAATGTTAACCAACACTAGCTTTGCAGCTTCTTTTGTAGGTTGAGAAGTTGCTACCTCTGTCATAGCTTTCTTCAAAATATTAGACTGCCTCGGAATAGACAAAGAATCCCACATAGACATGGTGACATTCACTTTCTTCATGTTTTCTATGATATTATAAGGTGTCACAGTGTGTACTCTCTATTGTGATTTCACTATGATGGGCTCCACCTCTTTGGGATGTTGGCCTTCTTTGTTTGTAACAGTAGGAGTCTCCTTGAATGTGGTAGGAGTAGTTTATTGTAGTGGCTCTAAAAATGTAGTGGCCTTGGCATTGGAATCTGCTCTCTCTATATCTTGAGCTCTTCTCTTTTCTCTTATGTAGGCAAAAAAAGAAGCTTCATCATTGACTCCATTGAAGTCTGATTGCTCCCAATTGAAAAGAGCAGTCTCATTTTCTTGTGATTCTTGTTGAGGAATTGAGCCACTAGATGTAGGCTTTGATTGAGCTTGTGACGCATTTTGAACCATTAGAGCTTGGTTCATCCATCCATTTGAACATATAGCCTAGTTGTGAGGCTAATTACAAGGAAAACACCATTCATTTTTCAGAGCCATATTATTTGGACTAGGAACCATATCCCTCACTGGATTTGTAGAATTTAGAGGTGCAGGGTTATATGGTTGGAATGGTCTCTCATTGAAACTTTGTCTTTGTCCTTAATAGCCCCCTTGGTATGGTGGCCTATTTTTCTGATAAGGTTGTCCTTGATTTTAATATTATTGATTAGGACCTTGGCCTTGTGGCTGAAATGGTGGTCTGATTCCTTGACCTTGCTTCTTTAGATTTGTGATTTTCTTGGTCAATGTTTGCAACAAATTAGTCATTTCTTGCTTACTGCTTTCTTGACTATTCTTTATTTCTGATATGTCTTGAGAGAAACTTGTTGTTAGCTCTTGACCACTAGTACTAGCCTAAGGTGCTAATATGGTGGGAATAGGGGTACTTGTGCAGGTGCAATAGGTTAAAGGCTAGGGAAAATGGGCATTGGAGGTCTTCTAGCTATCATGCTTTCTTGTATTAAACAATTTTCAGCCCTGACAGCAATGTCAAAGGCGTGGGGTAAGGAAGTATCACCCATAGATTGGATCATGATAGAAATTTGACCATTTAGAATTTTCAAGTAGTATAGGAAAGCATGATTAGCTAATGGCCTTACAAAAACTAGGATTCTATTCCATGTTTTAAGGAATCTACTATTGTAATATGTCATTTGCTCTTGAGGGTCTCTCTTAATAGTTGTTCACTGTTCTACCAGAGACAAGTTATCTGATTTATCCTCAAAATGTTTTCTTAATGCATCCCCTAATTCATCCCATGAAGTAGTAAAACCAACAATTAGAGTTTTAAACCATTCTAGAGCCTTACCTTTTAGAGAGGCTGCTAATAATTTTGTGGCCACATCTTCTTGAGTTATGTTGTGTATGCTGCAGATGGTGGTCACATCTCTTATGTGCTCAAAATCAGTTGTCTACCCTTCACTTGTGAAATTAGCTATACTCTTTAGTGCCACTAAGGGTACATCATGAAGTTGAGAAAATTTTAATGGGCTACCCTGATTGAAAGGTGCAAAGGCAAATGGCCTAGCCATTGCAGGAGCTGGAATCTAAAGATTAACAACTATATGAGCTGTATTTGCTGCTGGATTTGAATCTTCCTCTAGATCTCTGGTTAGAGATCTGCCTCTTTTTCTGGAATAAAAGGGAAAAGGTCTCCTTTCTGATGTATCAGGAGGTGTAGACTAAACTCTACTTGCAGGGAAAATTCTTTGAGTTGACCTGCCTGTATAGCTTCTTTTTGAGGGCAACTCTGAAAATTTAGTGGGCTTTGAGCTCCTTGTCTCAATCTTTCTCATAAACTTTGAACAAATTTAGCTCTGTTCTTTGAAATCAGTGGATTCACCAGATATACTTGATAGAACAACTTCTAAAAGCCTATATTATGCAATCTGTGTATTAGAGATAACATAATCTTCAAACAGTGAACTTCTTTTGTGTAGTCCCACTGGGCATGCCAGAATTGTTATACACTAAGTTTTGCACCCTTGTTTCAAGCTCTCTTGGTCTTGATAACTTAGTATAACATGGGAATCATCTCTAGCTTGTGGGACCTTTGCTAACTGAGATGAGACCTCTAGGTTCTAGGTTGGTTCCTCTTGGATAATCACCTTAATTTGCTTCTTAATAGGAAAAGTAAATCTTGAGAGGAAAAGGGATACAAGGAATGCTTGGAAAGGGAAATAACTTGAAAGAAAGCTACCTACTAGGTGATACACTAAAATTAGGGTTTGGATCTTAGTATAGAAGATGAAATTAATGAACAACTTAGGTCTAGGAGATCACAACTCACTGAATAGGCTTGCATAAGTATTTCATAGAAGGGTCTGTAATAGAAAGAGGCTATTCAAGGAAAGAGATGATTTCACAAATAATAGCATTATTCAGGATTTAGACACAATTTATGACCTGCAAATAAACATTCACTTCTAAAACTCGGCATAGGAATGAGACAAGACTGTTAGGGGGTTGAAGTATACCCACAAAAGCATTGAGATCCAATCATCCACAATAATACACAATAGTTATAGAAAGAGAGAGAGATTAGGAACCCTAAGATATCACTAAAAACATCATATACTTTAATTCAACAAGAGATAATCCAAACAAGGAAGCATAGGGACATGAAGGATTGTCAAAAAATACCTCTGCAATATTTGTATTATCAATGGGAATTTACAATTGTATAAGCTAGAGGGTAGAAATGATACCATAGATGACCCTTAAGAAAATTAAAATTCTTCTACAATTGTGAACCTCTCTTTTTATAGAAAAAGTCAATTTTGAGCTCAAAAGCTCCAAAAATACATTATATACATCCCCCTGCATGTAGGCAAGAGTCAAAAACCTAACTAGGGTTACAAAAGATTTTCATTAAAATAATAGCTAACCCTAACTCAATCAAGTCTGATAATAAATGTAACTCTACAAATGTGGCTAATCAGATATTCAAGTTTGTGTGCCCATCCTTGTACTACATCAACATGCAGACAAGAAACCTGGATTCATCCACCTTCCTGCACAACATCTTGCTATGGATGCATAATTGGTACCTTTCTGAGACAAGAAATGACCCATGATGGCCATTTGGACCTCCTCATCATCCTCCTTTAACTGCGAATGTCCTGGAGACATGAATTTCTTGAGCTACCCGCCACTGTATCCCACTAAATCAAAACTGGTACAAAATCCTTTGCAGAGATATTTAAATTCAAAAATTAACAGTTAGCGACAAATTTTAAAACGTAACCGTCGATGAGAAACCCTCCCCAGTAGATGAATGGCTATGATCATGTGGAGAAAACACCTAAAAAAACCCTTTCTAACAGGTCAAAGCCACCATGGAAGTTAGTGGCCAATTAGAAGAGAGCATGGCAGCATATTTGTTACCTTGGACCCACCTCGAGCCTTCCTCTTTTAAGTCATTTAGTGACTATGCAATTGAAGACTTCTCTTATTCATGATGTCTTTTTGTTTACCCTGCTCTGGTGAAGAGATTTAGTGAACAAGGCATTTCACTGAATTGCTAGGTCTTCTAACTAACCTTGGTCAAATTAAGCAAACACGAGAAACCCCTTCATTCATTGATTCACATAATGTTTCTTTAACCACTCACAAGAATTTTGGCTTACATTTGGCAAACTAGTGACTGAAGACAATCACCAAGTCACTGAGAATTTTAGAGCCTCACTAACTTATCCTGTGATTCTATGAATACACACATTCATGCATTTGATAGATCATTTAGAGCATTGCTATCTTATCACATGAATGAGTGACCAAAGAGAAGTTATCGAGGTAGCCAAATATTTTTTCAAACCTGGGCCTAGACTTGCCACCTATTAACTTCCCATTCACTTCAACTACTTTGTATGCATACACCTCGGCAAGTCTCTGACAATGGACCCATGACAACCAAGATTCTGATCTAACGACAGGCGCATGATCTCATAGCTACAGAATATTCCTTCTAATCATGCACCATCCATCAATCCATTTAGAACTAGGACCCTATTGACACATGGGTCCACCTATAAATCTTCATCAGCGCATGTCAACCAATCACATTTGAGCACATTAGTGAACCTAGCAACACGGTCCCACAGTCTCTCCCTTTACTTCAACCAATGAAAGTTGAGCACATCACCCTGACCTGGCATTGGACCCACTGACAAGTCTGAACAGTTGGAAAATTTGACAGCTAGCGTAAGATCACATGTGTCAAAAAAAGGGCTATGTGAAGATATGCTAGCCATTGATCTTTTTCCTTCTGACATCCCTACAGAAATTCTCACACGACCATAATGCAGCATACAAGTCATCATTATGTGGACCAATGAGAAATGAGCACATCACCATCTAAGAACCCACCTAAAATGCTTTGACAAGCTTTTACAATTCATCACCTCTAGCCAATGAAATGCTTCCACATGGGACAACATGGAAATGGACCCACTTGACTTTGAAGTGCTACAGACCTAGAAGATCCTACGGTTGTCGCAGGATCACAAGCCTCTGACACATCCTTTGCAAAATCATGATGACCATTAGATCTTGATGTCTGGGACCCCACATAAAATGACCGCCAAAAGACTTAGCGATTATGTGACTGAAGGGAAGGTGACTATTTTCTAGGTCACTGGCTGTTAAGGACTTAATCGCCAGAATTAATAGATTATGCAAACCACTGCATTCGCTAAGTCGCATAATCAAAAAAGTAATCACTGACTGACACATTACCCTGATACCAAATAAATGGCTAGTCTCATCTCCTCATTGCCTCATAAGATTCCTTTAGATTATGCAACAACCATTAGACTAGAATCTTCACCACTTCCTGTAGAATTAACCCCACTTGGATTACGCAAATCAGTGACCAAAGCAATTTCTATTTGCAAGATACTCTGACGAACTATGGTTAAGCCGAGTGAATACGTGAACAAAGAGGTTTCACTAGTTTGCTAAATCATGAATGAACCTAGGGTTAGATCAAGTGAATTCCTGACTGATGACAATTCACAGAGTCACTAAATGTTTTAGGGCACCACAATTTTATTTCGTGACTAAGAGAATAAAGCATTTGCCAGTTCGCCGAAAGAAAAGATGACTGCTAGAAAGAATAAGAGAACTGGTGACCAAAGTGAATAATATCACACACATGGGAATTGGAAGACCTTAAGTTGTTGATAAAGTAACAAGGAATTAGAATGAGGGCTTAGGGTTTCCAAGGGTTTTGAACACCAACAGCTACTTTTATGAATTTTTAACTTGCAGACTAGGGACTTGAAATAATTACAGAGGTGAGGGAACAAAACACGAGGTCATGAAATTTTTTGAGGTGTTCAACAAGATTAAAACAGAGGCCTTGGGGATGGAGATAGCCAAATTTTTATGAAACAGGGAAATTTGGGGCAACAATTACAAGGAAAACACCATTCATTATCAATAGCCATATTATTTTGACTAGGAACTACATCTCTAATTGGATTTGTAGAATTGAGAGGTGCAGGGTTATATGGTTGGAATGGTCTTTGATTAAAATTTTTCCTTTTTCCTTGATAACCTCCTTGGTATGGTTGCCTATTTTTCTGATAAGACTATGCCTGAAATTGATATTGTTGATTATGACCTTAGCCTTGTGGCTGAAAGGGTGGTCTGATTCCTTGCCCTTGCTTCTTTAGATTTGTAACCTCTTTAGTCAAAGTCTGCAACAAATTTTTCATTTCTTGCTTACTACTTTCTTGACTATTCTTTATCTCTTGTAGCTCTTGAGAGAAACTTGCTCTTAGCTCTTGACCACTAGTACTATCTTGGGGTGCTAAGATGGTGGGAATAGGGGTAAATGGGGGTACTTGTGCAGGTGCAATGGGTTGAAGGATAGGAAAGATGGGCATAGGTGGCCTTCTAGCTATCATGCCTACTTGGATTAAACAATTTTCAGCCCTGACAGCTATGTCAAAGGCTTGGGGAAAAGAAGTACCACCCATAGATTGGACCATGATAGAGATTTGACCATTCAAACTTTGCAAGTAGTATAGGAAAGCATGGTTGGCTGATGGCCTTACAGAGATTGGAATCCTATTCCATGTCTTGAGGAATCTACTATTATAATTTGTCATTTGTTCTTGAGGGTCTCTTTTAATGGTTGTCAATTGTTTAACCAAAGACAAATTGTCTGATTTATCCTCAAAATGTTTACTTAATGCATCCCCTAATGCATCCCATGAATTAATAGAACCAATAGCTAGAGTTCTAAACTATTCAAGAGCCTTACCTTTTAGAGAGGTTGCTAATAACTTTGTGGTCACATCCTTTTGAATTATGTTGTGTATGCTGCAGATGGTGGTCACATCTCTTATGTGTTCAAAAGTAGTTGTTTTCCCTTCACCTGTGAAATTAGGTAAGCTCTTTAGTGCCACCAAGGGCACATCATGATGTTGAGAAAAAACTAATGGACTTCCTTGGTTGAAAGGTGCAAAAGAAAACTATCTAGCCATTGTAGGAGCTATGATATGAAGATTAACAACTATGTGAGTTGTATTTGATGCTAGATTTGAATCTTCTTCTAGATCTTTGGTTAGAGATCTGCCTCTTCTTCTAAGATGAAAGGGAAAGGGTCTCGTTTCTAAAGTATCAGGAGGAGTAGACTACACTCTCCTTGTAGGGGATGTTCTTTGAGTTGACCTACCCTTATAGCTTCTTTTTGAGGGAAGCTCTAAAAATTCAGTAGGCTTTGAGCTCCTAGTCTCAATCTTTCTCATAAACATTGAACAAGGTTAGCCTGAATCCTTACACCAATGGAGTCACCAGATATACTTGATAGAACAACTTCTAAAAGCCTATATTATGCAATCTATATATCAGAGATAGCATAACTTCAAACAATGAACTTCTTTACTGTCCCATCAGGCATGCCATAATTTTTATACACTAGCACCAAGGTGGGGTATCCTTGATCTTAATTCTATACTAATAGTACTTGTGTATTGAACTTCTCTAATCCTTTTGTAGATGAGCCAATAGGAGCACCTTTGGACTTCAATCTGATTACCATCCCACCAGACATGCCAGAATTATTATACACTAAGTTTGTAGCCTTGTTTCAAACTCTCTTGGTCTTGATAACTTAGTATAACATGGGAATCATCTCCAAGTTGTGGGACCTATTCTAACTAAGATGAGACCTCTAGGTTCTAGGCTAGTTCCTCTTGGATAATGACCTTAATTTTCTTCTTGACATGCAAGTAAAACTTGAGGACAAAAGGGATAGAAGGAATGTGTTAGTGTCCAAAATGATTCTTATGCTCTAACAAGCTGCCAATAAACCATGAGACTGATATTAGGGATGGTTAACTCCAAGTCTAAAAGCTCTGCAAAGTTATTGGACCAACTATAGGGACTTACTATGCCCTCTTCACTTCTGGCTCTGCAAAACCAAGGTGGGTGCACCTAACCTAGTATGAAATACACTTCACACACCAAGACACTAGGTTTGAATAATAGATGAGGGATAGTGAGAAAGTACTAAGTGTCAACCAAACACTCATTGACTCTCCATCACTATGGGTGGAACATATACAACCAAATACTCAAATACTTAAAGACTGGTTCTCAACTTATGTTTTGGATCATATCAAGAAATAGACAATACTTGTTGATAAAGGGATATTTATTTTAGGCCAGTGCCTCATCCATTGGGAAAGGTATTCTAGGACATGAATGTCACACACACCAGACAAGAGCTGAGATTCGAAGCCATAAATACTCACACAATTCCTCCTCACTACTTATAGAAATCCTTACATAGACAACATGATAAACCTACATCCCATCTAAAGCATCATTTCATCTAATCCTTGATTAGAACTTAAGAATGGAAAAATATACATAAAATAACATGTAGTGAATCAGAAAATTCAAAACCTATCAAAGTTGACACACAGGAGAGATAAGAGTCGATGTACTTATATTAAGTTTGATGAATCCTCAAGTGTACACAATCAATCCACAAAAGATCAAGCTTGCAAATTATAGCTTAGTCCTTCAACTTTTTCTCTATATGAACAAGCACTGAATGCCAAAAGTATTACAATCCTAGATCAAAGGTAGAGAGAAATGTAGAACACTAAAAATTGAACATTTTGAACTGCTTGAAAATAAAAAATAGAACACTATATACACAAGCTACCTTGGGATTCTCAAAAGAGAATGCTACAAGCTTAGGGCAAGCTAGGTCTAAGTTTTCCCACCAACTAGGCAATTCAAATTCATCAAAACTAGTACAATTTGGGGGGAAAACACTAAACCAGGGTGTACATAACCAAAAATAGATCTTCAATCATGAGAACTTCTCTGAGAACCAAAAATAGATCTTCAATCATGAGAACTTCTCTGAGAAAGCACCGAAGATCAACACAATCTTGCAAAAATAGCTCGGAAGAGACCTTGCAACCACCTTAAGTACCACCCATTTACTCTTTTTGTTGAAAACATCCCCTCTACAATCAATTCAATAACTTGGACCACACTGGAGTGGCGGAGAAGATCAGTTTCAACCACCATAGCCACCTCTACAATGAATTCTATCCCTTCTGGTCGCTCGAAACATCTCCATAAGTTTGAATTCAAACAAGAATGGTCACTTTATGTTTTTACCCTTCAATCAGCGGCTAGAAACTAAACTTTCATCAACTTTAAAACACCGCCATCAGATCTTCCTTTTTCATGGGCTTTAGAATTTACTTTATCCTTTAAACAAGATCAATGGTTGTCGCCATTTTGTTGACTTTAACTCCCTCGCAACTTACCTCAATGGTAATACGATAACCACGAGATCAATCTGTCCTTTAATCCTTTAGAAAGTCTGGCAGCCCCACTTTAGTCATTTAGAGAATCAGCAACTATAGTTTATTTAACAGTAGCGGAGAAAAATTTATCTTCGCCAAATCATTCCGCAACCTTGCGACAACACTATTTTCCTTCGCTAAAACTATCTGGAAATTACGTGACTTTATAAAACTTTAACATTGCCACTAAAAATTTATCCACACCACCAAAGAGACTGCAAAAAATAGCCCGGGCCCACGAAGATGAATCGATAGTTGTCTTAAAACTGGATACCTCTGACAAAAAGCATGAGATCTTCCCCCGTCCATTGATCTTCTGACACAACAGGGCCCCTGACATTTTGGACAACAGGTCCCACTGAAAGTTCCAACTCATTCCTCCATGGACCAATTAGAAGTGTCCAACTCATGCACATGTAGCAGAGGACCCACCTAAAAATTCTAACACCTTGGAAGATCGAACAGCTAGCGCATAACCTTAAGGTTCTGACAGATTCTTTACGATCATGTGCCAGCCATAAGATCAAAATCTCGGCTTCCTTTCTAAATGCTTTGAAAAATATGAGGATCGACGGTCATCACTATTTCGCTAACTTAACCAGCATGTAATTTCCTTCTACGGTGAAATGACAACCATGAGATCTGATTTAACTTTAACTTCACCAAAGGCTAGAGGTCCCACTGATGTCACAGGAAGAATTTGATGTTCGTCTGGATTTTGCAAGGGTTTGACACATCCTATGAGATCTTAAGACAGCCACAAGATTTGGAATTTGTCAGAAAGCTTGGGGCTACACACATCAGCACAAAAGAATAAAGGTTTTTAATTATTTCATTTTGAGTACGCCCGACTATAGTCTGAGGTTTAATTTTTGCCGGGTCACTGAATACTTGATGGTTACCATTAGAAAACTGGTGACTTAGGAAATAAACCATCACACAAATGGGAAAAGGAAAAGCTAACTGCTGACAAACTTAGAGACATAGCGACTGGCTGCTAGGAAATTGCACACATGAAAAATGGGATGACTTAAGTTGCCGAGGAAAAAGTAACCTCAAATTAGAACCAAGACTGAGGGCACCAAGGGTTTATTGGAAAATTTGAAAAATACGGCTAGTTTTTTTAATATATGCAGGGTTTAAACTACCATGAGAAGGGAAAAGATATTGTAGAGAGCTAGGGAAAAACCAGGGGAATTTCGCAGAGACCATGGGAAATTTTTACCATTTCTAACAGTGGCTCTAATTGGGGACATGTGGCTCTTGCAGGCACAATGAGAAACATAATCTACTAGAAGAGCAGATTACAAAATTTCAAACAAAAACAACCCTAAGGGACCTAGGGAAGAGACCTAACTATTGTTCATGGAAAAAGCTACTTCAGGAGAAGTAGAACTTTAGGAATTGTCCATGAATAGGAAATTCCAAAGCGTGACTAGTTAAATCCTTCAAAATATAAGAATCACTTCCCTACTTGCTATCAATGAGATAAGGGCCTAACTAGATAGGGTCAAATTTACCATGCCTTCCCTTATCCTCCAACCTAGCATTCCACATCAGAACAAGATCATCAGCCTCAAAACTCCTTTGAGTGGCTCTTTTATCAAACAAACTCTTGCATTGTCTCTAAAGTGTTTCATTCTTTTCATGGGCATCCCTTCTTACCTCCTCCAACTAAATCAACTCATCCATTCTTAGTCTCATCTCATCATCTATGTCTTCATCATATGCCTGGATGAATTTGTACATATGTAACAAATTGTTATGAGGTAACCTAGCTCCAATCCCATACACCAAATCAAAAGGGGCACAACCAATAGCCTTTTTAATAGTCACTCTATCAGCCCACAATGCCCACTGTAACTTTGAGTCCCATGATTTTTTATTTGTATCTAGCACCCTTTTGAGAATCTTTATCAAGCTTTTATTTGTAGACTCAGACTGTCCATTTCCCTGTGGATGGTATGGGGAAGAAAATGAAATGTGTATCCCATAATTTCTGCAAAAATCATCAAATTCTTGAGATGTAAAATACATTGCATTGTCTACCACAATTGTTTCTGGACATCCAAACTTGGTGAGAATGTTCTGCATTATGAAATCAGTCACAACCTTACTAGTGGCCCTCCTTGTGGGAATAGCTTCAACCCATTTAGTAAAGTAATCTATTGCCACTAGTATGTATGAATGTCCACCACTGGACTTATTAGGAATTTCACCTACAAAATCAATACCCCACTACTGGAAAGGGGCCTGAATTGAGACTAGTCTGAGTGGAAAATTCCCACTGAATTTCAACTTACCAACAAACCTCTAGCAAGCATCACATTTTCTTACAAACTGATGTGTGTCCCTAAAGATAGTAGGCCACCAGAAACTAGACCTAAGGATCTTATGAGTAGTTGTCTTGGCCATGTAGTGCCCTCCACACACACCTTGGTGCATTTCTTCTATCAAAGACTCATACTTTTCCTGATCTACACACTTTAGCAATACACCTTTGTTGCTTTTCCACCATAACTCACCATGTCTGATAGCATATCTCACTGATTGTAACTTGAGAGTTCTATTCTTATTTTCACTCATATCAGGGGGAAGAACCAGCTTATGCAAGTAATTGATAACATCTCTATACCAATCACAACAGTCCAAATCACAAATATATGGTCTTTCTTCCTCCTCTAACATGTTCACATGATTAGCAATCAAATTACTCTGAGCCATTAATTTTGCAAGTCCTAGACCTCTTACTAGCTTAGTAATTTGAATGTCAATGTTGAACTCTTGGATCCTATTGATCCATCTGCATCTCTTGCCTGAAACCTCTTGTTGCACTAGAATATCCTTGATATCAGCATTGGGAACATAAGAAACTACCTTAGCTCCCACAAGATAACATTTGAAAGCCTTAATTTCTTTAACCAAGGCATAAGCCTGTTTCTCTACTATATCATATTTTAATTCTGCTGCATGTAAGGACTTGCTGAAAAGGGATATGGGCTGTTCATACCCCTCTGAATTCTTTTGTAGTAATACTGATGCAATTGTATGATAAGAAGCAAAGGAGAATATTTGCATTGGTTTACCATAATTTGGAGTCCTTAAGATAGGGGCATCCTTGATGGCCTGTTTGATATTCTTGAAAGACTCATTTGCTTCTTCATTCCACTCCACCTTTGCATTTTTCTTCAACATTCTAGAGATTGGAATACAAATTTATGGAAAATTAGTGACAAACCTTCTAAGAAAGTTTACCTGTCCAAAGAAAGATTGCACCCCTTTAACATTCCTAGGTGGTGAAATCTTATCTATTGCTGCAACCCTTTCAGGATCAATTCTCAGTCCATCCTTGGACACAATATGTCCTAGAAGTTTTCCTTCAACCACACCAAAAGAACATTTCTTTGGATTCAAAGAAATTCCATAATCCAAAGCTCTGATGAAAATCTTTTCAAGATGCTCACAATGCTAATCTTCTTTCTTTGAGTATGCTGTGAGATCATCTTGGTACACCACAAGGAACTTGTTAATAAAGTTTGCAAAGGCCACATCCATGGCTCTCTAAAAAGTAGCTCCTGCATTTGTTAGACCAAAAGGCATTCTAACATACACATAGGTTCCCTAAGGAGTGGTAAAGGCAGTCTTGAATTATTCTGACTCCTTGACCACGACCTGATTATATCCAGAGAAACCATCTATCATTGACATTAACTCTGATCCAGTGACTCTTTGCAGCATATTTTCCATATTTGGAAAACCATAGTTGTCCTTTAAAGAATTGACATTGAGATTTCTAAAATCAACACACAGTCTTATGTCACCATTCTTTTTTCTAACTAGAACCAAGTTTGACACCCAAGAGGAATGTCTGACAGGCTTGATAATTCCTGCATTCATCATCTTCTTGAATTCATCCTGCATCTTAGGTGCCAAAGTAGGGTTCACAGGCCTTAGCTTTTGCCTATATGGTTTGGTACCTTCCTTCAATGGTATCTCATGTTGAAAGACATCTTCTCTATATGATTTTAAATCTTCATAGGACCATGCAAAAACATGTCTAAATTTCTTGAGAAGATCAATCAACTTACCTCTAGTTTTTTGAGATAAACACTTACCTATGTAAATGTTCTTTGGATCTTGGCTTGTCCCCAGGTTCACTTCCTCTAATTCACTTATCTTGTCAGCAACCCTATCAACACAAGCCCTTTCTTTATTGTCAAATGCTCTCTCAAGAGCAACCAATCCCCTAGGGATTTTGTTAGATCTCAATTGTAGTACTTCCTTCCCAAGGACATTTTCCTTTCCATCTTTGATGTCAACATAAGTGCTGAAATCCATTTCCTGACCATCAAAGTGTTGGCATTAAGCAGGATTGCCATTAGTGACAACATTCATTTAGATTTTGTGAACTTATCGAGTAATCCAAGTAGGACAGTGCTTACTGAGTAATCCAAGCAGGATAGTGCTTACCGAGTAATCCAAGCAGGATAGTGCTTACTGAGTAATCC
Organism: Chamaecyparis obtusa; assembly: GCA_027943335.1. Classification (NCBI taxonomy): domain Eukaryota; kingdom Viridiplantae; phylum Streptophyta; class Pinopsida; order Cupressales; family Cupressaceae; genus Chamaecyparis; species Chamaecyparis obtusa. The sequence continues at coordinate 108,705 of BSBK01002193.1, forward strand.
GAGCAGGACAGTGTTTATCGAGTAATCCAAGCAGGAAAGTGCTTACCGAGCTTCCTAGTTCTTACTGAGTTGATGTTACCGAGTGACATTATGTCTACCGAGTCACAAGTATATACCAAGTTTGAAACTTACTGAGTGGTTAGTATGAACCGAGCCTTCACTTCTACCGAGTGCATGACGATGCCGAGTAATGAAGTGGACGCCGAGTATCAGAAAGTCACCGAGTTAGTTTGCAGTAACCAAGTAACTATATTTGGGCCGAATCATTAGAACTTATGTTTATTTATAGAGCCAAATTTTTAATTGTCATTTAATTGTTTTGGACTTGTATATAAACATTATTGTACATCATATCATAGAGGGAGAAGCAGAGAAGTGAAAAAAATAAGAAGAAAGAGATAAAGGCAGAGGCAAGTGAATTACAAAGGGCTACAACATATAAGGAGTAGCAGAGATAAATCCATCACAGAAGGTGATTAGTACATCAGCGAATCTTATTCAGCAATTCAGTTGCAAGTAAGAGGTCCACTGTTTCATTTTAACCAGTGAATCCGTACTAAATCCTTTAACCAGGTAGACTTAATAGTCTTTTGTAAAATCTCTTTACGAGTACATACTTCATTGTAAGTTTGTAAAATCCTTTAACAAGGTGGATCTAGCAATCCTTATTGCTCCTAACAGGGCAGATCATCAGTAGTGATCAATGTAAGCCTTAACCGGCCAACTCTGTACTACAGTATTAAAGTTTTGTGGGTATCATCCCCACCCAGTTTTACTTTCTCTTCGGATGGTTTCTGGGTAACCAAATCTGTGTGTCAAACTATTATGAATGCTTTTTGTTTTATGTTTTTAGCTTCACATATATGCAAAAGGATTAGTGAACTAAATGGTAATACAATCTGGAATTAATATAAAATTTTGAAGTTACTGATTCACCCCTCCCCTCTCAGTAACGTGGTTAATTCTTAAATATTTCCAACACAAAGTGGGACTCGCATTGCAAAAACCTCAAGATGTCCTGATCATCAGAAAATACCTGCCAATTCTCAACATTGTTTGGGATAGAAGGTCTGGTCATAAATTCCACCTTAGATATATCAGAAAAAGTGATATCATCTGGCCTTAATGCTATGTTAGCCAATAAGTCTGCCACTCTATTTTGACCTATATCCACCCACTCAATACTAAAAGCACTGAAACACTCAATTTCATCCCAAACAACATTCCTATACTATTTCATCCTTTGGTTCTTTGATGCATACTTTGATCTAATCTGAGATATCACTAACTTAGAATCACCAATTACCCTAAGATGTTTGATCCCATGTTTTGAAGCTTGTCTCAAACCAATCAAAAGGGCCTCATGTTCTGCAACATTGTTGGTGCAAGAAAACAAGAGAGTGAAAGAAAATTTAAAGGTCTTACCACTTGGGGATACCAACAACACTCCTGCTCCAACACCTTCTCTAGAATTTGCTCCATCAAAATATAATGTCCACAAGACATTATCCCCTACCATGTTACTTTCATCATCAACCAAAAGGACAGGTTTGATCTTCTCTTGCATATCCTTCTTCTGAACTTGAAAAGAGGAAATGTCAGTGTCAACAAAACAATTCATGTTTTCTTCTTCATCCTCCTCCTCAATCATATGAGGGGCTCTATTTTCTCTTGACACCTTCACACTCTCTCCTCCAATACTAAATGTAGAAAAAGACAAATCACACTGAATACTTCCCCCCATTGAAGCACTCCACCTTCTAGATAAAAGCATTCCATATTGAGGTGGGATATCAACTATAAGAACACTCATAGTTAATTGTTTATTAGGAAATGCAGCTAACTTATAAGGCAAAGCCTTAATGGTACCAATCACTGGCACTTCTCTTCAATCCATAGCCTAACATCTCCCATGAGGTGTATCCACTTTTAAACCTAATGAATTCATTATCTCTGCAGGCATGACAATGTTTGATGCCCCTGAGTCAATCATGTAGTTCTTCAATGTCTTTCTATTTATTACAAGAGATAGGAAGAAAGGATCAACTGTCCCTGATGCATTGTTCACAACATTTGTATCCAAGAAGATTTGAGGGATCTAAGAAACAATTTCTTCACCCTTACTATCAGATGTGTCCTCCAAAGAAGCCACATGCTTGTCATTTCCATTCACATGTTGAACCTTTATTGAAGAAACACCCTTAACCCAATCCAAGGCTTTAGCCTTATGTTCTTCTATTCTCATCATTTCCAAAAGTGGAACCTTGATAGTTATTTGTGATAGAAATTTGGTCATGTCAATAGGAACATACTTTTGGTCATTTGCATCTCCTTCAAAAATAGTGACAACTTTATCTTTTACCAAATCAGACTTGTTTTTGAAAGAAGACTCCTTTTCATCTTGAGAGATGGGAAATACCACCTCTGGTGTCTTTTATTTTATTTTAGGTGTTGCAGCAGGCATGATTTTCTTCTTTACCTTCATCTGATTAGTAACATCAGCACCTCTACCCCTTTCTTCATACTGTTGTGCATTATTTTCCCTTTCTTTGATAAACATGCTACCTGGTTTACCATTTGCACCTCCCACTATTCTATTCCTCAAGTTGTATCTACTCCTAGCTTGAGTAACCATGTCAGCAGTAATTTTGGCAATTTCTTCATCAGATGGTCTTCTTAAAGAAACTTTCTCTTCACTAGATTTCACTGCACCACATCCAAAGTCATCAAACCCTTCTTCTTCATTAGTAGAATCAGCCTCTTCCCATGCATGTGAGGAAGTCATACCACATCCTTCTCTATCATACTGCTCCTCACCTTCCTGATTTTTAGATAAATTCAAAGCAATGACATAATGCTCTGGACTATGAGGAGATTGACAAGAAACACACCATGGGCCCTAATCAACTAAGTTCACTAAATTTCTTTGCAAAGGATCAGGGATCCTTCCATCAGGCCTCTCCTGCCTTTTTGGGAGAATGGTCTTGCCATCCTTCCACTGAGTATTGTATGGATAATTCTGCATTTTTGGCTATCTACTAAAATTGTTTGGCATTGATTTATCATTAACCACAACCCTATTGTTTCCTCTTTCATTAGGCTTCAAACCTTCTAAAGCCTTCAAAATATGCTTGAGATTGTCCTCCTCTTTGGGTTTAGAGTCAGAAGATCTTCCCATCTCTTTCTTATTTTGAACTTGAGGCCTACAATCTTCTCTTCTCCCTATCTTCCTGATATCCTCCTATTTCTCTCAATGTTTATTGCCAATTTGTAAGCCTCCCCAAGATTCCTAGGATTCTTGTCCCTCAAGAGGTACCCCATCTTAGCATCAAAGGCATTTAGGTATGTGACAAGACACAATATGTCATCTAATCTTATAACTTGTAGGAGTCTATGCATTGCCTTTTGAAATCTGATGTTAAATTCAAGGACCTGTTCATTTTGATTCTTCTTTATATTATTGAATTCATTAAGGATAAAACCCTCATTAGTTTTATCTCCATAATGTTCCTTGAAATAATTTTTAAATTCATTCCATGATCCTATACTAGCATGGGGTAATCCTCTGAACCAATCCCTAGCATCTTCAGTTAAAGATTGAACAAACAACTTCATAATAACATCATCAAGCTCAATTTTATAGTCATCTATTACATCTATGAAATGTTTTAGATGCTCTTCACATGTGATGACATTATTACCAGTAAATTTTGGGAGCTTTTTTCTAATCTCATTAGGAATAACATTTGGGAAACCTCAAATTCCAAAAAAGGTCAGTTGTTTGTACCTTTCAAGAATAGGAGTTCCATGTGATAGATTTTCTCCCTGAGATGTAGAAGTTCTTGTATTTGATCCATCAGGAACTCTAGTAGGACCAGGTACACCATTTTCTTTAGTAGTATTATTACATTGATTTCCACCTTGTCCTAGAAAAGAAGTAGGAACATTTGAAGGTCTTGAAGCATGCTTAAGGAAGTCAATCTTTTTTCTAATTTCTGCAGTAGAAGCCTCCAACTCAGCTCTCTCTAGCTCTTTGTCTAATAGTTCTTTTTTCCTTCTAGCCATCTCCACCTCTGAATCCAACCTCAAACCTGGATCCAAAGTCCTATCCACAACAACTTGTTCATTTATTTGAATCCCAACAGCCTTCTGCTTTCCTTTATCTCTGGGTCTGGTATCCTCATATACCCTTTGTACAATAGGATGTTCCTCTACTCTTTCAGGCTCTGGGACAAAGTTAATTGCCTCCAAATCTTGTAATTGCCTCTTTAATTGTTCAGCCCTAATCATGGCTTGTCTGACTCTATCTTCTTTGTCTTTGTCTCTTTTCTGCCTAATGGAAAGTTGTTCTTGAACTCTCCTTTCAAGTTCATATACCTCTTCAAAAATTTCTTTTGATTCAGGGAGAGTGGTGTCAGACTCAGCACCTCCCACTTGATCCTCTTCCTCATACTAATTTAGTCCCAAATCATTAGCCTCTTCATATTCTGACATATCTTCTTCTTGACTAGGCTTGGCTTGGGTTTGTTGTCTTGTATTCTTCTTCTTCTTCCAAGTATGAGAAAGACCTCTTTTCTTTTTTCTTCCTTCCCTTGTCTAGCTAGGCTTAGAGGTACCTGGAATTTCATCCACTATATCTTCAGGATATTGCTTTCTTCGGGACCTAGTACCCATGTAGCTCATCCTTGCAAAATCTTCAATATTTAGCACTACTTTAGAGATATTTGAGTCGCCACCCAAGTATATTGGGAATATAACAATATATTTTCCTTACTTTCAAATATCCAAATGAGTTACAAAAAGACCAAAGGGACAGGAACAACTCCGTGTCTCCAATGATGACCTATTGGTGCAAATCTGGTTAGCTATAAGATCTTCAACTTTTACACTATAACTGCAACCAGAGATACTAACAAATGAACATCTTTATCATTGTTATCCCTAGTAGAGTCGCCATCTTTTTGGTGTCCAAAATGATGCTTATGCTCTAACAGGCTACCAATAAACCGTGAGACTAATATTAGGGATGGTTAACTCCAAGTGTGAAAGCTCTACAAAGTTATTGGACCAACTATAGGTACTTACTATGCCCTCTTCACTTCTTTCTCTACAAAACCAAGGCAGGTGCACCTAACCTAGTATGAAATACACTTCACACACCAAGACACTAGGTTTGAATAATAGATGAGGGATAGTGAGAAAGTACTAAGTGTCAACCACACACTCATTGAGTCTCCATCACTATGGGTGGAACATATACAACCAAATACTCAAATACTTAAAGACTGGTTCTCAACTTATGTTTTGGATCATAACAAGAAATAGATAATACTTGTTGATAAAGGGATACTTATTTTAGGCTAGTGCCTCATCCATTGGGCAAGATCTTCTAGGACATGAATGTCACACACACCAGACAAGAGCTGAGATTCGAAGCCATAAATACTCACAAAATTCCTCCTCACTACTTATAGAAATCCTTACATAGACAACATGATAGACCTACATCCCATCTAAAGCATCATTTCATCTAATCCTTGATTAGAACTTAAGAATGGAAACATATACATGAAATAACATGTAGTAAATCAGAAAATTCAAAACCTATCAAATTTGACACATAGGAGAGATAAGAGTTGATGTACTTATATTAAGTTTGATGAATCCTCAACTGTACACAATCAATCCACAGAAGATCAAGCTTGCAAATTACAACTTAGTCGTTCAAATTTTTCTCTATATCAATAAGCACTGAATGCCAAAAGTATTACAATCCTAGATCAAAGACAAAGAGCAATGTAGAACACTGAAAATTGAACATTTTGAACCCCTTGAAAATAAAAAATAGAACACTATATACGCAAGCTGCCTTGAGATTCTCAAAAGAGAATGCTACAAGCTTAGGGCAAGCTAGGTCTAAGTTTTCCCACCAACTAGGAAATTCAAATTCATCAAAACTTGTACAATTTGGGAGGAAAACACTCAACTAGGGTGTACATAACCAAAAAAAAATCTTCAATCATGAGAACTTCTCTGAGAAAGCACCGAAGATCAACACAATCTTGCAAAAATAGCTTGGAAGAGACCCTGCAACCACCTTAAGTACCACCCATTTACTCTTTTTGTTGAAAACATCCCCTCTACAATCAATTCAATAACCTGGACCACACTGGAGTGGTGGAGAAGATCAATTTCAGCCACCATAGCCACCTCTGCAATGAATTCTATCCCTTCTGGTTGCTGGAAACATCTCCATAAGTTTGAGTTCAAACAAGAACGGTCACTTTATGTTTTTACCCTTCAATCAGTGGCCATAAATCAAACTTTGATCAACTTTAAAACACCACCATCAGATCTTCCAACTCATTCCTCTGTGGACCAATCAAAAGCGTCCAACTCATGCACACATAGCAGAGGACCCACCTAAAAATTCTGACACCCTGGAAGATCGGACGGCTGGCGCATAACCTTAAGGTTCTGACAGATTCTTTGCGATCATGCACCAGCCATAAGATCTGAATCTCAGCTTCCGTTCTAACAGCTCTGACAAATATGAGGATCGATGGTCATCACTATTTCACTGACTTAACCAGCATGCAATTTCCTTCCTCAATGAAATGACAACCATGAGATCTGACTGAACTTTAACTTCACCAAAGGCTGGAGGTCCCACTAACGTCATAGGAAGAAATCGACGGTCGTCTAGATTTCGCAAGGGTCTGACACATCCTATGAGATCTTAAGATAGCTGCAGGATTTGGAATCTGTCAAAAATCCTAGGCCCACACACATCAACACAAAAGACTAAAGGTTTTTAATTATTTCATTTTGAGAATGCTCGACTATAGTTTGAGGTTTAATTTTCACTGGGTCACTGAATACTTAACGGTTACCACTAGAAAAATGGCGACTTAGGAAATAGAGCATCATGCAAATGGGAAAAGGAAAAGCTAACCACCGATGGACTTAGAGACTTAGTGACCATCACCAGGCAATTGCGCACATGCAAAATGGGATGACTTAAGTTGCTGAGGAAAAAGTAACCTCAAATTAGAACCAAGACTGACGACACCAAGGGTTTATTGGAAAATTTGAAAAATACGGCTAGTTTTTTGAATATTTGTAGGGTTTAAACTACCATGAGAAGGGAAAAGATACTGTAGAGAGCTAGGGAAAAACCAGGGGAATTTTGCAGAGACCATGGGAAATTTTTACCAGTTCTAACAGAATGCTTGAAAGGGAAATGACTTGAAAGAAAACTACCTACTAGGTAATACACCGAAATGATGGTTTGAATCACAACATAGAGCATGAATTTAATCAATAATCTTAGGTCTAGGAGATCACAACTCACTGAATAGGCTTCATAAATATTTCATAGAAGGGTTTGCAATATGTTAGTTCTCAATCTTGTATGTGCAAACTTAACATAATATGGACTGAATTTCTTGACAAAAAGGCCTTAAGTTTGCAAGAAAAAGACTAACTTGATGAGGATTGGATAAGGTCCTCCTTCTGCTTTGAGCTCCACAAAACTCAGGCTGGTATTGCCTATAAATGAGTTACTTTAATTCAAGTAAGCTTGTGATATGTGGATTATGTCTTCACTGATATGCTCCTACTCCAAGAAATGAGTTCAATAGTTCATCACTATTCTGAAGGCAGTCCATAATATCCTAAGGCAGAATACAATGATGAAGGCTATGATTCTTATAAGCATATACAGTGGTGTTTTGTAGTCCATTTCTTTTTATGAGTTAAACTCAAGGAAGAATAACCTTTTTGATTCACTCTTCAAGGAATCAGCACTTTGGATTCTACCACATGGACAGGAATCCTATTCAAGTATGTATGAAATAAAACTAAAAGACTGGAATTGATTTAAAATGATTTTGGACTGTAAAACCTAAACCAATATTCTCAATACATAGACAAGAATATATAGGCCAGTGCCTTATTCACTTGGGCTACAGAGTCAAAAGGATAAATGGAACACACTAATGTCATTTACTAGTTTTTGACATAAACCCAAATATCAGAACCCTTTTTTACTTAATTTATCCTTCATATAGATGTCATGAACATACATCCCACTTTGAGCATAATTTAATCCCACCCTAGGTTAGAACTCAAAGCAATGATATACTCCCATAAACCTATAACGGATTTACAAATTCACAACAGGAAACAAAGGAGAGATAAAATTTTTGAAATCTGAATTAAGTATAACCTTTTACCAGTTGAATTCAAGAAATCCTGACAATGAAGCTCTCATGATAATCAGCAGCACACAATATATTCCATCTTTGTTAATCAAATTGATGAAAGATTACAATCTAGAAAAATTCTCCTGGCCTCAAAAAATCTTTTCTTTTTTTTTACCAGAAAGAAATCTCTCCTTTGTTTCCTGTTGTGAATTTGTAAATCTATTATAGGTTTATGGGAGTATATCATTGCTTTGAGTTCTAACCTAGGGTGGGATTAAATTATGCTCAAAGTGGGATGTATGTTCATGACATCTATATGAAGGATAAATTAAGTAGTAAAGGGTTCTGATATTTGGGTTTATGTCAAAAACTAGTAAATGACATTAGTGTGTTCCATTTATCCTTTTGACTCTGTAGCCCAAGTGAATAAGGCACTGGCCTATATATTCTTGTCTACGTGTTGAGAGAATTGGTTTAGGTTTTACAGTCCAAAATCATTTTAAATCAATTCCAGTCTTTTAGTTTTATTTCATACATACCTGAATAGGATTCTTGTCCATGTGGTAGAATCCAAAGTGCTGATTCCTTGAAGAGTGAATAAAAAAGGTTATTCTTCCTTGAGTTTAACTCATAAAAAGAAATGGACTACAAAACACCACTGTATATGCTTATAAGAATCATAGCCTTCATCATTGTATTCTGCCTTAGGTTATTATGGAATGCCTTCAGAATAGTGATGAACTATTGAACTCATTTCTTGGAGTAGGAGCATATCAGTGAAGACATAATCCACATATCACAAGCTTACTTGAATTAAAGTAACCCATTTATAGGCAATACCCGCCTGAGTTTTGTGGAGCTCAAAGAAGAAGGAGGACCTTATCTAATCCTCATCAAGTTAGTCTTTTTCTTGCAAACTTAAGGCCTTTTTGTCAAGAAATTCAGTCCATATTATGTTAAGTTTGCACATACAAGATTGAGAACTAAAAAAATTGGTGACTCCGCTGGGGAAGAGCAGCAATAAGGAAGTATATCTGTCAACAAAGTGTTTTCAGATTCAGAATTTTCAGATTCAGTACACTTTGCCCACTTGTGTTACCAATTAGTCAGTGATATTTTTGGAGAATAGAGAGCTATTGCATTGATAAGATTAAATAGTGCAGGTTGCAAGTTGAGTGTGACTCCTTCCCTCATTATTTCATTTCTCTGGTGTTACAAATCAGTCATAAACAATGCGGGTACAAGTAGAGCTGGACTCCTGGCCGACTTGTTTATCATATCCAGAAGTTTCACTAAAAGATAAGAAGAGTTAGTATTCAGAAGTTTCAAATTTTCTCACTGACTAGTGAGTGGCGACTCTCTCTTTAGAAGTTTTACTAGTGCTTTACTAGTTTTCATCATGAGTATCAGAAATACAAGAGCATATAGTAGAGATCATCCAGAAGAAGCATTGCAAGATGGACTCCCTACTCCATCTAAAAAGAATAAAGGTAGAAGAGAAAAGGATACTGATGAAATGTCTTTGACATGGAGACAAAAAGGAAATTCAAGACAAGAGGGTTATGTTCCCTCTAATCAAGAAGGAAATGCCTCTGAATATGAGGAGGTAGAATTAGGCTTGACTCAACAAGAAGATTATTATTCTCCCTCAAACAGAGAGGGTGAAAGACTAATTCAAAATAGGAAAGGAGTTCCTAGAAAGCAACAAGAAAGGGTAGGAAGATCTAGAAGTAAAAGTAGAAATGAGCAAGAATTTTTGCCTCTTTTCACCCTTGGTTCTTCCTTACCTCCGGGCCTTCATGAATCACAAGATCAACAAGAAGAATTTTGAGCACAACAAATAGAATTAGAAACAACTTTGCCAGATTCAGAAGAGATTTTTGAAGAAGTTTATGAATTGGAAAGAAGAATTCAAAAATAGGCTACAATCAGGCAAAGAAGAGAAAAAGAAAAAGAAGATAGAGTCAGACAAGCTATGATTAGAGCTGACCAATTAAGAAGACAGTTGCTAGATCTTGAAGCAATAAATTATGTTCCAATTCTAGAAGATGAAGCTAAAAAGCCTGTGGTGTATAAAATTTTTGAAACTAGAGTTCCAAAAGATAAAGGAAAAGAAAAGGAGAAGAACCTTACCATAAAGGAACCTACAAAGCCAAAGGCTCCAATTGATTAGGCTTTGAGTTTTGAATCAGATTTAGAGAAGGCTAAAAGAGAACAAGAATTATTAGCCAAGTAGCTTGAGAAGGCAGAAATAGAGGCAACAACCATAGAAATGAAAAAGAAAATAGATTTTCTTAAAAGGTCAGCAGGACCTACAAATTATGATCATTCTACAACAACACAAGGAGCTGCAAATGCAACAAATAAGGCAGCAAATGTCCCTCCACCAAGTGGATTTAGTTCTACAAATACAAATACAAATGCATCCACATCTCAAGGTGCTGGAATTTTTAATACTGGTGTTATTCAAGAGAGATGTAAGCAGTTAGTTTTCACTGGTATTCCTGGTTATCCTAATCCTTTCCCTGAGGAAATTAGAAAGAAGCTTCCTAAATTCACAGGAAGTAATGTTGTCACATGTGAGGAACACTTGAAAAAATTCATTGATGTTATTGATGATTATAATATTGTCCTTGATGATGTTATCATGAAATTATTTGTTCAATCTTTGACTGAAGATTCAAGAGATTGGTTTAGAGCTCTTCCTCATGGTAGCATTGGTTCATGGAATCAGTTGAGAAATTCATTTAAGGAACAATATGGTGACAAAACACATGAAGGTTTCATGTTGAATGAATTTAACAACATAAAAAAGAATTTCAATGAAGATGTTGTTGAGTTTAATGTCAGATTTCAAAAGGCTATGCATAAATTGTTGCAAGTTATTAGATTGGATGACCGAGTATGTCTAGTTACATACTTGAATGCTTTTGATTCCAATATGGGATATCTATTGAGAGATAAAAATCCAAGAAGCCTTGTTGAAGCTTACAAATTGGCAGTCAACATTGAAAGCAATAGAATAATTTTAGGGAAGTTGGGAAGAAGAATTGATAATCAGTCTTCTTCTTTGAATAGAAGGGATCCAGTGAAAGTGCAAAATGATAAGCCAAAAGAGGATGAAAGTTTGAAGTAGATTTTGAAAGCAATCAAAGATCTTAAGCCTGGTGAGAATAAGAATAGTAGAGTTGCTGGAGGAGACAAACCTCCTTTCAATAATTTTAATAAAGCTCCTAGAATGCAAAATTTCCCATATAATACTCAATGGAAAGATGGGAAACCCATTCTTGTTGATAGAAAGGACAAGCCAAATGATATAACTCCAGATCCATTGCAAAGAAATACAATCAATGTAACTGAGGATGTCCTTTGGTGTGTTGCTTGCCAGTCTCCAAATGATCCAAATTATTGTGCCATTTCTCAAAGTTTTTTAGCACAAGAAGACCATGTGTCTGATCAAGACCGTCCTTATGATGATCAAGGTTGTGGGATGTTTTCCTCCCATGTTTTAAGTGATATAGACTCAGCTGAAGAAGATGAAAATCAGGATGTTTCTAGTTCTCAAGTTAGACATGAAATATATCATCAACAAGTTTTCTCTGATGATGAAGACAATGAGCCTGATAATATCCAATGTAATGTGCAAAAGAATGAAGAATTAGTTACTTTGATGAGGCCCTCTGATGAGGAGATTGCACTTATAAAAGCAAACATGATTACTCAAGAAAAGTCCAACTACAATTTGAGAAATCGAGTTGTAGGTGATGCAAATCAAAAACCAGCTGGGATTTTTATTAAAAAAATAAAAAGAGATGTTAATCCACCACAAGGCAAGGCAAATGATGTAAGTCTTATTGATATGATTAAGGTCAAGAAGGTTGTTAAACCTAATAAGGTTTATAAGGAAAAAGCTAAATCTGCAGTTGAAATATCACCCAAGATTCAAAGTAAAGATCAAATTCAGATTGATCAGCCTGCAGATGCATCCATTCAAGGAGCTGAGAAGACCCTTGAAGAATTGAAATCTGATGTTGTTGATACAAGGTATGTTCCAATTGATATGAATAAGTTATTATCTCAGATTACAGTTAAAGTGCCATTATTAGAGATGATGAGGATTGAGGAACATAAAGAGAAATCTCTTGATTGGGTGAATGGTGTAACACATTGTGATTTTAAGAGGAAAGAACAAACAGAGAAGCAGTTAATGAACACTAATGATGAAGAGGGAGATTTCTTTCTGGTAAAAAAAAAGAAAAGATTTTTTGAGGCTAGGAGAATTTTTCCAGATTGTAATCTTTCATCAATTTGATTAACAAAGATGGAATATATTGTGTGCTGCTGATTATCATGAGAGCTTCATTGTCAGGATTTCTTGAATTCAACTGGTAAAAGGTTATACTTAATTTAGATTTCAGAATTTTTATCTCTCCTTTGTTTCCTGTTGTGAATTTGTAAATCTGTTATAGGTTTATGGGAGTATATCATTGCTTTGAGTTCTAACCTAGGGTGGGATTAAATTATGCTCAAAGTGGGATGTATGTTCATGACATCTATATGAAGGATAAATTAAGTAGTAAAGGGTTCTGATATTTGGGTTTATGTCAAAAACTAGTAAATGACATTATTGTGTTCCATTTATCCTTTTGACTCTGTAGCCCAAGTGAATAAGGCACTGGCCTATATATTCTTGTCTATGTGTTGAGAGAATTGGTTTAGGTTTTACAGTCCAAAATCATTTTAAATCAATTCCAGTCTTTAGTTTTATTTCAAACACAATTGAATAGGATTCATGTCCATGTGGTAGAATCCAAAGTGCTGATTCCTTGAAGAGTGAATCAAAAAAGGTTATTCTTCCTTGAGTTTAACTCATAAAAAGAAATGGACTTCATAACACCACTGTATATGCTTATAAGAATCATAGCTTTCATCATTGTATTCTGCCTTAGGATATTATGGATTGCCTTCAGAATAGTGATGAACTATTGAACTCATTAATTGGAGTAGGAGCATAGTAGTGAAGACATCATCCACATACCATAAGCTTACTTGAATTAAAGTAACCCTTTTTATAGGCAATACCCGCCTGAGTTTTGTGGAGCTCAAAGCAGAAGGAGGACCTTATCTAATCCTCATCAAGTTAGTCTTTTTCTTGCAAACTTAAGGCCTTTTTGTCAAGAAATTCAGTCCATATTATGTTAAGTTTGCACATACAAGATTGAGAACTAACACAATAGAAAGAGGCTATTTAGGGAAAGAAATAATTTCACAAACAATAGCATTCCTAAGAGTTTAGACACAATCTACAACTTGCAAACAAACATTCACCTCTACAACTCGGTATAGGAATGAGATCGATTATCATGGGGTTGAGGTATACCCACAAGAGAATTCAAATCAAATCACCCACAAGAATACACATAAATTGCAAAAGGAGAGAGGGATCAAGAACCCTAAGATATCACTCAAAACATACTTATACTTTAAGTCAATAAGAGAGAATTTAGATAAGGAAGCATAGGGACAGAAAAGATGTCACAAAATACCTCTACAATATTTGAATAATCAATGGGAGATTACAGAATGTAGAAAACTAGAGGGTAGAAAAAAAAATGCCATGGATAACCTTCTAAGAAAGAGACTTCCTTCTTTACAAAATGTGAACTCTTCGCTCTAAAAGCTCCAAAAATCAATATATACATCTCCTATTTTGCACATAGGTAGGAGTCAAAACCTAACTAGGGTTATAGATTTTAAATAGACTAATAGCTAACCCTAACTCAATCAAATCTGATCATAAATGCATCTTTGCAACATCATGGCTGATCATATATTTGTGTGCCCATCTTGGACTACATCCACCTATGAACAAGCCACCTTGATTTATCTACCTTCCTGCACAAAGTCTCGCCATGAATGCTCAAACGGTACTTCTTAGGAAAAAAGAATTGACCCATGACGACTGCCTAGACCTCCTCATCATTTCAACTACAAATGTCCTAAAAACATAAATTCTTTAGCAACCTTCTACAGCCACAACTTGTTGAATCAATCACTAGCAAAAAAGCCTCCTAAGAGATATTTGAATTTGAGAAACAATAGCTAGCCAATCATTTTAAAATGTGACTGTCAATATCTAACATTTCCTGGCAAATGAACGACATAGATCATCTTGAGAATAGTCACAAAACTCTCTGAAAAGTCAATGTACACATCACCAGTACAAGGACCAATGGGAATCAAGCATGTTAGCACATCAACATATTTGGACCCACCTTGACCTTTCCTTCTTTAAGTTATTCAGCGAATGTGGGACTAAAGACCTTTTTCATTTGTGAAATCCTTCTCTTAACTCCGGTTTGGTTAAGCGACTATGTGAACATTGCAGTCACTGAATATCTAAATCTTTTGTTGACCCTTGGTTAAACCTTGTAAACAAGAGAAAAGCTTTAGTCACTGATTCACAGAATACCCCTTCAACCTGGGCCCATTTGCCACATGTCAACATTCTATTCATTCCAGCCACTCCATCAGTAGACACCTTGACCTCCTTCTAACATCGGACCCATTGCAAACTAGATTCACATCCAATGGTGGGTACATGATCTCATAGCCCTCGAATATTCCTTCTGATAATGTGCCAGTTTTAGATCCTCTTAGAACTGGGACCCCACTAACACATGGGTCCACCTGGAAGTCCTCATCATCTCTCAATAGCCAATCAAAAGCAAGCACTTTAGCAACACGTGGCACCAAACCCACTGACAAGTCTTTAAGCTTTAACCAATCACAAACCAACATGTCATCTTGACCTAGCATCAAACCCACCTGACAAAACCTAAACACTTGGCAAATCAAACGGTTGGTGAATAATCTCATGGCTCTGACACAACCCATGAGATCATATGCCAGCCATTGGATTAAAAGTTATATAGTTCTCTAGGCCCGCTCTAACAAGCTTTACAAATCACCACCCTTGGCCAATTAGAAGCCTCCAAGTCAGATAAAATTGTAGTAGACCCACTTAGAAAATGAAGTGCTACATACTTGGAAGATCTCATAGTCGGCATAAGATTGCATGTGTCAGAAAAGGGCAATGCAAAGATACGCCAGCTGTTGGATCTTCTTAACTGGGACCACCACAAGCCTTGACTACTAGACATTAGGTGACTACACGACTTAGGGAAGAAAAGACTATTCACCAAGTTGCTAATTGTTGAGACTTAATTGCCAAACATTAAGTGACTAAGAGAATCGCTGCAGTCGCCAGTCAACCAAAATGAAAAGGTAACCATTGAGAAAATAAGAGAACTGGTGACCGAAGGTTTAAAATAAAGTGCACATGCTAAAATTGGAACTTTAAGTGGCCAATAAAGTAATTGCAAAATAGAACCTAGCCTAGGGTTTTTAAGCACAATGGCTAGATTTATGAATTTTAAACCTGCAGACCAGGGATTTTAAAGGATTGTAGAGACCAGAAGACAAGGCAGAAAACCATGAAATTTTTAGGGGTGCTTGACAGGGCAGAAATGCAGACCTCAGGATAAAACTTAACCAAATTTTCATGGAATAGAAAAATTAGGTAACATTGCCCTAAGATGATTATTAGACAAGTTGCTATGGTTATGAAATTTAGGCCTCATCCTATACAGCTGTAGGTGGTTTCGGAGGATAGCTATAAAAAATTGTAATGATTTCTTTAACAACATAATTTTAATAAATTTGATGCATGTCCTTTACTAGACAAACCTATGGCATAGTTGGTTCCCTCAAGTGTTCTTAGAGTGATCATGATTGATCTAGTGTAGGAAAAAGCTTTACCAATATTTTTGCAGCCCTTGATATGTCATAAGACCTCCTTAATTGTAAATTAATTCTGTAATACACTTTCTCCAACTTATCTATTTGGGTAGCCAAAAGTAGTTAATACATTCCATGTGCACCTCACTAGAGGCATCAACAGCTAGCAAGCTTGTAGCCAGTAAATCTAAATTCCTATCTATAGTAATATAATTTCAAAATTAGATTTTCAAATCTTTTTTTTGATGGACCAACAAATAGAATTGCTAATTACTATGTCTGAAAAAGTAGTTTTTCTTCGACCACTTTATGTTGATTTTAAGACACAAAATTGTATATAACAATAGATTGAAATCAAGACTGTATAGAGGTTCTTAGGCAAGAAGCATAATTTTTTTTTTGGTGAGACATGTAAAGGGATCCTAGAAAAGTAAATTTTATACTATGGCTATTTTTAGTAGTGCTTGAAGGTGTGACAATAAACCTAAATATACTGCATTAGCAAAGTCAATTAGAGTAGAATTGAAAATGTATGCACCCATAGGACTAGAAATATAAGATATTTGCTAAAACAACATAATTTAAGCTGTGACTATTCAACTCTATGTTGTTAATATGCTAGCAATGTTGATGAAGAAATATTTGTCGAGAGTTGTCTTTGTCAAGTCACATAAATCTACTCAGTTTTGAAGTATTTTATTTTTAAAACTAGAAATAATAGAAAATTGTATTGACTGTTAAGAAGACACTTTTTAGCTAGTGCATGTAAAATTATTTATTTTGTTTGGTTCCGTTAACAAATAACAGTTTCAAAATTCCTTCCATTTCTATTGCACCTTCAAGAAACTAAAAATGAAGACTTAAAATACAAAAAAGAGATCCCCAAAAATCCTTTACATCTCCCAAAACTATATAAAAAACATAATCTTCCATATATGTAAATTGATATATAGATTTCTTGCATTTGTTTGTGCAAACTATCCATCTTTATAAAAACAACATAAACACACATGATTTTGATAGGAATATTGTTTCCTTCTCCAACCCTCCTAAACCTAAACAAAATCTAGGAACAAGATTGTATAGGTAAAAATAAATAAAAGACTAGAAATAACCTAACCATAGATAGAAGAAATCAATTCATTGTCCAAAAACCTATGTTACAGGATGAATGGAGCCTCTGAGAACATGAGTGGTTATGGCTAGAAAGGATGAGGACTAGACTAGATAGAGATAGGGGGAGACTAAGGGGATACCCTCAACCAGATATTGAACCCCTTTAAGCCTTCTTGCAATGATAGATACTTCTAATGATGGAGAGGGAGGGAAATAATGGGATTGGATGAATGCCTTGGTGGATGAATACCCTAGGTGGATGAATGCCCCAGTCATGGAAAAGTGGATAGCCATGGAGTGGACATGAATAATCTTGCTTCTTAGACTAGAGGGGTTGAACTACTACAATAGAAATAGAAAGAACCCATGATTTCCGCATAGAATAAAAACTCCCATGCCCCAATAAATTATTAAAAACTTTAGCAATGAGAAATCTAAAGAGAAACAATGCTGGGGATGGACCGAGAAAGAATAGGACCTCAAATTTGATGAAGAAACTGTTGGGATTATGGAAAGATGTGTATTGAAAGGGGAGGGGTGAATATGCACCCTTAAAACTTTTCAAACTCAATATTTGTAAACATGAATATCACTAACTTACTATATCAATTGCATTTAACATACATCCAAAATACAACTAAAATGTAAATGCATGTAATCTAATCAATAAACCATTCATGAAACTTCATACACATAACTCAAGTATTTTGGTATCACAGAAACCCTTGTTAGAAGGTTAAAACTGCGGTGGGGATGACACCTGCAAAGCTTCACTATTACAGTAATAAATTTTTTCAGTTAAGGCTACAAATATTTTGATCACTTTTGATGATCTTACTCTATTAGGAGCAAAAATGAGATCAGCTAGATCTGCCTGGTTAGAGGATTTTAGCAACACAATCAAGTGTGTTTGAGCTCTAAATTTTGGGCAAAATTTGGAGTCCTATATAGTGATAAAACCCTAAAAAATGGCCTCTTAAACACCATTAAAAATAATTAATTATGGAGTACATGAAATAGGATGAAAAAATTATATAAATTTTTAATTAAAAAGTTGAGAGATTAAGGAAGGAAGCTCTGTAACAGGAACAATAAAAATTCTGTGATCAAAGCCTTCAAAAAATGTTGGAATTTCAACCTTCTCCAAAGATGATGCCAACAAAGACTGAAAATGGTCAAATTTTAAAAATCTAAAAATGACCCAGTTCGGGAAATCAAATTTCCCATTCCCAATAAAAATATTAGCTTCCCACGAGGTGTTTTGATTTTTTTCCCATACCCAAATCTGAAAGTTAGGTAGTTAATTTTTAGTGAGTTTATTATTGTTTCAAAATGATTTGTAATAAGGGTTGTGTCTTTTCACCCTAAAGAGGTATGAAAGCCACACACACACACACACACACACACACACACATATAATTTAAAATGTAAAGGGAGAAGACAATACAAGATATATTTTGATAGAATAGAATTTCATAAACAACTACAAATATGAACTCTTATGTACCAGTTTTTCAACATCAATAAAGATAAGTGCCATTTCTTTTTATTTGTGGTTATAAGTTATATGTTTTCAATTAGTCTTTTAGATATTCTATTAATTAGAGTGTTTCACTGTGTTGAATTCCTTGAGTATCATAATTCAAAGTTAATATATACAACTCAAATATCAATTGTATGGTCTGTGCACCTGCTATTGTTCTTATTGGTCTCTTAATTTGAGTTAAATTAGATAGGATTAGTTGTGTAAATTGATTTAAATTATAGGTCAAGTGGAAGCCTATGAAGTGATGGTCTTATCTTATTAAAGAAAGTTTTTGAAACCATCTCTGATCATACGTAGGATTGAAAGTTTTATGACTCGATAGCCCAAATATTTAGAAGGCACTGATCTAATCATTAATTGAAAACTGTTATATTAGTTCATTTATAGTTTGTAGATCTTTAAATCATTATTTCAAAAGAATTACTTTTCAGTCCTTAGTATAATCCATTTTAGTCAAGTTTAATAGAATAGAGATTATTAGGACATTTATGATTTCCTCAAAGGATCATTCACCACTTGTAGAGGAACTTTGTTTCATGTATGCAGTTGAAGAGCACGGAGAATTTGATAGTTAAAAAGAGAATTTAGGCCTACTAGCCTTGGCTTGATTAAGCCAAAATTGTAGAGGTATCATTATACCTGTTAGTTGGCCAAATCTGATCCATCATTTTTGGGCACCAACAAATTGGCGACTCTACTGGGGAGAGTTTCTCACAATATATGTTGTGAAGTTACCTAGAATTTTAGATTTCGTAGATCAGAATCATAAAGTAGTTATATTAGGTTTTTGGAAGCACACTCTACTAGAAGAAAGAACCCAAAAGAAAGACATTCCTCAAATGAGGTGGCAACTCTATTCAATAAAGAATTTCAAGCAGTGACTCTATTGAGGAAGAAGACCAAGAAGGAGATAAGAAATGTTTTCCTCTTTGAAAGAGGTGGTGACTGTAATGCCTCTCCAACCCTAACAAATCTTGGTTATGCTCACTAGGGATTTAGATCATGCTTTAAGGGATTTCATGGTTATTTTGTAAGAGAATGATCCTTCTTGAGATGGTTGCTTACTAATATGATAACTTCATACTTTAACATGGGAAATAATAATATTTACATAAATCCGTTCCTTTATATCTTCATGTGTGTTAGTGATCAGATCACCTGATAGATTTATATTCTTCTTTTTGTAATGCTCATTATTAATATTTATGTTTGACTCAGGGTAATTGATTATAATCATTTAAGGGTTAAATGTGTTTTTGAAAGATAATAAATTATGTATATTTACATGATTATGTTATGATGCATTATTGTTAAATACAATATAGAAAAGAGATTATCTTGGTACTAACCACACTAATCCAATTTTTCTTTATTGATGTCACTGTCTGATGTGAGTGTAGGATGAGGGGAGGTAGTCATAATTATTCATGTAGGAGGTACTTGGTTGGTGTTGTAGGATGTAGGTACCAGGCATCGACTCCACCTGGCTACAAAGGTTTGAGCGTGCCTTAAAAATCCTTGAACTGTTGTTGTGTGGAGGTATTACCAAGATTACTCTCAAGGTTACCATGGACTTAGGTTTCTCTTTAGGAGGTTACCCTAGTTGGGGGATCTAAATGTAGTAGGTGATGTGGTCTTGTGATTCATGATTTGACCTTGTTCTATGATTATTGATGTGAGTTACAATTATATTGGTGAGTATATGTATATATATATATATATATCTATTTTATATGTGTTATATTGATTGTAAGTTATATAGGTGTGTGTATATGTGGGTGCACATGCATATACTCATGCTTATATAAATAATAATATTTGTATGGATTTATTGATTGTTTTAATGGTTTATTACTTAAAGTGAATTCAATGAAGTGTATTAAATAAAAGGTGAAAAAAATATTAATAATAAAAGAAAGGTTATTTGTATTAAAATTAGCTATCTAGGATGGAGTTGAACTTGAGACCTCCTAGGAGTTAGGCTAGTTAGTTTCCATGTGTGCTATGTGTTTTACTTGATAGTTAATTGTCGAGTTTTCTTGTTATGGCCTTATTTTGAGATTATTTTAATTAAATTTATTAAAAAACTTTGATTAAGTCTTTTACGGGAATGATTTATTGGTTATTCAACCAACTATGAAAGTTGGAGAAGTTTCTTCCCATAAAGAAACTCCTCCAACCACATAGTTGGGGGATAAATATTTGAAGATTTTTGTGTGCAGGAAGAGGTTAATTTTTGGGAAGATTTGTTTTCTTTTTGAGTTGTCTGAAATTGTTTTCTTCTGGAAGTTTTGGTGAGAGTTTATGTGAGTTTGAGAGTCTCTGGTTGGTGAAGTCATTTGTGTGAGGATTTCTTGGAGTTGATTGCCCGAGGAAGATTTCCAGAAGGATATCTACTCAAGGATTAAAGTTTTGTAGAGGTTATCCAGTCAAGGGAAAAGGATTCTCCATAGGACCCAAGGTAGGGTCTAAACTAGGAAGGATCTCCACTCTTCCTCTTTGTGTGTGAATGTGTTTGTATGTGATATGATAATAAAATTGTGTGTGATTATATAGTTTTTGTTTATGGTAATGTGGAAGGATGAGTTCATCTTATATTGTATTAAGTAGGGAAGTCTAATAAGAAATAGGAAGGGTCATGAAGGTGTAGGATTGAAATGTAGTCTTTTCCTTTCTATTTTCCTCTTGCAAACTTCTCTGTGAAATTGACACTTTTATTTGGGTTAATTTGGTCTATAGGATCCTTAATATTATCCTTTCTATCTCCCTTCTTTCCAGAATATTCTTGAGTGCTTCCAGAATTTAGAACTTTTGTTCAACCTTACTTTTTCTTATCTATTTTGCACCACTTTTGTTTGCCCAAATCTAGAGCAAATTTGTTAGATAGATAGGGTAGATTGATGGGCCATTTTTGAAGGGAAACTGGGAGATCTCAAATGGGTTGTACCCAAATTAGACAACCAAAGTCCCCATGATTCCTAGTTTTACCCACAAGTCAAAGTTGACAGTCATTTTCTATAGTTCCTGTAGGTTTAGTGTTAATCAAGCCAGGTCAGTTTAGTGTTAACCGAGCTAGATCGATTTAGTGTTAACTGAGCCAGGTCAGTTTAGTGTTAACTGAGCCAAATCAGTTTAGTGTTAACTAAGCTAGGTCAGTTTAGTGTTAACCAAGCCAGGTCAGTAGTGTGTCAATCGAGCTAGGTCGGTAGTGTTTCAACCAAGCAAGGTCGATATAGTGTTAACCAATCAAACCAACATTGTCGACCAAAATAGTGGTTACCGAGAAAAACTGTGTCAACCAACCAACCCACTATCAACTGACCAATGTAGTGTTAACCGACCAATGCAGTGTTAACCAACCAGTGTAGTGTTAACTGACCAATGCAATGTTGAGTGACCAATCTAGTATAAACCGACAGAGCTAGTATAAACCGATAGAGCTAGTTTAAACTGAGGAAAACAAGATTCAGGCTTTATACAATTATACAAGTATAAGTTTACGTACTTTAATTTCTTATACTTTAAGTTATACTTGTGTAAAGGGTTTAGGTACCTTCTGAGATGATTGGGATAGGTTTCAGATTCATAGGAGTTAAGATGCAAATTATAATTTTGAGATTTCTTAAAATTCAAACTTAGCCAAATTTTAGGCACATGAGACTTTTTTCTAGATTTTTGGAATAAGCTATGGAATGTTATTTCTATGGATGTGGGAATTTTTATATTGACTTTTAGCATATGAAATTCTATGTAAACTTTAAAATATGTTCTTTTCTTGTCTTTTTGGGTTTATATGGTGCATTTAGATGCTTGAATAAGGTTTAGGATGTGTTTTAGGGATCAGAATTAGAGTTAGGGTTGTCCAATGGAATAGGACTACTCTAAGGTCTCCTAAATGTTCCCCAAACATTCCTAAACTTTCCTATTCTTTTCTATGCTTTGATTCTAGTTCTTGAAAGTGTTTATGATGTATTTTATTTCATGTATGATATATTTGTGATGGGTGAAGTTTGTATCACCTATGTACATTTGTTACTTGTTTTGTTGAGGTTGTATGGTTTACTTATGATGATTTTGGCATTGACTTGAGTTTAAGTTTATGAGGCTAGGACTTATCTTAGTGGCCTGTGTGCACAAGAGAGTTCCTTAGACCTATAAATGAGCCTTGGAAAGTTTTACTTGTGTATGTGATAGGTTTTTCCTTGAGATGTCTTGTGATGGACATTATTCCAATGGTTCCTATTATGAATGTGGCTAAGTTTAGGACTCGTTCTGAGGGCCTGAGTGCACAGGGGATTTTCCTAAACCTATAAATTAGGACTTGGAAGTGTTATCTTGTTTGGGACTTGTGATGGGGTAAGGGAATAGGAACCTTAAGTGAGTGGCTCACCATAGGTGCTGGAACCCTAAAGTGGTTGCTAGAGGATCCTATGGGTGGGTTTGTAAAAAGTGATAACCTTTAAAAATTAACTTGGGAAGGGGGGATTCAAAAGATAATGAAAGAAAACATAATAATGGCCACACAGACCTGATTGGAGTACCAGGACCAGGGATAACTGCTAGGATGGATCCCTATTCATAAAGGGGGGACCAGGGTTACATGGTTGCCAGGAAGGATCCCAATATACAAGTTGTGTGATGACACTCACTTAGGTGATTTCCTAGAACCTTGACCTCTATGTTATAGTATGATGATATTTTATGTGATTTATTCTTGTTCTTTTGGGCCTTGGATTTATTGGTATTTGAGACTTAGATTTCCTTAAGGTCTTGAGAGTACCTTGGTTCTATCTCCTAGCACAGGGGGTGGAACTTTATCAGTTTTCACATGGTTGGGTGGCAAATCTCTTTCGAGGTATGTTCGTGGTTTGTGTCATGGCTTGGATTCTGAGTTGTTTAGTGGTGAAGATTCTGTTCTTGTATCATGTATCTCTATCTTTTGTTATCAAGATGTAAAGATGTATTGTGAGACTTGGGAAACTTGATGTAATTATCTTTCTATATGCCTTTGAGCAATGTGCAGTAACTGTAATTATGTTTGTAAACAGGAAATTGTAAGAAATAAGTTATTTATAAGGAAAGGGTTGAATTATGAATCTAAAAGGGGATTGAATATGGTTAAATTAGTGAGTAATTCCTACTTTAAATCTCTTGTGAATCTTAAATGAAATTGGAATTAATAGTTCTATGTAAACCTTTGTAATGAAAGTAGTAATGAGATGTGGTTTCTTAAATGTATAGTTCAATGTGTATGGTGTAAGGTTATTTTATCTAGGTTTAAATCCCAATTCTTGCTAGACTTGTACAAGGTTATAGATGATAATTTTTGGAAGTTAAACTTATTGAAAAATGATTCATTTGATGATTTATGTTGGTTATCATTACATGGATAAGTACTTTACACTCTTTCTATTATTATCTTGAAATGAAAATAGGAAGTAAGGACTTTTATTGGAAACGTTTAATTGAATTTTGATGGTGCAATTGAGTTGAGCATAGATAATGATAAGGAGTAAAAAATAAAATGAAAGAATAAATGTGCTTAGTGGATGTCATAAGTAGTGTGTGCTTGTTTTACTTCTAAAGGTGAATTACGTGTTAATCAGTAAGCAAAATTAATTCCACTAGTTCATTAATGTAATTGGTTTTAATGTGAAATACTTAATAAGGGTAATTGAATTCATTAAGGGAACCTTAAGGAATGTACTTGTGAATGGTAATGATGATATGTTAGAATGTTAAAAAAAAAAATTAGTTGTATTTTTAGGTCATAGACCTAATTCCTTATGGGTTCCCTAGCGGGGACATTACAATGATTCTATTCACAAGAACCTAATGTATAAATAAACAAGTTATTACCAATTTAGATATTTAGAATGTATCAGAATAAATAACCATTTCAAAGAAAACCATTTATTCCAGATGGTATTAGGCCATTGGATCTCAGGGGATTCCATTGTATTCCTTTTAAGATTCTCCCTAAGTTTTCACATCTTGTACCAAAGTTCCATAGAGAATGGGATGAATTAGCAGTTGAACATTTGGATTCATTTTATGCATTTATAGAGAACTATGAGATTTGTGCAAAAGATTAGGCAATGAAACTATTTTTCAAGACATTAGAAGATAATGCAAGAGAGGCATATGAATAATTACCTACACAAAGTATTTCATCTTGGAAAGAATTTGAACAATGGTTTCTATATGAATTCCATGATGCAAGAGATGAAGATAACATGTGTTATGAATAGTGTGAAGACTAAAGCTGCAACATGGAGGAGGATCTTAGTATGTCTCCACTTGATGCCTTTTTCAATTTGGAAAGGTATGAACGTGAATCTATGATAGAGTTGTTCATTAGGATGTCTGATGTTTATCAGGAGATACCTTCAAAGCTCAAACCTTCATCTCATGAAATATGCAAAAAATACATGAATTAGGGATTTCTCATGAATCTCGAGCATGTAGTTTTCTAAAGAATATATATGATAAAATAAAGGCAGAAGATAATGAATTATCTTCAAAGCCATTTTATGATGAGAAACACCATATGAAGTATAAAGAAAAAGAAAATTATGAGCAAGAAGTTGTCCAAGTAATGAGATTTTGTTTTGATACAACTGGTCTAATGCATAGAGATCCTTTATTCAGCAAAAATTATGATGCACTTAATGATTCCACAAAGAGGAAACAATGGTAAAATACCAAGGACCGCATTGATGAAATAATGAGAATTGTCCATAAGGAAGATGTACCCAATGCAGCAAGGAGGGAGTTGTTACATGATCATATTCAAGTGTTTGATAGGGGACAATGTTGATTCTATGTTTTGGTGGCCCAGGGCCACCGAAGGAGATTTGATTTGATTATTGAAATATGCAGTAACTCTATAGCCTAATGGACTTCATACTTGGTCTACTTCTACTAGAGATAGTTGGATTCTCACTATGCTCACATGGAGCATACATCTCTAGAAAGAGCCTATTAGAGCTCTAAATTTTGGGCAAAATTTACAGTCCTATATAGTGATAAAGCCCTAAAAAATGGCCTCTTAAACTCCATGAAAAATAATTAATAATGGAGTACATGAAATAGGATGGAAAAATTATATTAATTTTTAATTAAAAAGTTGAGAGATTAAGGAAGGAAGCTCTGTGACAGGAACAATCAAAATTCTATGATCAAAGCCTTCATAAAATGTTGGAATTTCAACCTGTTGCAAAGATGATGCCAATAGAGGCTGAAGATAGTTGAATTTTAAAAATCTAGAAAAGACGTAGTTCAAAAAATCAAAATTCCTATTTCCAATAAAAATATTAGCTTTCCATGAGGTGTTTTGGTTTTACGAATAGACCCAAATCCAAAAGTTAGGTAGTTATGTTTTAGTTAGTTTATTATTTTTTCAAAATGATTTGTAATAAGGGTTATATCTTTTCACCCTAAAGAGGTGTGAAAGTCACTCAAACACACACACACACACACACACACACACATATAATGTAAAATGAAAAGAGAGAAGACAATACAAGATATATTTTGATAGAATAGAATTTCATAAAGAACTACAACTATGAACTCTTATGTACTAGTTTTTCAACATCAATAAAGATAAGTGCCATTTATATTTATTTGTGGTTATAATTTATATGTTTTCAATTAGTCTTTCAGATATTCTATTAAATAGAGTGTTTCATTGTGTTGAATTCCCTGAATATCATAATTCAAAGTTAACATATACAACTCGAGTATCAATTGTATGGTCTATGAACCTACCATTGTTCTTATTGGTCTCTTAATGTGAGTTAAATTTGATAAGATTAGTTGTGTAAATTGATTTGAATTATAAGTCAAGTGGAATTCTGTGAAGTGGTGGTCTTGTCTTATTAAAGAAAGTTTTTAAAATCGTCTTTGATTGTATGCAGGATTGAAAGTTTTATGACTCTATACCCAAATATTTAGAAGGAACTGATCTAATCATTAATTGGAATCTGTTATATTAGTTCATTTATAGTTTGTAGATCTTTAAATCATTATTTCAAAAGCACTACTTTTCAGTCCTTAGTATAATCCATTTTAGTCAAGTTTAATAGAATAGAAATTATTAGGAGATTTTTTATTTCCTTAAAGGATCATTCACCACCTTTGGAGGAGCTTTGTTTCATGTATGCAGTTGAGAAACATAGAGAATTTGATAGTTCAAAAGAGAATTTAGGCCTACTAGCCTTGGCTTGATTAAGCCAAAATTGTAGAGTTATCATTATACCTATTAGTTGGCCAAATTTGATCCATCATTTTTGGGCACCAACAAAGTGTGCACTCGATAAATAGATTTACAAAAGAATGGTTAAGTTCACTCTGTTAAGAGATTTAAAATCTGCTACAATGGCTAAAGAGTAACAATAGGATTGATCTGTAGATATAAACTTAACATGCATGATTCAGATCTGTAATGTATTTATCTTTTATCACCTTAATGTGATTGATCTCTTCTCTAAATACTTCTTGGTAGCCCTCTATTTCTGATAAACTAAATGTTCTATCAATTCTTGTCAATCATAACCTTGCCTGATCTTCATATGTCTTCCAATGTGGAGGCTACTACATTTGTGATACTTGTCAAAATGACATCCTTCCAAATTTATATCAAACTGGTCTTGACCTAATTAGGGTTTAGACTCTATCTTATAAAACTTAAGAGGGTATGTGCAGGATCTTGGTATGCTAAACTAGGCCCTTAAGTGGCAATGAAAATTCTAAAAATCAGGTTTAGGCAAGTTGACATTAAAAATTGAACAAGTTATAAATATTATATCAAAAGTATGTAAGAAGAGAATTTGTAGAAATTTTAATTTTGGTTCTAATATACAAGTCTTTTTTTGAAAAATAATTATTCTATATGTTGAAAATGTGAAATTTCAATGTAGTAGTACGAAAATTTTAGGAAAAAATAAGAAGTAGGTGTATGCCTGACAACCTTAAACACAATCAAATCATAATTTTTTTTACAAGATTATAGATATAAGTAGTAGACTCATGTCTGGATGTGACACATATTTTTTATAATTTATTTTCAAGTAAATAATTAATTATGATTTTTCTTCTACACCTTTTCCAAAATACAAAAAGTCTCGTGTCTGACCACGTTAACTTAGTCTAAACTTTATCAAATTGAAAACTTTTTTTATTTCTCTTGTAGTAGAAAAATCATAGAATGTGACACATGTTTTGGATTTCAAAAATTTTATACAATTTGAAAGTTATATCTATTTTTCAATAACTGTATCAATCAGGACAAGAAAGATAACAAGTAGGTGTATGTCTGACCACATTAAACAAAATCAAATGATAATATTTTTTTATAAGATTCTAGATAAAAGTAGTAGACTCATGTCTAGATGTGATGTATATTTTTTGTATTTGTTTTCCTAGTAAATAATTAATTATGATTTTTCTGCTATAAATTTTCCTAAATATAAAAAATCTCATGTGTGACCACCTTAACTTAGTCTAAACTTCATCAAATTGAAAGAATTGATCATTATTATTGTATTAGGTGAAGCATAGAATGTGATGAATATTTTAGATTTCAAAAATATTATATTGTTTGAAAGTAATAGTTGTTTTTCAAAGAGTCTATCAATCGGGACTTCTTTTTCACATCGCCACTTTTTGGCATACCATGATCTTGCAGCTACCTAGGATCAGTGGTAGAAATGAAAAACCTAGATCATCATTACATAGAAATCATCAACAATTTTAATCATTACATTCATATTAATTTTTTTCTCGATCTTGATAAACCATTTTCTTAATTGGTGTAAACTATTTGCCTTGAAGTTTGTGTCATTCCAAAGTGCTATGTCATTTCATGTTTCACTTGGTGTATACTGAATTCATTGCTCAGTTATTAATTGTTGCTTGGTTCATATAAATTCTCCATGACTACTGTGCTCGGTACTTGGTGATCATCTGGCTCACTAAGAGTGCTCGGGAAAAGCTATTTTTGATTAACTTAGTAATATGCCTTGTGTTCTTCTCGATGTCTATGCTCTATGTATTGATCGACCGTCTTGTATATATATATATATATATATATATATATATATATATATATATATATATATATATATATATATATATATATATATATATGTATGTATGTATGTATGTATGTATGTATGTATGTATGTATGTTAGTCTAAATGAATATAATTCCTTAGCAAGAAACCAATTAGACAAGGAATTATATAGATGAGAGATTCATATACAACCCTTGATATTTAAAAATCACTATCCAAAACTTCAATTCTCCAACATCTAACAATAAAGAGGAAATTCTTGAAATTAAAAAATTCAAAGGACCAATTGAATCAAATAAAACAAAGTTACTTCCTCAATCTTGGACATAAAATAGGTTTTCTTTGTATTAATAAAAAAAGTGAATAGGATTGTTTTTTGTATCGGTTGCAGTCATTGTCCAAGTATATTATCCATTAGCCTTACAATATTGTATCATCATATCAATAATATTAGTCTCTCCATATTGTGTCTCCTTTTGCGAATGGTCTTGTTATCCTCCTTATATAAAATGGAAGGATGCATACAAGCTTCAGACCATCGTGATACTCCCTAACTAGTAACTTAAGTTTTACCATTATGTAGATTTTTTAAAAGAGCATATTTTATTAAGAAAATGATATCACCATATGCATTTAAAGCAAAACATATCTAACAATTCAACCTCCATGCCATCTAGAACCCAGCCATTGTTACTCATTCATATGGCCATTCTAATGTCAACCAATTATGCCTTGTCATGTTCAGCCTCTAACTCAAAAGGATCACTTTGGTATGTCATATAACTGGTACAATATTTGTATGCTACATCAATCAAACTATTCAACACGTCCCGTTGGTCCTCCTCTAAGCCTATCAAGTCACATTGCAATACTAGTTGAAGCCCTAGATTCACATTCAAAGGGTCTACGATAGTTGTCAAACCCATCCTTGTGACAGATGCTTATATCCTAATCATATAATATAAATTTTGGAATAATCCTAGTCCTTTTATAGAAAGATTACATGATACTCCATATTAACTCTGGTTTTACCCATCTTTAGAAACCTAACTAAAAATTTAGTCTTGGTCATTTTTTATTTAATTACATTCATGGCTGAAGAAAATTGCACACTTAACAACCTGGTTTTACACCTCATACATTCCCTCAGGAATATAATTGTTTCCTATTTGTCTTTTCATACCAGGAATTAATGTAACCCTTCATCGATTTTGTGCCAATTTATCCATCAATCCTTAACTTCAAATCCTCTATATATCCCCTTGCAACTCGAGATGTATATTTTGCATCATCAAATTGGCCACCTCTTAGTTAATATCCATCTTATCAAACTTTCACATATTTCATTAGTTCGCCAGTCTCCCTTTAGTTTACTATGAAATAGCAAAATTTCTCTATTTCTTGATTGTCATCAATGTGGCTTGAGAAATAGAAACTTTTTTCTATTTCGCACATCTATATCTTTTCCCCAGTGCAATGGAAAAATGTTACTATTTTGCAGTTCATGTTTTGAAGACCCACAAAATAGCAAAAACTATCCCTTCACTCATTTTAAAAGGATTTTTTTATCATAATTTCCCAAATATAACAATTCTCTTGTAGAAAATGTTGCACTTTTAAAAGAAAAATTTCAAGTGATCCAACAATGGCTCTTTCAGGGGACATATGCTCCTTGTGAGTATAGTGAGAAATCAGCTATATTTGGTAGAAGTAGAGAAAGTTCCAAGTCCATTAGGCTCTAGTGTCTTTTGATATTTAAATAATCTGATCAAATCTTATTTGGTGGCCCAAGGAAGCCAAAATTATAAAACCAATACTTCCCCTTATCAAAAATCTTGTTTTCATCATATTGTATTAGTATTAATTTTGCATGGTAAGAAATTGTGATATTCCTTACCAACCTATAATACTTATAATCATCATCACTGATGTGTTTCTTTAGTTCTGAGTCATGTTCATAATCATGATCCAATTCATAACATTTTTCTCCTCCACAAATCACACTGTACCTATCCTTTTCATCAATTATAAAAATAAATATCTCAGTCTTTAACACGAGTTCTGACTTAGTTATAGCATTATTCATATTCTAAAAAAGACCATTCCTCAATTGTAAATTTATCTTTAGTATAACACAATTAGATTTTTTTTTTAATCATTTTCCTTGTTCTAAAAATCAAGCAACTTTACTCTAGAATATGTGGCATTAATAGTGTTTAACTCATTATATTCTTTTGTTTGTTCCTTCTTCACTAGACATTCATCTTGTTTGCAAGTTGAATATACTAATGTGTATGACTTGTTATAGTGTTTTCATTATGGCAACAAAGTCATATAGTAGTTTGGATTCAACGCACTCAATGTAAAGATCAAAATTTAGTTAAGTGTTGAAGACTGAACAGTGTGCAGAGTTCCTGCAGCTCAGAGCATCAACGTACATGTGTATGGATGAATTATGGTATGTACCCTAGAATTTAAGTTTGTTAGACTATACTTATGCTTATTCTATGAGTGCATAAGAATATGTGCAAAGATGTGGAAGTTATAGTCAGTTGAAGTTGCACAGCCAGTATGTGCCAGTGAAGAACAAAGCATGGAGCCGATAGTTAGCATTTTGGTTTGCGGTCATAATGTAAAGTTGTAAAGGATATGCACCTATTGTATTTAGGATGCCAACATGTATGTTTTTTTTTTTTTAAGATCACTTAAGCCAATTCATTTGGAAGCATTATTTGTAATTAGTTATAAGGCTGACCTAGTTGTTTATTTTATATGAGCATATAAATATAAGATGCACCCATTGTATTCAGCATGGATGTTGAGAAAGAGTTGTGATAAGTAGAGAAGAGGTATGAAAAGACAACATAATATGTATTAGAGATTTTCTAGAGGTCAAAGCATCAACGCACCAAAGGAACTAATCAGACAAGCAGTGTCACAGTGACAGTTCACCTGCAGATATAGTGTGTATCTAAAATTAGAAGGTTGTAGTCTTCACCATTTGAGCAGTGAGCTCTAGGATAGTGAATCCACTCCTCTAATGGGGATCATTGTAAAAGACTCCTAATAGGGTCTGACCCTTAACAAGGTATATTGTACTTAATATATTGTAAAGCTACTCCTAATAGGGTAAAGGATCTTCTAACATGGATCATATAACACTAGTGCAAAATGTTAGTGGGTGTCAATTCCCATTGAGGTTTTTACCTATTTGGGTTTCCCCATAACCATATTGGTGTCATGTGTTGATTTCATGTTTCATGATTATGTGAATGTTTAATTCAGTACTTAAGCATTTAAGTGCAGCATATCAAATTAAAGGGAAAAGTTAAATTACAGGGAACACTGATTCAGCTGCCCCCCCCCCTCTGAGTGTTCCCATTCCTAGCAATTGGTAATAGAGCTCTGGTCCTCAGCAAAGAAGTTTAACCACTTGAGGAGATCATGGAAAAAGAAAAAATGAAACATCTAAAGAAAAATCTTGAAGCCGCTCTTGAAGACTTAGACAAATCTAAAAGAGAAATTGAAGAACTAAAAGAAAAAGTCAGTGACACTCAATTAGTTATCAACAGGATAAGAAGGGATTTGAAAGAATGCTCTAACAATGATCTAGGAACAATGGTCAAGAAATTGAATAAAGAAAATGCATCCTTGAAAGATCAACTTGAAGAGTTTGATGATAAACTGATTAACAATCAGGAAGTCTACACTGAACAAGTCAAGGAAAACCTTCAACTCAATGATGAATTAAGGGAAGCCAATTCAGAAATCTTAGAACTAAGGAATAAGAAAGAAAGATTGGAGTCTGAATTGAAAGAAGCAAAGAACCACATTAACAAATTACACACCAGTTTTGATTTGATAGAATCTCAGCTATATGCAAGAAGAGCTAAAGGAGACACTAGTTGTATTGGATATAATGAAGCACAAAACCAGATTAACAACTTGTGAGAAAGAAAGGAGACACAAAGAGACTCTACTAGTATTGAGAAGACTGAAGATCAAACCAAAGACTATAATGGACCTCCTAAGAATGAGCATAAGCCTGTAGAACACACTTGTTTTTCATGTAACAAGCATGGAAACATTATAGAGCCTAAGACCTTTTAATGGTTACTATTATTCCTGCAATCAATTTGGTCATAAAGCTATGAATTGCAAGACTAGCAAGAAGAATAGGATTCAACATGATTAGAGAAATCAGAATCAGACCAATGGAAGAAGTTCTCAGAACATTAGATGTCAGATATGTAACTATAATGGCCACTCAGTGAAACAATGCAAAATGGTGACTCATGTCAATGCACTGAGAAATATGAGACCCCTAGTCATTTGTCACTCCTGTAACAAGGTTGGACATATCTCTAAGTTTTTTAGGTCAAGGATGCAAGGTTAAGAAAGCCCTAAAAAGATCAAAGAGCCAATATTGGATCCTGAAGGAGAAGTCAAGTTTGTGAAAGCCTCAAAGGATGTGAGCTTGATCTGGTCACAAGGAAAGAATGATAAAGTTGTTGAGAATGTATTGGATGCAACCCTAGTGGATACACCCTCTACATCTACATGAATGTCCCTCAGGATCATAAGGGGAGCTAATTTAGCTCTAGACCCCTGCATGCCTGGTATACTCATTCTCAGAGTATGCACCTTTGGACTTAAGCTTTTGGAGTGTTAAGGAACCTATGTGCAAGACCACACATGCTAATTGTTAGTAGAACTAGAGTTCAAAATTTTCAAGTGACAGTCTGTTTACGCAACTTGCATTAATAGCAGAAATATCACTTTAAGTACATAGAAAGTTGGTTCATTATTCATTACATTCAAATTCAGAGTGATTGGAGAGTAGAAAGAGACTTGGAAATTAAGAATGCATCCACAATAGAAGTTGTGCCTGAAGATCCTAAGGTGAAGAAGATTAACATTGAAAAAGATGATAGTCAAAAGGGTAAAGAAGATGACACTCCTTCTGTGCTCAAAGAAACCAGTGATCCTATTGCTCCTCCAGAGTATAAGACCTTAGCAAAGAGGAAGAAAGAGGTTGGCACCATTCATCCATCCTCGAGAGTCACAAGAAACATGAGAAACATTCAAGCACCTCCTAAGATAGGATTCAGACCAAGCCTAAAAGTTTTGAATGCAAGAATTTTTGATGAGGGTAGAATTGATCAAGTAGAGAAGTATTATGATACATATAGTGAGATTGACAAATCAGAAATTCATGGTATGATTGTCAAACATATGATCAAGTTTAAGAAGATATTTCTTGAATTAAAGACTATTTTTCCAAATAGAGTATGGGATATTTTAGAATTCCTAAAGAGACAAACAAATGAAGAAGATCTAATGATCAGATAAAAGATATTAGAAGATAGTCTACCAGTATGTTCTAATGATGAAAAGACATTGATATTAGATTTAGTAAAGTCATGCCTAAGAACAAAGATGAGAACTCTACACATTATGAATAAAGACTGAGCTGATAAAAAGGGAAATAGAGAAGGCTTTTGAGAAGGTGTTCTTAGAACAACAAATGAAACCTCCTTTTGTGCCTATCACTCATACACCTAGTAAGCAAGACAATACAACAGAGACCCTCAATATACTAGTGATAGGTCCACATGACTCAACACCCATAGATGGAACACAGTTAAAGGTAGAGAAGTCTGCTCCCATGTCAAAATAACTCAAGGATAGTACCATTGTTATTGACAATGTAGAGATAGCCATGGTGGCCACTGACATAGAATTGGACAAGTTTGAGGAAGCATTTGTTAGTACTCAAGAAGCTGAAATCCTATGTAGCAATACTCATCCCACTCATCAAGAAGAAGTGCTCATTGAAGACATATTTGATGAAAAATAAGAAGAAGACAAAGAAGGAAAAGAGGAAAAAGAAAGTAAATATGAAACTTCTGTTGAACTGGTCACAGTGAAACAAGAAGTGATGGATAGAAATCCCATCACTCCTTCAGCATTGTCGTCAAGTTTGACACCTGACACAAGTAGTTTGGACTCTTGGAAAGAAGAAGACCTGATTAAGTTCAATGTCTTGGCTATAGAAAAGGAAAAATAAAAATAATTTATGAGGAATCCTCTCCTAGTGCCAGAGGATAAGAAAGTGAAAAAAGTACATTTGGTTGATGATGTGAGTACAGTCATCTCACAGTTCAAAAACAATTTTTCTAGCCTTGAAGAATCTACATCCAAAGTTATAGAAGAGAAGTACCTAAAGAAGAGATTGAATGAATTGATGAGTAAATTTTCACTAGACTTGAATTCACTTAAGTCTAGTCAAGCATCCTTGAAGGGATTTGCAGATGAAGGAAGAAGAATCATTGCAGAATGCATGGATCAAGACAAGCTCATCGATGCTCATTTCAAGAAGATAAAAGAGGCTGAAGCCATCATTGAGAAGGTGAAGATCTTAGTGACAGACACATCCACTAATGTGAACATGTGTACCAATGTCTACTAGGGATAGATAGACAAGATTGAGAAGGAAGAAAAAGAGATAACAAGGATAAGGTCCAGACAGACTCAGTTAAGGAATGATCTTGCCCCCTCTTTAGACATCCTCAATTAGAATATAAAGGAGATTGATGCCATTGTGATAACTTATGATCATGGTCCCATAAATGACTTAGAGAAGATGGAGAAGCATAAATATGCATTATGCACCCATCTCCAGATAGTTAAGTCCTTGATAACTTTTTGGAAGAAGGAGATTTAGAACCTTAAGATAGCATATCTGGATGTTTTCCTTCAGTAAGTGTATGTAGATAAAAAAATTTGATACACTCTTTTCATTAATGTCAAAGGGGGAGTTGTGTATAGAATATGGAGTATAAAGATGTATAGGGAGATATAAGATTATGTACAAGATATGTATAAGACAAAAAAAAATTGTAAGTAAGAATAGTTAGTAACTTGGCCATATTCCTTTGTTGCCATCAATGACAAAGAGGGAGATTGTTGGAAAGTTGAATATACTGATGTATATGACTTGTTATAGTGTTTTCATTATGGAAACAAAGTCATATAGTAGTTTGGAGTCAACGCACTCAATGTAAAGATTGGAATTTAGTTAAGTGTTGAAGACTGAACAGTGTACAGAGTTCCTGCAGCTCAGAGCATCAACGCAGGTGTCTACGGATGAATTATGGTATGCACCCTAGAAGTTAAGTTTGTTAGACTATACTTATGCTTATTCTATGAGTGCATAAGTAGATGTACAAAGATGTGGAAGTTACAATTAGTTGAAGTGCAACTAGTATGTGTCAGTGAAGAATAGAGCATGGAGCCGACAGTTAGCATTTTGGTTTGCGATCATAATGTAAAGTTGTAAAGGATATGCGCCTACATGTATACTTGTTTGTTTGTAGGCACACTTAAGCTAATTCATTTGGAAGCATTATTTGTAATTATTTATAAGGCTGACCTAGTTGTTTATTTTGTATGAGCGTATAAATATAAGACCCACCCATTGTATTTGGCATGGATGTTGAGAAAGAGTTGTGATAAGAAGAGAAGAGGTATGTGAAGATAGCATAAGATTTATTAGATCTTTTCTAGAGGTCAAAGCATTAGCACACCAAAGGAACTAATCAGACAAGCAGTGTCATAGTGACATTTCACCTGCAGATATAGTGTGTATCTGAAATTAGAAGGTTGTAGCCTTCACCACTTGAGCAGTGATCTCTAGGATAGTGATTCCACTCTCTAAACAAGGATCATTGTAAAAGACTCCTAATAGGGTCTGAACCTTAATAAGGTCTACTATACTTAATATATTTTAAAGCTACTCCTAATAGGGTAAAGGATCTTCTAACAAGGATCACAAAACACTAGTGTAGAATATTAGTGGGTGTCAATTCCCATCGGGGTTTTTACCTATTTGGGTTTCCTCATAACCATATTGGTGTCATGTAGTGATTTCATGTTTCATGTTTACGTGAATGTTTAATTTAGTACTTAAGCATTTAAGTTCAACATATCAGATTAAAGGGAAAAGTTAAATTACAGGGAACACTGATTCCCCCCCCTCCCCCCTCTCAGTATTCCCATTCCTAACACATCTACCATATTTTTATATATGAGGTATGACCTATGAGAAAAGGAAAGTGATTAGTACCATTACTTGAGTGAGTTCCTTGTAATTTTCACGCTTCTATAGCTTGAATTCTAGTGCTATCATCTCGAGCTATTTGATCTAAGATATCACATATGACTTCAATTTTATCAACACATGATACATGTAACTTCATTTAATCATCTTGATCATATGAAATGACCTTCTCTTCCTCATATAATGTATTTGAGAATGCATAGAAATCACCTTTGACCATATAATCATAATCCTTAGAACCATTATCCATTGTCTCATCATATAAGAGATTTAAAAAATATTTTGAGTTATCTCCATATTTATTCTCATGCTAAACTCCTTTTCTGGTTGTGTCTATTGGAAATATAGATGGAGTAACTAAGAGGGAGGGTGAATTAGTTAATCACAAAAAATATTACCACAGATCCTTTAGATGTCTTATTAAATTATTTTCTACTGTCACTCGGTAAACATAGAGAAATGTTGTAATTGCAGTGAGCATTAATTATAACTATTCTTAAGCATTCATCAGTGATTAACGTGCATGCATAAAGAAAATAACATGAACACAAGAGACACCAGATTTAACGTGGAAACCCAATATGGGAAAAACCACCAATGTAACTAGCTAGTGTTTTTCACTCTTCTGAAGTGATGCACGGTTAGGAGCCAACCTAGTAAAAGGTTACAAAACACACTGTTAGGTGTGACCTTGTTAGATGATTTAATCACCTTGTTAGGAGTGGCCTTGTAAGAGGTCTTTGAAACAATTCAATAGAACGGTCACCTTGTTAGAGGATTTACAAAATGGCTGTTAAACTAACTTGGTTAAGAGATTATGAAATCACTGCTACAATGGTAAGAAAGTAACAATGAAATGACTTGAATAAGATGCAACTGAATTAATGATTAGAGATCTTTGTTCTACTTTACTAGATCCTTCCTGATTGAATATATCTTTGCTGCTCCTCAAGGATATCTGACCATCCTTCAAAATTCGCACACACCTTCCTTCAAAATATTCCACACACACTATTCTTCACACTTGACTTGCTATATATATACCATTTAGATTGTCCAGTTGGCACTAATAATCATTACAAATATTAACACTCATTACAATAGTTGGCTAGAATAAACAAACTTTATTCACAAAATCTTTTAATGGCTGACGACGCTTGGTAAACACTAATCTTGAAAAGATTTCCTTCGGTGAGCGAGGAAGCTCGATTAACACTACAAATTTGCAACATCCTTTGGAGACTGAGTGAACTTGGTAAACACTAACTTTCCTTCGATAGCTGAGGAAGCTCGGTTAACACTGATTTCTGCCATACTTTCCTTTGACACCCGAGAGATCTCGGTAGACACTGAAAATTGCCTAGCTGACCAACAGAGCTCGGTAGACACACAAAACTGCTAATTGATATGACATTTGTGTGACATCAAAGACAACACAAAATTAAACAACTGTATCCAACAATCTCCCTCTTTGGCATTGATGGCAACACAACATGTCACAGCACAATGAAATTTCACAGAAAAAATAGAATTAGAATAAGGAATATATCCTTAGTGTCATTCTGATTCTCATCTTCCTCTATCAAAAAACTTCTCTCTCTGACTGAAAATTCTCCCTCTTAACTTCTAAAATTTTCCTTCTTAGAAATTTCTTGAAATGACAGAAAATTCTCCCTCTTTGACAACACATGCCAAAGAAAACTCACACACTACCGGTGAATACCAATGTACCCTGAGTACTGATTCATATGCAATGATTCCTTGATTATGCTACATCAACTGACTAATTTTCAACATGCTTTGGTTGATGCATCACTAAAGCTATATTTAGTGAACCTCAGATAGGGGAATGACCCCTAACTTACCTCTTAGATACAAAAATGCATCCTTAGGTACTGGCTTAGTGAATATATCTGCAATCTATTCTTTTGTATGAACATATTCCAATCTAATTTCCTTGTCCTGCACCAATTCTCTAACAAAGTGATATTTTATAGCAATGTGCTTGGTTTCGGAATGCATTACTGGATTCTTTGAAATATTTATTGCACTTGTATTATCAAAAAGAATAACAACTAGTTCTTTGATCTCAACCTTCATGCCTTCCAATAACTATTTAAACCAAACAATATTAGAGCAGTTTACTGCTGCAGCAACATATTTTGCTTCTGCTGTGGATTGGGATGTGCAATTTTGCTTTTTACTAGTCCAAGATACCAACCTCTTGCCAAGAAAGAATGCTCCACCACTTGTACTTTTTTTGTCATCAATGTTTCTTGCCCAATCAGCATCAGTAAACACTTTTAAGTCCAGATTGCCTCCAAATTTATACCACAAGCCATAATCTTCAGTTCATCTCAAGTACCTCAAGATTCTTTTGATTTCCATCATATGATTTTCTCTAGGTCTTTCTAAGAATCTTGATACTATACCAACTGCTAAGGCAATATCAGGCCTTGTATGCACTACATACTGTAATTTTCCAATCATTGATCTGTATAAGGTCTGATCTACTTCTTTTGAATCATCATCTTTGGTAAGCTTTAGTCTAGTACACATGGGTGTACCAACTAGTTTTGAATCTTCCATACCAAACTTCTTAAGTATTTCCTTGATGTATTTAGACTGAGTAATGTAGATACCATTCTTGTTCTGCTCAATTTAAAGACCAACAAAGAACTTTATTTGACCAAACATAGACATTTCAAATTCTTTGTTCATTTTCTCTAAAAATTCTTTGCACTGATCATCATTCCCTGTAAATACAGTATCATCTACAAATATTTCTGCCAAAACAATTTTTTTATCTGGTCCTTCTTTGATGTATAAATTACTATTATCATTAGCTCTTTCAAAGCTAATCTGAATAAGATAGTTATGTAATCTTTCATACCATGCTCTAGGGGCTTGTTTCAGACCATACAATGCTTTGTGTAACTTGTAGACCATATCCTTTTTGTCTGGATCAATAAAACCTTTAGGTTGTTCAATGTAGACTTCTTCATCAAGAATTCCATTAAGAAATGCAGATTTTATATCCATCTGATATACCTTAAATCCTTTATGTGCTGCATATGCAAGTAGAGTTCTTACACCTTCTAATCTTTCAATAGGAGCAAAAGTCTCACCATAATCTATACCTTCTTCTTGAGAATATCCTTTACACACCAATCTAGCTTTGTTTCTTGATACTTGACCATTTTTATTCAACTTATTTCTGAATACCCATTTTGTTCCAATTACATTTTTATCTTTAGGCCTAGGTACAAGAGTCCATGTTTTGTTCTTTTCTATTTTTTCTATTTCTTCATTCATAGCCTCAATCCACCTTTCATTTTCCAATGCATCTTTGACATTTCTAGGTTCAAAATCAGCAAGTAAAACATGTACCTTTTAGTTTACTTCTTGTCATAGTACCATCTAATTTGTTTCCAATAATCTGATCTGGTGTATGATGTTTCCTGACATACTTGGCCAATACAGGTTCCTTGCTTCCTGAATGAGTTACATTGTTGTCTTCTTGAATTTCATCTTTAGGTTCAGGTTGCTCGAGCTCGGTAGATATTTTCTTGGTAGCTTCAGACTGAGACTCGGTTCCTTTTGACTCGGTTTGAACTTCTTCTTGTGACTTGGTTACTGTACTGGGCTTGATAGATGTAGTCTCCTTATTGATAGATGTGTCTAGAAATGTATTAGGTTCAATGTAAACGAATCTTCTATAATCCTCTAGTTCCTTTTTGCTTTCTTCTTCAGTCTTTTCTGCAAACTCATCAACTTTCACATGTGCACTTTCTATGATTTTGTGAGTAGACAAATTCCAACATTTATATGCCTTACTTTTGCAAGAATATCTCAAAAATATTCCTTCATCACTTTTCACATCAAATTTTCCTTTTCTAGATTCTTTTAAGATGTAACACTTGCTACCAAATACTTTTAGGTAACTTACATTAGGTTTATAGCCATACCATAACTCATAAGGCATTTTGAATGTGTCTTTCCTCAATTGTACTCAGTTCAAGGTATGAACTATAGTGCTAATAGCTTCCTTCTAGTATTTCATAGCAATGTTCTTTTCAATCATTAGACTTCTTGCACAATCCATGATAGATCTATTCCTCCTTTTAGCTATTCCATTCTGCTCAGGAGTTCAAGTTCTAGGGGCTAATACCTGTCTTTTGATTCCTCTTTCAATGCAAAAATTATTGAATTCATGGGAGATGAATTCACCACCTCTGTCTAATCTCAAGAATTTCATTCTTTTCCATGTTTCCTTTTCTACTCTTGCCAAATACCATTTGAATTTCTCAAATGCTTCTAACTTTTCTTTTAGATACATAACAGTCATCATTCTAGAGTAGTCATCAACAAAGAGAATAAAGAATTTTTCTCCAGTATAGCTCTCAATTCCAATAGGTCCACACAAATCAGTATGCACAATTTCCAAAATATTTTCAGACTAATAGTTTTTACTTTTAGAGCTAGTCTTTCCCATTTTACCAATTTGATAATTCTTACATAAACCAGCATCATGTTTCTTCAAAGTAGGAATGCCTCTTACTTTGTTGAATTTTCTTATTTTCACCATGTTAACAAAATTTACATGACATAACCTTTTGTGCCATAACCACCTTTCTTCAATTTGAGCAATAAAACATGAGTATTCACCAAGATCAAGATAAAACAAGTTACCTTTGGTTTGTTTGCCTGATCCAATTAGTTTTCCCTTGTCATCCAGTAGTCTTGCTTGGTCATTCATGAATTCAACCTTGAATCCAATGTTGATTAGTTGTGCTACACTTAGAAGATTATGCTTTAGTCCTTCAACCCAATATGCATTATCACATATAAGTTCTTTGCTTAATGAGATTCATCCTCTTCCTTTTATTCAACAAGGTTCATTGTTTCCAAACCTTACATTACCACCATCACAGTCTTCAAGGTATTTAAACTTTTTTTTTTCACTAGTCATATGATGTGAACATCCACTATCTATTATCCATATATCATTTTTTCTTACATGAGAAATAAGTGCCATCTTATCTTCATCATCATCAGATTCATCTTTTATAGCAATGAAGACAATTTCTTCTTCATTATCATCAGAATCCTTAGCCATAAAGCATGTTTTCTTACCTTTATCCTTGAATGATTTGAAATTCTTCCTGCCATTTTTTTGTGACCTTTCTTCTCATCCTTTCTTTTCTTGTTTGGGCACCTAGCTACAATATGACCAATTTCTTCACATGAGAAATAGATTAAGGGAGCTTTACCTGTACCTCTAGAATATTTCTTTGCAAGTAATGCTTCTACAACTTCAAGATCACAATGAGAACTTTCTTCTGATTCTTCTTCACTTTCTGACTGGATCTCCTTTATTTTCTTTCCCTTTTAAAGTGAAAGTTTGGCCTCAAATGGTGATTTGATATTTTTGGAAGTTGGAACATAGTTGTCATAGTTATCTAACTCAAAGCCTGTCAATCTTCCCACTAAGGCATCCAAAGTTATATTATGATTTTCTTCACATCTTCTTTCTTGAATATCTGATACTCTTATTGCATAGATAGGGAGTAATGTTCTGAGAACCTTACTTATAATAGTTTCATCAATAATTTTTCCTCCAAAAGCTTTGATTGCACTAACACTTGCCTTGATTCTTTCAACATATTTTGCAATGTTTTCATCTTCTTTGATTTTCATCTGATCAAATTGTCCTCTTAGAATTTCTACTCTGGCTCTCTTCACGTTGTCATCACCACCATAAATTTTCTTCAGTTTGCTCCACATTGCATAAGCAGTTGTGCAGTCTTTGATCTCATCAAATTCTTCATAGCTAAGAGCTAATGCAATGCCTATCATCATGGTGTTATGATTCTTTTTCTCTACAATGTCTTCAATAGTTAATGTGCCAGTAGGAACTGTATATTCTTCATCAAGATATTTGCATCCTGAATCACCAATGGAAGCCAGATGAAGTCTCATGAGACCTTGCCATGCTAAAAATTTATCTCTTTTAAGCCTTGGAATTTCTCTCTTGTAAGACATCCTGATCTTTAGCTTAGGTCCTTGAAACCCTTCCTGCAAGAACCAAAGGCTCTGATACCAATTGTTGGAAATATAGATGGAGTAACTCAGAGGGGGGTGAATCAGTTAATCACAAAAAATATTACCACAGATCCTTTAGATGTCTTATTAAATTATTTTCTGCTTTCACCTGGTAAACATAGAGAAATGTTGTAACTTGGTAATTGTAGTGAGCATTAATTATAACTTTTCTTAAGCATTCATTAGTGATTAACATGCATGGATAAAGAAAATAACATGAACACAAGAGACACTAGATTTAATGTGGAAACCCAATATGGGAAAAACCACCAATGTAACTAGCTACTATTTTTCACTCTTCTGAAGTGATGCCCAGTTAGGAGCCAACCCGGTAAAAGGTTACAAAACACACTGTTAGGTGTGACCTTGTTAGAAGATTTAATCACCCTGTTAGGAGTGATCTTGTAGCAGGTCTTTGAAAAAATTCAATAGAACTGTCACCTTGTTAGAGGATTTACAAAATGGCTGTTAAACCAACTCAGTTAAGAGATTATGAAATCACTGGTACAATGGTAAGAAAGTAACAATGAAATGACCTGAATAAGATGCAACTAAATTGCTGATTACAAATCTATGTTTTGCTTTACTAGATCCTTCTTGATCGAATATATCTTGGCTGCTCCTCAAGGATATCTGACCATCCTTCAAAATTCACACACACCTTCCTTCAAAATCTTCCACACTTACACAATATTCTTCATGCTTGACTTGCTATATATATACCATTTAGATTGTCAAGTCGGCACTAATAATCATTACAAATATTAACACTCATTACAATAGCTGGCTGGAATAAACAAACTTTATTCACAAAATCCTTCAATGGCAGATAGCACTCGGTAAACACTAATCTTGAAAAGATTTCCTTCAGTGAGCGAGGAAGCTCAGTTAACACTGCAAATTTGCAACATCCTTAGGAGACCGAGTGAACTCGGTAAACACTAACTTTCTTTCGATAACTGAGGAAGCTCGGTTAACATTGATTTCTGCCATACTTTCCTTTGACACTTGAGAGATCTTAGTAGACATTGAAAACCGCCTAGCTAACCGACAGAGCTTAGTAGACACACAGAACTACTAATTGATATGACATTTGTGTGACATCAAAGACAACACACAGTTAAACAATTGTATCCAACAATCTCCTTTAGACAATTGTATCCAACAGTGTCATCTTCCTGAGGATATTCATCTACTTCATCAAATATTCCATCAATATGCTCTAGCTCATTAAAATGTTTATTTTGGCAACTTGAGAAAAATTTGGGACTACTTTTCTGAGGATCTATTTGATATTCAATGTCTAATAATTCTGAGAGTTCTTCTACACTAAGGTCTTCTTCCTCATCACTGATATTTGTTTCAACACAAGTGTAAATAGGAATGATTCTTCCTCAATTTGATCCAAGATTCCTTCTTTTGAATCTAAAACATCATTAGGTCTTTGTTTCACATCTATGTATTTTTTCCACTATTCATCATTTTCTTTTAATATATACATAAGGATCTCTATAGAAGGATCATCTAGTGAGATTGCTAACTCACAAATTTTATTTATTAATTCCTTGCATAGAGGCACAATGTATGAAGGTATTTATCAATAAATGTTCACCATCCTTATCAACAAATGTGTTGAAGATTCACCTTCATATCTTTCCAAACTTAAAAATGCATCCAAGGGAGACACATAGGGTTCTTCTTCTATAATGTAATTCTGATTTTCATTATATTCATAACACATGTTAACTTCTTCCCTACTTGCATCATGAATTTCATATAGGAACCATTTTTTAAATTTTCTCCATGGTGAAATACTCTGTGTAGGTAGTGATTCATATGCTTCTCTTGCATAATCCTTTAAAGTCCTAGAAAATAGCTTCATCACCTAATCTTTTGTACAAATCTCATAATCTTCTATAAATGTGTAAAATGCATCCAAATGGTCAAGTGTCAATTCGTCTCATTCTCTATGAAAGT
Source organism: Chamaecyparis obtusa (assembly GCA_027943335.1). Taxonomy (NCBI): domain Eukaryota; kingdom Viridiplantae; phylum Streptophyta; class Pinopsida; order Cupressales; family Cupressaceae; genus Chamaecyparis; species Chamaecyparis obtusa. The sequence goes on from BSBK01002193.1 coordinate 153,657, forward strand.
TTTTTACTAGTTGTGAAAGCTTTGGGGATAGCTTATTAGGGTTGAACTAAAATCTTCTGAGATCTAATGGCCTGATAGCATCTGGAATAAATGGTTTTCTTTTAAATAGTTGTTTATTTTGATACATTCTAAAAAAATTCTATCTCTTTTAAAAATAAAAAATTTCATCTCCTTCTAGATCTTCTCCCTCAGTAGAGTCACTGATTGAAATGTTTATTGAATAGAGTCACCACCTCACTTTGAGGAAAATGTTACTTTAATTCTTATGAGTTCTTAACCCAATTAGAGTCTTAATTACGTCACTAGAGCTTCTAGGTGAGCTTGAACATTTTCTTTCATAGACAACTCCCTAGTAGAGTTGCCAATCTATTGGTTCCAAAAACCATAGATTGGAAATCCAAGAGTTTTTCCAATTCTCCTATAGGATTTCTTCGATCAGTCTTGGCCATCGAGGATGAATAATCTAATTCTCCTACACTTTAGGCTTCACTAAACCTAGGTGGATAGACCCTCACCCCAAATACAAAGGTTGTTTTCTATAGAAAATTTAAACTTCCTTGATCTCTCAGGATGGAAAATGTTCCTTGAGGTTGATCAGAGTAAGAATACTTAATTCTTACTTGTATTTGAATGTTTTGTAAAATGAATTGTGTGTAATAAAATGCTTTAGGTATGATATAATAAATAGGTAACTTCAAATATACAAGGACCAAATGAAAGAACTTCAATGCTCATGCTAATGTAAAAAACCTTCTTTGAGAAAATACACAGGCCAGTCCCTCATCTAACTAATTGGGTGGAATGTAGTCAAGATTTGTTTCAATTCCCATGTACACTTTACAATTAAATTTATGATTCCTTTCTCCATGACATCAAGGATGAACTGGTTATGATATTTATTTTAGTCTGAATGATTTAAATTCATTTGTAGAAAACTAATTATACAAGGAATTGTATAGATGAGAGATTCATATACAATCCTTAATATTCAAAAAATAATATTCAAAACTTCAGTTCTCCAACCTCTACGAGTATAGAGGAAATTCTTGAAATTGAAAATTTCAAAGGACCAATCCAATCAAAGACAACAAACTGGCATCCTTAATGTTGGACATAAAATAGGTTTTCTTTGTATAATAAAAAAAGTGAATATAATTATTTTGCATATTAGTTGCACTCACTGCCCAAGAATATTATCTATCAACCTTACAGTGTTGTATTAGCATGGATTAGAGGCAAGAGGTACAGTGATAGAAGTAGTTATGTCAATAGAAGAAGACAATACAGATCACAAGGACATGCAAATCACTTATGGTCCAATCCAATTGGACACTCTTAGTTTGGTTCAACACCTGGCCTTGCTTCAGTGACCCAATCCAAAGCAAGAAATCATATCTTGCACTTAAAAAAAGGATAGTAAATTACTAAATCATGTATCATAAGTCCTAGATAATAGTATGCCTACATTTGTGCCTAATCGTAATTAATCTACACCTAAGAAAATGGAAGGATTTCTTAACATAGTAAATGATCACTTTGAGTCCCTGGAGAAATCAGCTATGGTAAAGGTAAAGAATAAACTTGATGAGGTAAGACACAAATAGTTGATCACATCTAATTCCATTGATAGAATATCATTAAGTTTATCCATTCAAAAGGTTATGGATGCTCTAACCAAAGGAGGAAAGTATTCAAAAGTTGTATTGAATATCCCAAGTTTTTGAGTGACATAGAAAAAATTCTAAGGGATAGTGAGGTGAAGCTAGAAGACATTGCTAAATTGTATGTTTCCTTCACAAGATTAGCCTTGTTATATACAGTACAAGTGATATCTCATAATGAAAAAAAAAAAAAAACTTGTGACTCAAAGGGGGAGATTCAAGGTGAGGATTAGTGAGTTGATGAGCCTACTTGTTCCTCAAGTTGATGTGTTAATGAAAAGTTTGAGAGAAGAAAAAGCTACATTAAATGCACCAATCAAGATAGATCTTGTTGATATAGAGAAGACAACCTATGTTGTTTGTGGAAATATTGAAGTAATGGAGAGCATCAAAAGGAGTTGGGACATAAATTATGTACCTCTAAGAAATAATTTATTAGGTGTATTCAAACTCTTGTAGTTCTTTTATATTTTGCATCCTTGTGTATATAAGCAACATTTATAGGATTTCCATAGTCAATTTTGAGGAGTTACTCTAACCTTTTCCATTGATGTCAAAGGAGGAGAGATAAGGAGTGAAAAATGAGAGTATCAACTCAGAGGGTACAAATATTTAATAAGGTAGAGATATCTTTTTGAATTTGGCATTTTGCTTGGATACTTAGTTATTTTCACTAAGTGTTTCCATTAATGCCAAAAGGGGAGATTATTTACAAGAGACACTGATAGATAACTTATATGTTGTCATTTACAGGAACCATGTATGTTTTGCATACTCACTTGTCAGGTTTTTGTGTTACCGAAGGTCAAATACAATATACATGGATTGATAAATAGATTAGTATAGATAGCAGTATTTGAGTTTTGAGTTTCTTATATAGAGTAGGATTATACAATGCACATTTTATCTATGTTTCTGATTGCTCTTTCTTTTTATATCATTTGATCAAGTTATCATGTTATGAGTATTGGGCTAGTAGTAGAAGATGAAGAATAGTGATAATCATCTATTGGATATTTTGGATGCAATGATAGAAAACTAATGGGATGATAAGAAGGCATTTTTTATATTGAAAAGAACCTAATTGTAGAGGTTAGGATGGCGATTTTTTTATTGTACTTACATGGAAATGTATAGGCATTATTGACGATATTCCTTAGTTCACCTTTTTGGATTGTATTCCAATCTTTTGTAAAGTAGTAAGGTATATAAGTTGTAGCCCTTGTTGTAATCTGAGAAGTGAGCTCTAGGAAAGTGTGTCTGAATGCAAGTGCATTCCAATTTTGTAACTAAACTTTTAACAAGGTTATTACATTTGCAGAGTAATCATTTGTGGGTTCCATCCCCACTATGGTTTTTCACTTAATAGAGCTTCCACATAAAAAATCATGGTCTTATGATGTTGTGGATGTATTATGTATCCTCTACTTGTTTACTTTCAGATTTTCTTGGAACATGATTGTGCTGTCAGTTTAACAAGATTAAAAAGTTTAGAACATTGATTCACCTTCCTCTCTCAATTTTCCTCAATCCTAACATTAAGATGACCTCATGAGCATAGAATATTCAAGGAGTAGAGGAGACTATTTAAAATTGAAGATAGTAGGGGAGCTCCTTCTAGCATGGGAGGTGGAGAAGCACTTGCCCCATCATCAAGAAGTGGATTTTGGCCTACTCCATATATGGAAGCTTAGTTTTATTTCAAGTTTTGATTCTTGATAGTTGTCAAATAGTCTTTAGTTTCTAAATTTCCTTTGTTCTTTTAGTACATTAGTCAGTATAAACTTCCAATTGATTGTTTAGGCAGCTTGTAGTTCTAGCTTTGGGATAATTAGCCTTTCTGTTCGAATGGGTTCAAAAGCATTAAATGCTGAAAATATTTTAAGAGGGCTGACTTTTCATTTTAGATACCCAATATTAAAAATATTGATAAATTTATATTGATGAATGATCTTAGTGAATATAATGATATGCATCTAAAACCTTATTGATTTAAATATAAATTTCATTGGCTTAGATCTTTTGTAGATTAAAAATAACATAAGTACATCTTTAAGTAAATAAAATCAAAGATGACATACATTGAAAACAATAGAAACATTTAATTTTTTTTTCTACAATAAAATAAACAATATAATTCATATGGCATACGAAGTCCTTGGCCATTATGTTGATTGTTTTACATATGGCCCACTTATGTAAATAGCCGGTGAATGTGCCGCTCAATTGGCTCTCTTCCTTCCAAGACCGAGAATTTAGGCTCGAGGAAGTCAAACATTTTAAATATCGCAATTGACGTGGCTGCAATATTTCAAAAAATTAATCAATTTCGAGGATTGGAGGAGAGTCTAGAGCAGAAATTTCCTAATTATATTTCATAGAAATTTGCCTCTGTTTTTGATGTTCATTAATATTAAAAATGTATTTGAATAAAAGACATAAAGAATCATCGTGACTTTTGGGGATCTTCGTTAATGTTTCAAAATAAAGGGGATTTCTAAATTTAAAAACATGATGAATATAGTAAGAGGAGAGGCATGTGGCAGAAAAGACAGAAAGTGATTCAGAAACTTGGTGGAAGACCAGCCCGGTGAGGGATTATTTTTGTTTTAGAAGGGAAAGCATGTCGCATAAGGAATTGTAATACGCAGTCATGCTCAACAATAATTAAATACACCAATTAATCTTTCTTTGATGGTCTTTCTTGATTAATGTATTCATCAAAAAAATTAGTTTATTTTTCTTAATTAGCTCGAAGGGTTTCACTCTAGTGGGGATTGGACTAATCTTAATTATTAATTATTAATGATGGATGCCATCTGAATACATTATAAGATAATTGAAATGGTCATCTTTTTTATTTTTTCTTTGTTGACATTTTTATGTTCATTCGTAGCAAGGAGCAAACTTGAATAGTACATAGATGTAGATCATTTTGGATGCTATGATGAGGCGTACATGGAAACGAATGTAAAATGGCTAGCCTGTGGCTCTACACATATCAAAATGCATCACCACACCCCATTTACAATCTTTGATGTGAAAAAACAAATGCAGATCCACACTTCAGTTTCTTCGTTTATATATAAGATTTTATTTAAAATTGTACTACTATTTTTCTTTATAGATTTTTACACCTTAAATTTCCACAGCTCCTTTTCAACATACACAATACACAAACAATTTATTTGAAAATAAATAAAAATTGACTTCAATTCAATCTTAATTATCTACTAAAAATTTGAAATTTACACAAAATTGTTATAAAATAAAATGCAAGTTTAAATAAAATTATAAAACATATTTAAAGCCATCAGAATCATTAAACATTTAATTCCAAAATTCAATCAATAATCAATTTTAAACATAAATTAATTGTTATGCTAATTTGTAAAATAGAAAATAAAACCTATAAAATAGTCAATAAAAAATTTTAAAATAGAAAAGTATAAAAATAAAGTCTTGTAGGATGATATTATATCTTCTAATTTTTAATATGTAATTTTAAATTATATACTAGAAAAGAACTACTTATAAAAAATATTTGTATAACTTTTATAAAAATATAATTTATTGTTTTATTTTTTTTAAATTGTAATTTTTTTTTATATTGATTATATTAGATAATATAGTTACATCATCGAGAGGTTACATCAACATCATACTACAAAATTACATCAACCTCTTATATCTTTTGGGAGCCAAAATTACATGTAATAACATAGAAAGGAACTAAACCATGATCATTCTCAGGGGAACCATGTTGTCCATGACATGTGGCTATCTGTCCACTTGAGTTTCAACTTGTCATGAAAGCTATCATTATATAGGTTGGACATCCAAGCCTCCCATGAAAGTGGAGGAAGAGCAGAGATAGGAGTCTGGTATTGTGGTGTCATTGTGGGTTCCTACTCGATGGGTGTCTCGAATGAGGACTGCTCCTGAGGTACTAGACTAGATCCTATGGAGTCGTTGTGGACCTCCTTCTAAATGTCAACCATTGGGGTAACACTTGTGATATTCGCTTGTGTGGTCTTAATTCCTTTACCTCTATGTTTATCTGAACTTCTTTTGTTGTCTTTGATCTGCTCCAGCATCTGACGAATGGTGATATCATAATCAATCTACCCCAGTTTTGGTAGACATCCTACATGGCACCCGCTCTTTGTCCAGCACATTCTACACCTCTCTCATAAGTTTCAAAGCTTTATGTTCCTTTACTTGTATAACCATGGTGACCTGTATAGCAACATTATGCATAATGAGTCTCTGCAGAGACTCCATAAGAATTCTACTTCTAGTACCGAATATATCATCATTCCTACATTTCCAAATGTGCCAAAGAATGTGGAGAGAAAGAATTAACTAGAAGGTGTTACACCTTTTTCCTAGACCCATCAAATTCCTAGAAATAACATCCAGCAAAATTAAGCTACAATTAAGTTCTAGTCCAAAGAAACTCCAGACAGCTTTGGAAAAGTGGTAGTCAAAGAAGATGTGAAAGATAGATTCAGGTTCATCACAGAAAGAAAAATTATTAGGTTACCCTTTAGGTTTCTTAACCATCAACCTATGCAGAAGAAAATGCCACATGAAACATAATATTTTAGGCTCAGCAAGGGTATGCCATAATTTCACATGGTGTTTACTCCAGATAGTGTATTCTAGGTTTAGGTTCCCCATGTTGTTGAGATGGTCAAAGATTATATCAATTCTAACTAGAATCTTATAAATCAATTTGGCTTTTGTGTTCCAAAGTAGGGTACCATCTAACCAATTGAGCTTGTCAAGTTTGTCCATCCTAACAACAATGGCTCTCAGAAGTTCCAGGGTGATGCATGCCTCCCTTTGGATTGAGTATGTCCTTTAGTGAGAGGGGGGGATATCAAATTTTCCTACTAAGTCTTCCCAGGAAACCAACACCCCATCCTTAATGATGTCTGAGAAGAATCTAATGACCAAAGAGTCTCATTTCCTTGTAGAGAATCCTTGTAACTATGCTAGCGGTTTATTTCCTTTGCCAAGATTCCACCAAATGGATTTTTCCCCACATATGTTCTGATTCTGATAAAAAATGCCATTTCCTGATATAGTAAGTCTTACCTCTTCCCATCCCTTCCAAATGGACTGAAAAAAAAATAGATTATGTCACTCTCACTTTGAATTTACCTGACATGAGATCATTTATAGGTAGGTTTTTCTAATACTTAGAGTGATATGGAGTAGCTCTAATGATATTTTTCTAATTAGCACCTTCCAAGGCTCATTCCCTTGTGTGGCTTTGGCTACCCATTTGACAGCTAGAGAAATACCTTGCCATCTAAGATCTTTCAGTCCCAATCCTCCTTGATCAGTTGCCCTAGTACACTAGTCCCACCTAACTGCATGTATTTTCTTCTTCCCTTTACCATCTGACCATAGAAAGTCTCTGATTACTTTTTGGATAAAGGTAATATGTGAATGGTTGAAAATCCAAGTTGAAGAATAGTAAATAGAGTATGGAGAGATAATCTCTTGACAAACTTGCAGTCTCCCTACCAATGAGAGGAATCTATTATTCCATTTATTCAATTTCCCTACAATCTTATTCTTCACCCAATCCCACATGGCTTTCAAATCAAGCTTTACTCAGAAAGGAATGCCTAAGTATTTGATTTGCTACACAAACCCCCCCATGAGAATCCAAACTGGTTACACCATCTAGGAGGACTCTTCCCATCCTAGATAGATAGATTTGGGAATGGAAACCTTGCTTTCCGAGGCTGAGAAAAATATCTCCAACTTATCCATGAGATTTCTAAAGTTAATCTCACTCATCTTTATCATGATAGAGGTGTCATATACAAATTGGACATTAAATAACTCCTCATCATTGGATAACATTATACCCTTAACCCTTGGGGACATAGAGTTATCTTTGAGAATGTAAAATAGAAAATCAACTGCAATCACGAATAGGGAAAGGGCTAGAGGGCATCCTTGTCTAATAAATTTGGATAGGGGGAAGGATTCAGATCTCTTCCCATTGATCTCCACTGCTGTAGTGGCCCCTTTTATTAAGATCAAAACCATATGATTGAACTCTTTGGGAAAACATAGTGCTTAGAGGCATCATCATAATGAAACTCCATTCGATCTTGTCATATGCTTTTTCATAATCAATCAATAACATATTGACTTGTTGTCCTGAGCATTTTTCCCACTCTATGGTCTCCAACAAGTGATTAGGTTCTCTAAAATGTATCTACCTTTCACAAATATTGTTTGGGTGGGGCTGATCACTTTAGGTAGTATATCCACTAGCCTTCTTGCTAGCACTTTGGCCAAGATTTTATATGAAACATTGAGTAGGGTGATTGGTCTCCAATTTTTAATTTGTGTTTTATCTCCATCTTTAAGAATGAGCTTAATAATATCTATATTGATCACTGATCCTAGGGATCCTTCCTTGAATGCCTCAGTGTATACCTACATCAAATCCTAACCAATCCATTTAATATTATCCTTATAAAATTCAATAGGTATACCATCAGGGCTAGGATCCTTCTCATTACTCATGTTGAGGATGGCCCCATTGATTTCTTCAATTGAAATCAGTGAGCTAAGAGATATAGCTTCTTCCTTCTTGAGTTGAGAGGGGATGATATTTCTGATTTTATTCCTCACTTCCTCCAAACCTGAATCTATATATTTCAAGGTGAAGAGCTTGGAGTATAAATCTATAAAGGCTTGTAGAATATCCTCTTGGGAGCTAAGGATAACTCCCTCTTTTCAAATGCTATTAATATTGATCTTAGATTTACTTTGTAGCATCTAAAAGAAGAATCTTGACCCCCTATCTCCATCCTTGATCCAGTTCACTCTTGCTCTGATCTTAGCACCATTAATTTTGTGTTGGTGTAATTTCATCAATGAATCTCTAGACCATACCAGAATCTCAAGGGAATCCATATTAGTTGGATCATGCTGAATGGTTTTCTCTTCATAAAACAATCTCAAGTGTAATTCTATTTCTTTTCTCCTAGAATCCTTAGCTGTCTTCTTTCCCACAACTTGAAATACTATTTTCCAACTATTTGTGCATTAAATTCATCTCTCAATGGTAGTCTAATGGTTTCCCATGTCATGGTTAAACCATCTGATCATAAGGGTTTCTGCCTTGATGTCCTCATTCCCTAGAAGTGTTGTTTTAGGGAAAAATGAGCTAGAACTCTTATTGGGGAGTGAAGAGCTTCCCAATAGGAAAATCAAACAAACTATAAGACGATGGTCTGATAGAGTGTAAGGAACCACCTTGACACTCGCACCATTGGCATCCTTTTTAAAACTTAGATGATCTTTATTGACATAAAATTTGTCTAGTCTACAGAAAATTCTTTTGTTCCCTTTTTGGAAATTAGACCAAGTGTGCCAAATCCCCTTGAATTCCCTCTTCTACCTAGAAAGGAGATCGAACAAGTTGAGTTTGGTGATGACCATTTTAGACCATAAATGCTTCTCACTACCTTTCCAATCCAACTTAGATCATCCCCCTTTATCTTGTGGGGATTCCACCATGTTGAAATCCCCAGCAACAATCCAAGAAATATCCTTCATTCCACACATCCAATCCCAAACCTTAATTCTATCATAGTGGTCATTTGGTGCATAGACTGAACATATACCAAACTTGAACTCATTATGTTTAAGAGTGACACATACAATTTATTACATGGGGAGAAGCCTCATTCTTTAATCATCTTATTCCATCTAGGGTTAATCATAATTGTAGTTCCCCCCTTACCTTTTGGGTGATTGGTGTGGAATATTTTTCCATGCTGCCATATGCATCTTAGGGCTATCTCTAAGGTGAATCTCACTTCCTTAATCTCTTGTAAGAGAAGCAAATCAAATCCATCCTGCATTTTAATGAGCCTCTTAACTACATACTTCCTATCTGGGGACTCTTTTCCCTTCATATTCCAATATGCACATTTGATATCCATGATATTCTTAGGAGTTGACATGTCATGTCCCCTTTTCAAATAATTAAAAATAATAACTTTTGCTAAGGCTGGCAGGCTCAAAAAAGTGAAGTTTTAGGAAAAGGGGATAATATTTTGAAACCAATGGATTAATAAATGATAATTATTATTAAAATATGTATTATTGACCCCTCTTGGTCATGAGTTAGGTTATATTCTCTTTTAAAGGGGTTTGGAGGCATTTCGGGCTCATTCTAGAACTTGATTTTGGCTCATTGCTTTGTTGTTCTTCAGAGGCTTCCAAACCTATGGAGAAGGAGACCCAAAGATGATAGTTTTTAGGTTTATTGGAAGGCTAAGGATGGGAGTTTGAGGCCATTTCATGTGCAAGCTCATGCATAGTTTTCCCTTGTGCTGAACAGTGTAAATTTGTGAGTTTTCAGGTGTGTTTCATGTAAGAGTTTGGTGTTTCTGGTTGAGTATTTAATATCAATTTGGTTTGCTGATATATTGCAGAAATTTTGATGTTAAAATAGAGCTGAATATATGCCTTGGGTTGTGGTTATACTTCTGTGATAAATTATTAGTGTTGTGTGGTGTTTCTGGGCTATTTTGTGTTGTTTTCGGGAGCCCGATGAGCATTGTTTTTGTCCACCGTTTGGGAGCTGTTGTGTAAACTCTATATAGATATGGAAATGTCATTTTGTAGGTCATTATGCTGGTGAAATTTTTTTAAAAATATCTACTTTCAGATTTATCAATAATATGTGAAGCTGTGAAGTTTTTGGCACTATTTCGGGCATACCCGATTTGGGTTTTATTGAGAAATTGGTAGATCTTTTGAAATATTAGTTGTTTGATTTTTAAATCTGATTAAAGGATTTAAATATCATATAAAATCAGAAAGGGGACATTTTAGTGGTATCAAAGCTATGATCTTGCCAGCCTTAGGGTTTGTAGAAGTTTGTATGCAACTAAGTGAAAGAGAAAAGAGATATTTGTAGTGAGAAAAGAATAAAGAATTTTTTATCAAACCTCTAGTTGAAAATAAAAGTACAAAATCCAAGGAAGGAAAAAGTATGGCTGATCTGAATGAGATGGCAAAAAAATTCTTCTAGGACATCTAGAATACTTAGAAGCAAACGGTGGATAGTTTCGTAGAAACTAGAGAGGCTTTGCAGTTATTGACAAAAAAACTCCAAGGAGTAGTATCTGTTGGTGTAATTAATTATTCCTAATTACACTTTACATAATCTTACTTAGGTTAATGCATTGCATAGTAAGTTTTGATTGAGACACCTAGGAGTGTTCACATCTATTAAGCACATGGTGTAGGAGAAATTCCACTTTTGGTGTGATAGTTGTCTTCACATACCTCATTGTGTGTGAGATCCACCTTTCATGCTCTTATCACATTATCATCCTAATCCAATGCACATACTTTATTACATATTGGAGGATGATCCACATTTGGTAGATATGTGATTACACCTAGCATAGGTGATAGCTTATCAGCTCCTTATCATTCTTTCATATCACCTTTCCTATATAAGGAGGCCTATTATGTAATCATTTCACTCATATAGCAATTGCAAATCATTCAAGGTGAATTCATTGGATCTATTCAATCCATCCTTGCTTTTATATTTTCTCTCTTGTGCTTTTCTTCAACCTCTTGATCTTGGTTCAATATTTACTATTTACAAATTATTACATGGTATCAGAGCGATTGGAGCATTTTAGATAAGCCAATTTGAAGAGATCTTGATGCAAGCTTTGAAGGTCTAAATTTTAGATCTAAGAACCAGCATGCAATAGAGGTGTCTTGGAGCAGATTTGACCTCACCATTGCATCCGGGAGGCTATTTTGGTTAAAATCGACTATAAATTCACCCATATTCAGCGAAAGTCAAATCCGAGGAAATTTTTTTTTGCAAATCGAGCCATACAGCCTGATCTGCCTCTCTGGTATGATTTTTTTAAAAAAAATTTAATATTTTTTAATTCGGTTTAATTTTTCTAAATTTTTTCCTTGCAAAATTATTGGTTTGCGGGCCTGGTACATGCCCAATATATATTTCATGTAACCGGTGACATCACCAAAGCGGCAAAATATTACCCACAAGTGAGCAAGTGTACAGACCGAAGGCGAGCCAAGCTCAAGCCCCACAACAAACCCAGCGCCAAGCATCTTTCGCCCTACCTTTTGCTTATAAAAGGGCCATTGGCATATTTAAACTGGCATAAAAGCTGGATCCACATTCATGTGGGACTAAAAGTCCTATCGAAAGACCCGCCACCTAGTAGTTTCACCACTAGCTCGCACCCCTCCTCTCCTCCACAGCCCATTGATGCCCTCTCTTCTCTGTCGGGATCGCGCTACTGAAGCGGCCTACTCTACAAAATGCCACCGAAGTGGCCACAACCCACTGCAGAAGATGTTGGCCACTACAGCTGAGCTCTGCCTCAGACCGATGCCTTTACTTTGACACGCGATGGCTCCACCTCTGCTCTCGCCTAGTTGACCACCTCCACCGACTTGCCACGCAACCTCTACCTATCGCGCCCAGCTACCTCCTCTGCGGCCACTCCGTAGAGCCTCCCAAGATTCACTGCCTCCACCAGCGGCCATCTTAGCTCACCCACGCGGGACCCCATGTGGTCATAGACCCTGCCACAAGGGACAGTTCGTCAGACACCATGTGGCACGCAGATAGCGGGCCCCTATGGCCATCTTAGTGCCACAGATGCCCAATTTGTGGCCACACAGAGCACAACATGCCGCCACATGGCACCCCTCATCTACAAACAGTCCCAGCCATGTCACCCCTTACATGAAAGTGTCCATATTGTAGGGACTAGTACAGCTTGATGAGTCATCAACCACGTTAGCCAAGGGGGATTTTTTTTGCTGACATCACCTTATATGCGAATCTAATTTTGACGACCATTTAGCCATCATAGCATAGAAAAATTGGGTCTTTTTGACAGTTGTATGACCTTCAAATTTAACCTAGTAGTTTTCTGATGTCATCTAGGGTTTGAAATTTTACAGCCTTCACCATTGGAGTTTTCATTTTGACAGTCCAACTTCAAAGGGCCATAACTTGCTCAATTTTGCTCCTTTTTTCAAGAAATTTGTTTTTAAATTGGGTAGAATTTCTTGAATTTTCTAGTGGTGGTATTGATTTTTCATTTTGGTGGCCAGATTTGTCAAAAATTGCAGATCTTGATGACTATTCTTGTCTATTCCTGATTTCTATAACTTCCAGGGCTTCGTTTGGGCACATACGGTAACATTTTGAGGTGAACTTTTTTTGAAAGTGCATAAATTTTCATTTAATTTCCAGATCTGCAATCAGATTTGAGTGATTTTTGGTAGACATATCACTTTCAGCAATAGGTCATTTTGGGGCTATAATTGCACTTGGTTAATCCTTGGATTTCAATTTTTTGATTTGCATCAGTCATTTGAAGGAGTTATCAATAGTTATCAGTCATTATTTGGTGTTAATATGGATAATTCAAAGGTTAAAATCCTCACTCCATATAACTACCATGAATGGAAAGTATCTTTCAGTGATCATTTGTTGAGCCTCAGATTGCTTAGAATGACTCTTGGGCAAGATCAAGAACCTCAAACAGGTGTTTTAGAAAGGTGAAAATTCTTTGATCGAAGAGATAAAGAACTTGGCTCTCTTAGATCATCCATCTCTCGTGACATGCTCTTTCACATTGAATCTTGCACACATCCTCATGATGCTTGGCTCACATTGGAAGGACTCTTTGGTAAACCTGATAGAATGAGAAAATTCAGATTAGAGAATGATCTCATAGGTCTCAATCCTAGGGATTTTGAAAATATTCAAGATTTCTTCTCTAAGTTCAATACTATTAGATCAGATCTTTCTTCATGTGGCATTGTTAAAGGGGCTGAACAATTGATATTTTATATTCTTTCCAAGCTTGGTCCTGATTATTCTATCTTTGTTTCTACATTCTATGCTACTATGGATGCTCTTGGTAGTGTATACAAATTGCCCTCTCTTGATAAATTTGCAACTCAGCTCACAAGGGAACAAGCAAAGTTGGCACACATGGGTCAGTTGAAGCCTTCCACACATCAAGCATTGATTGCAAGTGAGTCTACTTCAAAGGCTTCTAATGGAAAAGGAAAGAAACACAATAAGGATCCTAAGCCTCATGACAAAGGTAATGAATCTTCTTCACCAAAAAGTATTGAATCCAAGTCCTCTTGAAGAGATGAATCATCTAGAAGAAAGAGAGATAAATGTGCATATTGTCAAAAGTTAAGACATGATGAGCATAAGTGTTTTCAAAAGAAGATTAATGAGCTAACTCACATTATTCACAAACACAACATTAAGTTTCCCTCATCAGTGTCTGCTCCTTCTTTTACACAATCAGAAGCTTCTACATCTTCATCATCATCTAAAGATAAAGGTAAAGGACAAGCACTCATGGCTTCCACACATCCTAAGCAAGGTAAATGGCTTCTTGATTCAGGTGCATCGCATCATATGGAATCTTCTATGGATATTCTTTCTTCTTTTGAGCCTTGTAATTCTCCTAATATTTTGATGGTTAACAACACATTCATGAGAGTTTGTGGGAAGGGTTCTATTCCTATGGGAGAAGGGACATTTAACGATGTTCTTTGTGTACCATCCTTGACCACTAATCTTCTTTCTATTTACCAAATCACACATGGGGCACAAGGTAAAATTGTTGAGTTCAATCCAAATTATGTCTACATTAGGGACATGGAGACTAGAGATGTCATAGCTATGAGAGTTGTTGATCATACATCCCGCTTGTATTCTTTTTCTAATTTTGTTGATAATGATGATGATATTCATGATGTACCCATCCCTTTGCCAAGGGATAATTATGAGAACTTTGGGTACTTGAATCATTTTTTTGTTGAGACAAGTGTTGATCTTCCTACTCCTCCAATTCCTACTTCTTCAGACATGCTCTCTACTATTCAGTAGGACAATCATAGTGTTTCAGATCTTGCAGAATGTGATGACTACTTGGATGCATCTTTAGCATTTGTTGATTCTCATGATCTAGATTTGGAAGACATACCTGAGGGGGTTTCTCTTTCCCTTGATGGAAGTTTCATCATAGATGGGGATACTTCTTCACCTTCTTTGGAGATTGATGTACTTGATTCTTCTCCTTCTTCACTTGATTTGTCACATGAGGTGATAGATTCTTTGAGCTTAGAGATTCCTAATCAGTCTTCAATGATTCCTTCATGGAGACCTACATCTTCTTCCTCATTCCATTTGTACATGGATTGGCTTCTTCATCATTTGATGTATCTATTTCTTCCTAAGGGGAGACATGTTTCTTGTGAGCATTGGTTAATCTATTGTTTACAGGTACTCTTCATCAACATGGGAGCTTTTACATTATGGGGGGATATCATGTATCCAACTATCCTTCTTATGGGGGGATACTTCTTTGTATATACATGATGTATGCAATTCTTGGGGGGTCTTGAGAACTCCATCCATCCATGCATCTTCTTTTCTTCTCTCTTTTTGGGGGAGGGTTTTTCCCATGAGGTTTTCCCTCTTTCTCCACTTTATGAGAGTTATGCATTTCATGTATCTTGTACATGGGTACCTAGCATGGCCTAGTTGTTGGGACCCATCTTGCATTGTGAGTTTAAGTGCATTCCCATAAGTTGCACTTAAGGGGGGGTGTTGGTGTAATTAATTCTTCTTAATTACACTTTACTTAATCTTACTTAGGTTAAAGCATTGCATAGTAAGTTGTGATTGAGACACCTAGGAGTGTGCACATTTATTAAGCACATGGTGTAGGAGAAATTCCACTTTTGGTGTGATAGTTGTCTTCACATACCTCATTGTGTGTGAGATCCACCTTTCATGCTCTTATCACATTATCATCTTAATCCAATGCACATACCTTATTGCATATTGGAGGATGATCCACATTTGGTGGACATGTGATTACACCTAGCATAGGTGATAGCTTATCAGCTCCTTATCACTCTCTCATATCACCTTTCCTATATAAGGAGGCCTATTATGTAATCATTTCACTCATATAGAAATTGCAAATCATTCAAGGTGAATTCATTAGATCTATTCAATCCATCCTTGCTTTCATATTTTCTCTCTTGTTCTTTTCTTCAACCTCTTGATCTTGGTTCAATATTTGCTATTTGTAAATTCTTACAGTATCTACTAATGAGAAAGGGAGCACTTCAGAGGACCAAGAAATCTAAAACCCACACCCTCTAAATCAACAAAAACTATTTGCTTGCTTGTAGATGAGCCACCAGTACCAAATCCAGCCCTTAGTCCTATGGAAGAGGTTACAGGTAACTTGATTGCATTAAGAACTGCTTACAATGGCTTAGATGATGACTTTCATAGTTCAGTTCCTTTTAGAGAATATGTGGATATGATGAACACTTTGATGCCCAAGAAAGAGTATAGGAGGGAGTAGGACATAAGTTGAAGAGAGCTCAAAAATAAAATAAGAAAGTTTATAGCACCTACTTTTGATGGAACAAATAAAATTTCAGCTAGAGCATGGCTACAAAAATTACAGACCTTCTTCACACTTAACCCCATGAAGGAGAGTGATGCCATTCAATTCGCAAGTCTACACTTGGAAGATGATGTTGGCTCTTTGTCTCCTTGTAGGTCCAAACTTGAAACAAAAGGTGGGCTTGGTTCTCAGGGTAAGCATTCAAGTTTGACAAGGAGAGAAACCAATTGATGAGGACAAAAAAGTATCCTCCTTCTTCTTTGAGTTCCACATCACTCAGGCAGGTATTGCCTTATTTGCACACTCAAGACACTTCATGAAAAACAATAGGCTTGCAGATAGATTAATGTGGAGTAGCAATCAATCTCCTATAGGTATCCTATACCCTAATGAAATAAATATCTCATGCAATAGCCTGACTTGCATGGAATGAGACTAAAAGCTAGAGACCTATCCTAACAACAAGAAAGGGAAATGGTGGAGCTGAAGGGAAATGGTTTTAAAATGGGTTTGAAGGGAACCTGAGATACCCCAAGTTTGTCATAGACCAGTGCCTTATCTAATGGGCCACAAAGTCAAATACCCTATTGCAAATGATAGCTATGAAACAAGGAAGCAATGTATTCAATGTGTTGATGCCTGACATAAACCACACACCATAACCAAACCTCAACTTAGCACCCACTTGTGTATCCAAATATGTTATTACCCATCAAAGGATTTTGACCCTCCCCTTAGAAGAGACCTATGAATAGATAATACATTAACTAGCATCCACTGGAAGATAAGCATGACACACCCTTGATATTTTAGCTCAAACATACATGAACACCCACCCTAAACCAGTTATCTCTGTGAAGACAACTTCACTTGCAAAAACTTAGGCAATGCAAAGTAGAAAAACCAAACACCCTTGATGCATGATCAATCAATTCAGAATTCAAATGGAGATTGCTTGATAATAGTAATAATATATTAACTCCTCACACATAAGACAAATCACTTACAATATGCATTATGTTCTCAGAACCAACAAGGGAAAGAAGAACACTCTATATGAAGAGAAAAAGAGAAAAATCTACAAGAAAAGGCCCCTTCAGCATGGAACTGAGAAGATTCAGAACCCCTTGGGAACCAAAAATTTCAGAACCCTTAAACTAACCAAGAACTTACTACTTAAACCCCCTAGTTGCCTTGGAATTCTCAAAGAGAAGGCAACAAGCTTCAGATAGCTAGGGTTAGGGTTTCAACTACCCAACCAACTAAAATTAACCATAATTAAATGTAGGGGTAGGAAACCAAGCAACCTTGAGAAAGCAGATCCAAAAATTGATCTTAGTTATGATAATTCTTTGAGGAGGCGTACTGGAAATCATAAATTCACCATGAAAACTAGTCTGATCACCCATCTACAAAACACCTTGAGCCATTCCTCTTAACTCCTACACGGTATACATCCCTACAAACACTCATCACACTCCTGGACCACACTGCAATGGTGAAAAAAATCATATTCACCAACTACAACTGCATCCGCAATCAATTTTAGTCCTTCATGTCGTTGGAAACCTTTGAAAAATTTGAATTCAAACAACAACGGTCACCTCCAAGTCTTCCCTAGCGAATCAGTGGTCAAAATTAAAATATAGATCAATTTTATATCACAGTTGTAGATCTTAATAGTTTCGCGGGCTTTTAAAACTTACTTTATCAAAGGGATGGAAAATCAACAGCCATCGCTATTTCACCAGATTAACGAGCATGCATCTTACCCCAGCGGAGTAACAGAAACCAAGAGATCTGTCGGCATGTTAACACTTTAGAAGACCATGGTCCCACTAACGTCATCCCCACATATAAAAAGAGAAATGAATGGCTGGCACATAATCTCATGGGTCTGACAGATTCCATGAGATCATGTGACAACCATAGGATTAGAATCTCGCCCCCTATCTGATAGGATCTGACAAAAAGAAAGATCAATTGCCAGTCTTAAAGCCTAGTGTATCAGAATTGGTGCTTAAGAACTTATGCCCACCGTCAGATTGTTTGACATTTCAAGTCCCTCTGACAACCTAGTTCATCAACCAATCACAATGTAGATGTACAAACACTTTTTAGACACAGGTCCCTCTGACAGATCCCTTAGCGGCATTGACAAAAAGCTACAACCCTTTCCTGACAGATAAACTACAGACCACCACGTAAGTCCTTTCTGACATTGGGCCCATTGAAGACTTCAAGCTAATGAAGATCTAATGACTATCATTATATCACTGGATTAAATGAGGTGCATCTTCGATCAGTGGCATAGAGAGGACCGTAGATCTCCTCTGGTGTTTAAAAGAATGTCAGACCTTCTTGCTGACGGGCCCGCTGTGACAAAAGGTAGCCGGTCGCATGGTCGAATGTCAGAAAAACCTGACATGTGATCATGCGACAACCAATAAGATTTAACCTTAGATACTTAGAGAAATATTGCGGCTAGGGAAACCTTAGGAAGAAATAAAATTTTAGGCGCCAGGACTTAGGAAAATAAAAGGCCACTGGGGTGAAAAAAATTAGGAAATATTAAAGCGGGGTCTGACTTAAAAATTAAGCACATGCATTTAGGGAATATTAAGTGGCCAAATAAAGTAACATGAAATTAGAACAGGGCCAGGGTATTTTGGAACTAAACCCTTCCAATGGCTATATTTTTGAAATTTTCAACTAGGGTTTCAGGACAGAGGCAAGGAAAAAGATGCATAGACCACAATAAAAGACTAGAAGCCATGAGAATTTTTAGGGTGCTAATAGATGTAGCCTATGATTGGTGGTATCATGGAATGACTACTCAAGGTCATGATCAGGTAACTACATTTGATGATTTTAGTCAAAGAATGATAGATAGATTTGATCTCAAGGATGATGAAGAGTATTTTAAAGAATTTTCAAAGTTGAGGCAAACCAAATCAGTTAATGAGTATGTAGAAGAGTTTCAAAAAGTGGCTGTTATGGTATCTGATATGAGTGAAAAGAGGATTATTTATCTTTTTCTTAATGGTTTGTAAGATTCTATTAAGGGTTTGGTTAAGGCTTTCTCACCCTCAACCTTACAGGAAGCTATCAAAAGAAGTTTACAGCTTGAAACTCGTGTGCCTATGAAACTAGTCACTAATCAAAAACCCCCAAATCTTTGGCAACATAAGGGAAATTTTTAGAAAAATACTATTCCAGCACCACCACCAAAGAATGTGACAAATGCAGCAAACAAGAAGGTAAATGAAGAGACTAGGAGTGAACTACGAAGGAAAAAGCTTTGTTTCACTTGTAGAGAGCTATGGGTTCCAGGACATAGATGTTTGGGGAAAGGTCAAGTACATTATATTGAGGTTGCATCAGAATTTGATTCAGATGAGCATGAGGAATTTCATGACACTAAGGAGGAGGAAGAAGAAGAGAAAGAAAAAGAAATCAGCAAGGATGGCACTTTAGCAGCATTATTAGGAGTCCCAAGATATCATCCCTTTCAAATTCGAGGGGTACTAGCAGGGCAAAGGTTGACAGTTCTTCTTGATAGTGGAACAATTCACAATTTTATAGATGAGAGATTTTCCATGAAAATAGGGCTTAAAGAAGAAGGTTTTGAGGGATTCAATGTTACTGTAGCTTATGGATTTACAATGCCTTGCACACGGGTGGTGAAACAACTCAAGATAACCTTAGTAGATTATGAGCTATGTGATGACTTCTATGTTGTTGGCATTAGGGAAACAGATCTTGTATTGGGTGTTCAATGGTTGCACTCTATTGGAAGCTATTATATGAACCATCAAACTATGGAGTTCAAATTTCATTCCAATGGGAACGAAGTCTTATTGAGAGGCTTATCAAATGGAGCACCTAGGGTGGTCACTACAAAGAGGATGGAGATGTCTTTTTGAAGAGGAAAAGTAGCATGGGTAGCAGGAATCATAATCCACCCAACAAGCTCTTCAAAGAATCAAGGTAATTTCCATTTTGAAATTTAAGATATTCTTGACAAGCACAGTATAGTTTTCAATGATTTGCCTCTGGGATTACCACTAGATAGAGGTTTCTTCAGGTTGTGTAGCTACTATAGGAGATTTGTCAATGGATTTTCTCATCTTGCTGCCCCCTTGACTGATTTGATGAATAAAGGAGATTTTATTTGGATAGAAGAGGCACAAAAAAAATTTGATAAGCTTAAGGAGGTAATGAGTTCATGCCCTATGCTCGTAATTCTAGATTTCTCTTTACCTTTTGTTGTTGAATGTGATGCTTCTGGAGAAGGTATAGGGGCTTTCCTAACTCAAAGGGGAAATCCAATAGCATTTGAGAGTAGAAAATTAAATCAATCAGAGAAAGGTTACTCCATCTATGATAAGGAAATGTTGGCAATCATGCATGCACTTCATAAGTTTAGACAATATTTGGTATGTGGGAGATTCATTGTAAAGACAGACCATAATAGCCTCAAGTTCTTCTTGAACCAAAGGGATTTAAATGATTGTCAACAAAAATGGGTAAGAAAATTTCAAGCTTATGATTTTGATATTGAATACATGAAAGGAAAGAATAATGTGGTTGCTGATGCTCTCTCAAGAAAGCACACTTTGTGTTCCTTAACATATATCTCTGTTGAATGGAAAGTCTCCATACTTTTAGAGTATGCTAAAGATTCCTTTTCCACCAAGAATTTGGATAAGTTAGTGGATGATAACAGGTACAAGGTTATTGATGAATTGATTTATTACAAGAACAGGATCTTCTTAGTGCCAGGATCAAAAACTAAGGAGAGGATATTGAGAGCCTTTCATGACACACCTTTGGTTGGTCATCAAGGATACTTCAAGACATACAAGAAACTTCAAGAGTATTTTCATGGAAGGGTATGAAGGAGGATGTCCTTAAACACATTAAGGAATGTATGCTATGCCAAAAAAATAAGAGTGAGAAAATTTTTCCTGCAGGGTTGTTGCAGCCACTTCCTATTCCTGAACAAAAATGGGAAAGTATTTCCATGGACTTCATCACTGGGTTGCCCAAGGTTCAAGATAAGGATTGCATATATGTGGTGGTAGATAGACTAACTAAGTATGCACATTTCTTTCTCATCACATCTAATTTCAAGGCATCACAAGTGGCAGAATTGTTCTTCAAGGAAATTTTCAGGTTACATGACTTGCCTAGAAACATTGTCAATGATCGGGATAGTAGATTCCTCAACTCTTTTGGGAAGGAGCTCTTTCATTTGGCAGGAAATGAACTCACTCCTAGTACTAGCTATCACCCTCAAATAGATGGACAAACATAGATAGTTAATAAATGGATAGAGGGGTATTTGAGGAACTATGTTTCAAATCAACAACATGCTTGGGTGAAATGGTTGCACCTAGGGGAGTATTGTTACAATACATCTCATCACATGTTTATTGGTATGCCTCCTTTTCATGCTCTTTATGGTTATGATGCCCTTTCCTTTGTTGATCTAGTACTTTTAGATAGCAGAGTACCTACAACAAGTGATTTCATTAAGCAAAGCCAACACATAATAAGGTCCCTCAAGGATAATCTACAACATGCGCAGAACCAACATAAGTTGTATGTTGATAGGAAAAGGACTGAAAGATATTTTGAGGTGGGAGATTTGGTATTTGTCAGGTTGCAGCCATATAAGAAAAGTACCTTGAAGAGGAGTGGGGCAGAGAAGCTCAAGACAAGGTTCTATGGACCTTATAAGATCATCAGGAAGGTAGGAGAGGTAGCTTATGAATTGGAGCTCCCACCAAACAACAAAATACATAATGTTTTCCATGTCTCTTTCCTGAAGAAGGTTCTAGGCCATCAAACCATAGTATCTACAAAATTACCACATCTTGATGATGAAGGGAAATTAGTTTTGATACCCAAAGAGGTTTTGGATACAAGAGAGAAAAGATTGAGAAATAGGAGCATCACAGAGCATTTGGTCAAATGGAAAGGATTATCATTGGAGGATGCAACTTGGGAAGGAGTACATATTCTTGAGCATCTCAACTTTCATTGCTTGAGGACAAGCAATATGTGGGAGGGAGGACTTGTCATGTCCCCTTTTCAAATAATTAAAAATAATAACTTTTGCTAAGGCTGGCTGTATGCACCCAAAAATGGTCGCTTAGACTTTGGTCCCCATTTATTCGATTTATCAATCCTGAATCATTTTTATCAATAATCAGTATTTTTCAACATTATCAATTTCTTGATCAAGTCTGAATTTCGATCATATATTGGATTTTATCCTATGGGATAACCATTTTATCCTAAGTTTTATTTACTTAAAAGGAATATGTCCTCCCCTTTTATTTAAATAAAAAGCCCACCCTTTTCCTCTTATCCTAAGTTGCACAAATAAAGCATTATTCCTATTTTGCAAAAAGAAGAAAAGCACTTTTTGTCTCACATGGACACAAAGTCAACTCTAATTTTCCTATTGGAGGAATCTTGTGCACATGGATTGAGCTTCCATTTTCCTCCATCGTTGATTAAGTCTTTTTTCCTCTTAATCTTGACCATCCATTGACTTTCATTTCCTATAAAAGAAGGGCTCTCTTCTTCATTCATATATCCGTGTTTTTATGCTAATGTTATGCTATAGGTTTTGGAGCTCTCTTTGAAGACACTAAAGCTTTGAAGATCATTGTGGCATTTTCATTTTAGTTGCACTTCATATTAGTTTTGTTACTTGCTTTCTTAGTTGCATTCATGGCATTCATAGTGTAGATTTCCTTTCATGCAATAGAGTAAATCTCACATAGCTTAATTAGGGGTTTGTAATCTATTGTATTTCCTTTCATAGATTAGTTTGCACTTTCATTTGGTAGATTAAGCTTGCATTGTCATTTAGATTTGCATTGCATTTCCATTTAGATTCTTGGAGATATTAGCATTCTTTCCCTTGTCTTCACTTGAATCTCTCATTGTATGGTTGACTAGCAAGGTCACAAGCTTGTAGCTCTAGATGAGAGCAAATTTCATAGTCCCTTGCAACTCCATGCATAGAGAGCTATGAACCGCTTTGTGAGGCCTCATTGTTGAGAAACCTTGCATGCAATGGTTCATAGAAGTGTGGTCACTTTTGACTCATACATCTTTGGCACCCACCGTGGGACAGAGTAGATAGCTTTGTCCTTTTATTTTCATGCATTTTTGTCATTTTCGGATTAATTTTTAGAAAAATATGCGTTCTCTGGTTTTATCTCTCAGATTATTGCGTGATACATCACGCGATATACTTACAGTGGTGGTGTGATAGTTCACGAGAAACAAGTATCGTACGGCAGTACTGACATTTATCACCTGGCATCAAGCGAAGTATCGCCTAGCATCGAGCGAAGTATCGCCCGACTGGAGAAGTATCGCGTGATACTGGTGAACTTTTAGGTATATTGCCTGATCCGACAGAGAGTTGCAATTTCCGTCTTTTTTTCTGATTTTGATCATAGTTGCTTTGATTAGTTTACTTTGCTGCTTTTAGATAGAATTGATCTTCATAATTGTACTCATTTCCTAGTTTGTAATAGCTTGTTAAGTAATTAATTCTTGCTTTCTAGTATCAAAAACCTCATTTGAGTGATTGAAGACATGGATTCATTCCTTGTGAGCATGGGGGGTTAAATGTTCCACATCTTGGACTCACCCTATGTTGGCTTGGAAAGTTAAATATTCCATTGGTTCTTCTTTTTCACTTGTGAGTAGTGTTGATAAGCAAGCTTTAGATACTTTTGATTGAGCTTGTTAGCTAGGAGGGTTTGGACTTTCTCATTTCTAATCACCCCTTGGTCTCACCCTTTGGATGCAAGGTCAACATTCATACATAGGGGAGGGGTCTACTTGAAAAGAGCATTAAGTGTTCCACATTTTCACCCTCTTGGCTTTCTTGATCTCATTAGTTTCTAAAGTGTGGGTTGTCTTAAGTTGATACAAAGGGTTAAATGTTCCACTTTTGGACTCTCTTTAGGTTGGTATGAAGGGTTAAATGTCCCACTTTTGGACTCTCTTTGATTTGGTGTGAAGGGTTAAATGTCCCACTTTTGGACTCTCTTTAGGTTGATATGAAGGGTTAAATGTCCCACTTTTGGACTATCTTTGGGTTGATGTGAAGTGTTAAGTGTTCCACATTTTGGACTCATTTCACATTTTCTTGAAGGGTTAAGTGTTCCACTTTTGGGCTCACTTCATATTGGCTTGAGGGGTTAAGTGTTCCACTTTTGGGCTCACTTCATATTGGCTTGATGGGTTAAATGTTCCACTTTTGGGCTCACTTCATGTTTGCTTAAGGGGTTAAGTGCTTCACTTTTGGACTCACTTTGTAATGACTTGGATGATTACTTGTGATTGAGCTTGGTGGCTAAATTGGGTTTGGACTTGCTTATTTCTAATCACCCCTTGGTCTCACCCTTTGGATGCAAGGTCAGCATTCATACATGGGGGAGGGGTCTACTTGAAAAGAGCATTAAGTGTTCCACATTTTCACCCTCTTAAGCTTTCTTGATCTCACTTATTTTCTAAGACCTTAGCTTACTTTGAGTTCATGTGAAGTGTTAAGTGTTCCACATCTTTGGACTCACTTCATGTTTACTTGGTTGGTTAAGTATTCCACCTTGGTGCCTTGAAAACACTTTTGATAGTAGGAGACTTGAACTCTTAGAGATAGTTGGATTTTGAGTTTGCCTAACAAATTGTGGTTGTAGGTGCACTTGCTTAAAATATTTTTCCAAAAGAACGCATGTCAAAGAGGGCTACTAATGATTGTTGCAGGGCTTCCCTAAGCATAAAAACCAAATCAAGTGCTTGTTTAATTGCTTTCTTTTTTGAGTGCGGCATATACTAGTTGTTTCATTTCATAGGCACTTAATACTTTGTGAAAAAGATTTTGAGGTGGTAGGAGAAGTATGCTCTTCACCTTTTAGGTGAACCAGAAAATCTTGACCCATCTTAAGGTCTTGGAAGCAAGGGAGTAATTGAATTTTCTTGGTGTGCTTGAGATTTGTTTAGTATAGGAATCCTTTAGAGGGCCTGCTCTTGAGAAATCAAGAGGAATGACCCAAGTGGGGACAACCTTGTCATCATTTTCCTTGGTGGTGAGTGATTCCAACTCACTATAATCTCAAGGCTATCGAGGACACAAAACCTTGGTAGACATAACACTTGTCTTCACTTGATGTAAGTACTTGTGGGATTGTGACCATGAGGAAAATATTGAGTAAGAATGCTTAAGGTACTCTTGAGGCTGCGAGGTCCCAGTCCTTTATGAGGAGCAAGAGGGGTGTTGTGAACAGAAATCCTTACTAAGAACCATAGATTAGAAGCCACCCTTTTCAGCCGCTTATCTTCTTAGTGCAAGGATTGATCCAAGTGGAATAACCCGGATCACCCCAAGATACTCACCATATGTGTCCCTTTGGTTGTGTTGTTTGACACTTCCATGACAAAGCCAATATCTCTTGTGGGCAACCACTTGGTGTGAGGCAAGGGGGGCATCAAGTTATGGGCTAAGTTGGTAAGTATTGAGCCTTCTCTTGTAGGTAGATATTTCTTGAAGTGTCTTTGATTATGTGATACCAGTGTAAACATTCTCAACATACAAACAATCGGTAGCATTCATAGGGTGCTTTTTCAAACTTGATATCACAAGTGTTTATCTTGGCAAGGTTGCTTTTTCCCTTGTTTCAAGTGTTTGAAGACATGTTTGATCACTTACTATTTGCAAACTTGTCCCATTGCTATTAAATTTGTGATTGATATCCAATGTTACACCCTTAGACTCAAGAAATTCAAAATTAGACCTTCAAAACTTGGAATTTTGCACAAATTGGTCAAAAACTACATCAGTATCACCTGCCTAAAGAGGAAATATCGCGCGATACTTCGCTCCAAAAATTGTATTGCGCAACAGTTAGTAAGTCTATCGCCCGGTAGTTTTGAGTTCTATCACCTGTCTTCGGGTGAAGTATCGCCCAGTCTAAGGTTTATTTCCCTGTATGCCTGGAGTCTATCGCCTGGGAAATTTCAATTGTGATCTTTGTTCTAGACATTAAATCGACTCTTAGTGTGACTTGGCTTTTGGATAGGTTATCTAATCTTATTGTTAGACACCATTTTGACTGTGAGTTCCTAATTTTAGCCTACCTAGGGATCATTTCAATTGATTCATAAGGCTACCTTAAATGTAGCTTGCCAAGTTAGGAAGCTATTCTTAGTGAGAAGTTTATCTTCAGAATTGTTGATTACACCCTTGGAGAATTTCTTTCATTGTCCAATCAATCTTTCAATTTGAATTTTGGCTAAGTCCAACCTCCTGATTCAAAAGTGCAAGGATATTCATCCTTTGATTTGAAGCACCTCTTTGACAGTGTTGGTGACACCTTTTATTTTCTATCTTTCATCTTTCTTTTGGACATTAGAGAACCCCAATTATCCTTGGTTGGCGTTGACACTTTGAGAGATCAACCCATCATTTAGAGTCTCTTGTCTTTCATGTCAGTTACCACAAGATACCAAGTGAATCAAGGGAAGAGACCCCCTATTGTCTTTAATCAATTACCCCCAGTTAGAACCCGTAGACAACATAAAGAAAAGGAACCTCTCTTTGATCAATCTCCTAGGAGTCAGCCCGAAGTTGAAACTGATCTTCCTGAGAAAGGTACACCTGAGACACACTATTCATTAGGCAATGACATGAGTTTGTCGGATATCAAGAATTCAAGAAAGGTACTTAACCAAAATCTTCAAGAAATGTTTTCAAGCTTTAGAGATGATGGTCACATACAAGATGGCTTTAGAAGAGCTATTAGTTCCCCTAAGTCACCTTTGATCAACACAAGATATTTGGATCCTCAACAAAGAAGAGAAAGGCATCATATACATGATTCCTTAGAAACAGTATCTTAACATTATGATGATGAAACAGAGTATCATGTTAATGCAACCAACTTACATAATATATCAGGACCTTTGTCTCCTCCCAAAGAAAACTCCTGGCATGCTGACACCAGATTAAAAGCTATTGAAAAGGCTAAGCAAGCTTTCAAAGAAGAACAAGCTCTGAAACAAGAAAAATTTAAGAGATTGGAAGAAGAGGAGAAGATCTTACTAGAGATGAAGGAAAGAGCATTACAAGAAGAAGAAGATAGGTTGTATGCGCAATGACTTCAAAGACAATTCCATGGTAGGGGAACTAATAATGGGACCACCTCTCCCCCATCAACCCCATCACAAAGTCCAAAGACTAGGAGGAGGTCTAGGACGCCCTCAAAATCTCCAACACCGAGAGGAAGAAGAGTGTCAAGGTATGATCATCATAGAGGAAATTCACCTCCCAGATTTTCTAAACAACCCTATCAATGAGTACACCTCATTTTGCCAAGGGGAGGGGGACATGATAATTCAAACACTTTAGATTTCATGGCCATTCAACAAGAGCCAGCTTTCCAAGCCTATGTTGAGAAGTACATTGAACAAAATAAGGACCAATTCTTGGAAAATTTAATCAACAAAGGTGCTAAGGTACCTTTTGATTTTGATGTGGATAGGAAAGTGAAAAAGCAAGAACCATCAACTGATGAGATGATCAAACAATTGCAACGGGATATGGATAGTATGTGTTGGTACTCGAAACTACAGATTGGAATTCCTATGGGTTTGCCTACCCAATGGTAAGAAAACCAATTTCTCCGGCCAACTAACAGGTTTTAGCCCTCGGGGAATGACTAAAAACCTCTGCAATTTAGGCTCTGCAAGACCTAGGCTGGTAAACCTTTCCCTTGAATCCTGTCTTCAACCTCCAAGGTATTTTAATAGTAGATAAAAAGATCCTTCAGTTGCTAATCCTTTCAGAGTTTGGCAAAGAGAACTTGAAAACTTTATTAGAACTGATAATAATTGATCATAAAAACTATAATATGTTATTGAAATGTTGTTGAGTGTATAAATGAATTTAGTGGATAAATCTTCACAGCAAAGAAAATCAAGATCAAATGATTGTAATCCTGTATGCAATAATAGACTAGTGCCTTGCTTCTTATTGGGCAATAGAGTCAAAATCATCCAACCCTAATGTTCAACCTTAGAGACTAATTCACGAGGAATTAATCACCTCATATAATCAACAAAATAGATATATAACTTAGGAAAAACTCTAAGCTATTTCAGAATTCCCTCAAATGACAGACCAATTGATTTATGCATCAATCAAAAGGATTTAACCATGCAAGATGAGCAGATAAACTGAAAATAATCGCAAAGAATTTGACTCAGAAATATATATATAAAATGATTATAGTGAGGAAGTTCTAAATGATTTATCTAAGGGACTGATTGCAAATGATAGAAATCTATTTTCAATAATAAAATAGGTCTACTCATATATTGATAAAGGAAAAACAATTACAGAAGTTTGGGTTGCAGTGCTGATCAGAAATTCCAGTATCTGTCATAATGTCTCACCTTTTACAACAACCTTGATACCCTTTAAATAATATTTTATTCAATGGGTGCAACAAGCGAAGGGTTGATGCAACGTTTCATAGTTAATAACAGATCAACAACTGAACCATTAAAAAATTACAAAGAAGAATGATTTAATCATTCTTAATCAATATTTTATAGTTTGGAAAAATTAAATTGGTTCCAGCAAATATAATAATTATTTCTGCATATTTGCCAATTTCAAAAAATCTTCATGTCTTTATGTTTCCAATCTCGGTTAATAAATCTTTAATATTATTCTGCAAAAACAAAATTAAATATCAGTTTCCTAATTAACAGAATTTTAATAATAATAATATGCACAAATAAATTTAATCATATAATATTTTGACTATATGATTTTTTAAAAATTTATCATTTTAGGTCAAATAAATTCTTTTCGGTCATTTACAACTGCAATGTATTTAAAAAATTTACCGCCTTGCAAAAGTAGAAAAACATATTAAAAAATTAAAAATAAAATATTAAATTAACTATATTAATATAAACAATGATATATCCTAAGTTAAACGACAGCGAAAATAACATTAGGGTTTTAATAGACTTCCCTGTCCGTTCATTAAAAACCTCCTCTCAAGCTCCATGTGTCTCGATCACGCTAGTTCGCATAGACTGGTGTCAGGGATCGTGAAATAACGACAGCCCTTGATCTTAGGGTTTACTCTGTCTCATGAAACCGGGCCCATTATATTATATCACGTCTCGCCACCCAATCAATCCGGCAGTGGGTCCATGGACACATGTAAAGATCTTGCTACATCGCATAGAATATGTCAGACGATCATGAAATGGCGATAACCATTTGATCTACGACACTGGAATATCTTTCCTTTGGGCCCACAGAGCTGTGGATTAATGTGGGACCGATGACACTTGGCGAAATCTCGCTATTTCACATAGACTATGTCAGACGTTAACGGTTTAGTGATAGCCGTTGGATCATCTCCTTGGTTTTGCCTCAGGCCCGCATGACACGTCGTCCTTCATCCAATCAGAAACCACCGGAGACTCTTAGATCATGGGACCATTGTGTACGTGTCAAAACGTCATGTTTTCGCATTGGTTTTTGTCAGTGTTCGCGAATGTAAGACAGCCAATGAAGATGCCACGTTGGAAATTCGTTCCTCTGGGCCCACGGAGCTATAGATTTATGTGGGGACCGGTGACACTTGTCATCATCATGCTATTTCACATAGAACATGTCAGGTGATCGCGAAATGACGATAACCATTGGATTCTCCCTTGTTTGCCGATAGACTTCGTGGGTCCCGCTTGGTAAAAATTTTTTTATACATTAGGATGAAATATATTAAATGAAATAATATAACCCATTTAGAACATTAGAATAGTTAATGTTTAAATTGAAATATTTTAAAAAACCCTAAATAATTTGTTTAATTAAATAACTTTAAAAATACAATAGGTAATAAATTAAAATTTTCACCATATGTATTTCATATGATAAAGAATATAATAACATAAAAATAATGAGAAAAATATTAAATTTTAGGGCAAATAAAATGTGTTAAGAATACTTCCCTGATTGTTTTTCAATTGTTTCAAATTTTATCTCAAAATTTGTGCAACACCAGTGGCTCTTTCTAGGGGATGTGTATTCATACTTGAATATAGCAAGATCCTAGCTATCTCTGGAAAGCAGACTATTAGAAATAATAAAAGAACAAAAAAAAAAATACGAAATGAAATTAAAAGAAAAATAGTGAAAAGATTTAGGAATAGAAGGGCTTGAGAAATTGACCATGCACTGGTAATTCATGAACATATCCTTCCAGATCTTGTAAAAGATAAGAATTCTCACCTCCCTTACCTATAATGATAAATGGACCTACCCATAAAGCCTCAAACTTGCTGTGTTTGCCTTTGTCTTGATGTTTAACATTCCATCTTAATACTAAATCTCCTTCTTTGAACTTTCTGTCTTTGGCTTTCTTATCAAATAAATCTTTAACTTTCTGTTGCAATGCAATATTCCTCTCTTGTGCCTGGTTTCTCTTTTCATTTAATTCAGCCAACTCATACAATCTATCTTCCATGAAATCAACCTCTTCCCACTGTTCATCATTAATGAATTTATATACTGGTAACAAATTATTCAAAGGCAAATGAGCCTTTTTCCCATACACCAATTCAAAAGGGGCAAAACCAGTGGACTTTTTTATTGTGATTCTATCAGCCCATAGTGCTAGTGGTAACTTCGAATCCCAGGCTCTTTTATTATTATCTAACATTCTCTTGATAATTTTCATAATATTTTTATTGCTAGATTCTGCTTGACCATTACCTTGAGGATGGTAAGGAGATGAATATGATATCTTAATTCCATACTTCTCATTAAATTGAGTGAACTCCTTAGATCTGAAAGACATAGCATTGTCACATACAATTTTATGAGGAACTCCAAATCTAGTCAATATGTTCTCAATCAAAAATTTTATCACAACTTTAGTAGTGGCTTGTCTAGTTGGTATAGCTTCCACCCATTTGGTGAAATAATCAGTGGCCACCAATATCCATTTATGTCCTCCACTAGAAGCATCATTGATTTCCCCTATGAAGTCTATTCCCCACATATGAAATGGTTCTTCTGTATTCATAGGATTAAGAGGCAAGGCACCATTATATTTAAGTTTTCCTGAGAACTTCTGACATGATTCACATTTTTGAACATATTCATTGGAGTCCTTAAAAAAATTAGGCCAATAATATCCAGCATTCAATATCTTATGTGCAGTGGTCCTAGCTGAAAAATGTCCTCCACACTAACCATCATGAAGCTCCTTAAGTACTTCTTTACTCTGAAACTTGTCTAAAAAAAAAAGGAGAATACCATCCATATTTTTCCAATATAAGTCACCTTGAATTAGAACATATTTAGATGCTTTCAATTTCAATGTTCTTTTCTGATTATCATTAAAGTCTTCAGGACATTTCATGTGCTTAAGAAAATAAATAATATCAGTATACCATGAACACATCTCAATGCTAGTTTGTGTTTTACTTAAATCCATCTGATTAACCTACAAGGCATCCATATTAGATTCTGCCATTAATTTAGCCAATCCTTGACCTCTGATAATTTTTGTAATTTGTATTTCTATATCAAACTCTTGAACTTGGTTAATCCATCTGCATCTTTTTCCAGTAACTTCTGATTGTCTAAAAATATCCTTAACTGCTGCATTGGGAACATATGCTACAATCTTTGCTCCAACCAAATAAGGTCTAAAATATTTAACTGCCTTAACAAGAGCATAAGCCTATTTTTCATTAATATCATAATTTAATTCAGAAGCCTGCAAAGTTTTGCTAAAGAAAGCAACTGGTTGTTCATATCCTTCATCATTTTTCTGTAATAAAATAGCAGCAATAGTATAGTATGAAGAAAATGAAAATAACTGGAAAGGCTTTCTATAATCAGGGGACTTTAGGACTGGTGCCTCTTTTATTGCTTTCTTGATATCAACAAAAGCTTCTAAAGCTTCATTTGTCCATTTTATATCTGCACCTTTCTTTAACATAACTGCAATTGGTTTAATTATCTCAGAGAAGTTAGGAACAAATCTTCTAACAAAATTTATTTGCCCAAAGAAGGATTGAATCTTTTTGACAGTTTTAGGAACTTCTATTTTATCAATTGCAACAATCCTTTCTGGATCTATCTTTACTCCTTCCTTGGATACAATATGCCCTAATAATTTACCTTCTGTAATAGCAAATTGGCATTTTTTAGGGTTCAAAGAGATCCCATATTCAAGAGCTCTTTGAAATATCTTCTCTAGATGTTTACAATGATCCTCAGCCTTCTTGGAGTAAGCAGTCAAATCATCTTGATATATAACCATAATTATGTCAATAAAATCCTTAAATGCAACATCCATTGCCCTTTGAAAGGTAGCCCCTGCATTAGTTAAACCAAAT
The DNA here is from genome assembly GCA_027943335.1 of Chamaecyparis obtusa. Classification (NCBI taxonomy): domain Eukaryota; kingdom Viridiplantae; phylum Streptophyta; class Pinopsida; order Cupressales; family Cupressaceae; genus Chamaecyparis; species Chamaecyparis obtusa. The sequence continues at coordinate 186,307 of BSBK01002193.1, forward strand.
GGCATTCTAGCATATACATATGTGCCCCAAGGTGTAGTAAAAGCTGTTTTGAATTGTTCCTCTTCTTTAACTTTTACCTGATTATATCCCGAGAAACCATCCATCATAGATAATAATTCATTTCCTGTGACTTTCTGCAATAATGCTTCCATGTTAGGTAGTGCATAGTTATCTTTTAGTGATGATATATTAAGATTTCTAAAATCAACACATAGTCTAATATCACCATTCTTTTTTCTCATAGGAACCAAATTAGACACCCATGTAGAATGCCTTATAGGCTTAATAATACCGACATCCCTCATTTTAATTAATTCTTCTTTCATTTTGGGAGCAAGTGTGGGATTTATAGGCCTTTGCCTTTGTCTGAAAGGTTTAGTATTAGGCTTCAAAGGAATCTCATGCTGAAATAAATCTTCACGGTAAGCTTTGAGGTCATCATATGACCAGGCAAATACATGTCTATACTTCCTCAAAAGTCTAATAATATCTGATCTTATTTTAGGAGTCAACTTCTTTCCAAGAAATATTTCCCTGGGAGCCTCTTCACTTCCTAGATTAATCTTTTCAATATCAATTTCTTTGGCATTATAATCTTTTTTATTATTCATAGCGTCTTTATTATCAAATAACCTTTCCATTTCCACCAGGCCTTGTGGAACTTTATTTGTTTTAAGCTGAATAATCTCTTGCCCATATAATGATTCTTTTCCATTAGTAACTGTAGACACCGAAAAATCCTTCAGAAAATAAATTATTTTTGTTTTATGAAAATCCTTGATGACATCATCATTTATTAATTAATTAATTTATTTTTATGGCATTAAATCCCTCTCTCTTAATTAAAAATCTTTAATTAAGGAATCTAGCCTAAAAATGTCATTTGGACATTATCCCTAATTTATTAATTATTTAATTAATAAATTGACCCAAAACCCTCAAAAATAAATTAATTTATTTTTAATTTATTTTTTATCCCAAACTTGGCCAATTTCCTTAAGACCACTAACCTCTTCCAAAATCTTCTAATCCCTTCTTATTTTCGATTAAAAGGCTAATCCCATCTTTTCTAACCCTAATCCCAAGGTTAAATATTTAATTAAGGTTAAATATTTAATTTCCATATTTATTGAAAATATTTTAATAAATATTCCTAAAACTTAAGCCTTTTGGAATGAATAACTTTTATTCCATGAAACCTAAGGAGAAATCTAGACTCTTCTAGAATCTTCTCAAATCCACCCTCTTCACCCATCCTAATCCTTTTCTTGTCCTAATCTAATCCTAATCCTACCCTTTAAACCTTTGTGCAATCCTAACCAAGCTTAAGACTTTCCTAAACCAAGGCAAAGTCTTTCCTTCCAAATATCTCAACCACAAAGCATTTATTGCTTCCCCAAAGTCTTCAAAGCCTCTTAAAGCCCATTCATTGCTCTTACAAGCATTTATTTGGAGAGTTATGAGCTTGGAGCCCCCTTTGTTGACTCCTCTTTGCCCTTCCCTTCATCCACTCACCTTGTGACATGTGTCACCTCCTGATTGGCTGAGAACTAGCACAATCCATGTGCTTCCCTTTGAGTGAATCTTGGCCTCTCTTAAGGATTTCAATCCTGGCCATTCATTCCTCTTACCCCAAGCCTTAGAAATCCTATAAATACCCTCACTTCCTAAGGCAAATCATCTCTCAACTTTCAAACTCAACAGCAAAGTTATAATGTCATTTTCATTCTAGCATAAGCATAAACTCATCTTTTTTAGATCATTTTCAAGCTTAAATCACATCTAAATTAGCTTAAATGGATTAACATAGATTCATTTCTTGTTTCAATCTTAGTTCTATCATCTAGCTTTGCATATTTGTGTGTTCTTGAGGCCTTTGAGGCAAAATAGGTTCCTCATACCTATTTTGTGTCATTTTGGGTCTTCTTGATCCTCAAATCATCATTTATCTTGCATGCTCCAAGTGCTTGAGTTTGCACACCCACATCCCTCTATATCTAAGCATATCAAACGGTGCATGGGCGCACCCGTTTTAAGCTTAAACTGAGGTGGCTTTGATTTTAGTTTGTTTACCTTTGAATTTGATTTGATTATATGCTATGACATTTGTTTGTCTTTGGCCTTCAAAATAGGTTTAGGTGCACTCTCAAATCCTAGTCTACATTCTGGCACGCCCGGTGGGACTCAAACCACAATCATTTTGATGAAATTATGCTTTATATGCTTGTATTTTGCAGGAAATAAAGAAATGTCGCCTTCATGAAATGAAATGACGCCTACAGCAATTAAATGTCGCCTACAAGCAAAGAAATGTTGCCTTCATCAAAAGAAATGTCACCTACAAACAATTCAGTCACGCCTTCATGCAATTAAATCACGCCTTTGAGGAAAGAAATGACGCCTATGAACTCTATTTTCACGCCTGCATAACTAAGAATTTCCTGTTGTCAGCAACTTCTGTTACGTTCCAGAATTCTCTTCTGTCGCCTTCTTGTAATTAAATCACGCCTGTAACGAAAGAAATCATGCCTCTGGTTTTTTATCTGTCGCCTTTTGAGGTACAGAATGTCGCCTGTAAAAATGAAGTGTCGCCTCTGCACTTTCCAGCATCGCCTATAAGCTGGACAGTGTCGCTTTCTATTTTTTCTTGGGACTGGTTTTTCACTTCTTTTTTTTACAGCAAAGGTCAAACAAAATCTTGAATGACATTAAAGGAAATAAACTTAGGTCCTAGAATGTCATTGTCAATTTGAAAATCAAACTCAATCTTGAATGCACTAAAAGGAAGAAACAACTCTATTCCCTCATCTGTTTCAGTTTTCAAAGCAAGCAAGCCAAATTCAATCTTGAGTGATCTAAGGGACAAAACAAAGCTTTTTCAAAGTTCTTAAGACAACTCGCTAATCAAATCTTGAATGCACAAAAAGAAAGAACTTGCAAACGTTTGATTCATTTACATTTTGAGGAAAGGAACACATCAAAATCTAATCATGAGTGTCTTCATTTCAAAAGTTCAAAAATCACTTAATCAATTTGGAAAAATGAACAAAATCTGCTTGATGTGCATGTAGGAGTTTTTGAATTCTTGCATAAACCTTGTTAGAGTAAGCAACGTGGAACACTTGAACTTGGACAAGTTCACTTGTTCTACTTTTAGCGAGGCCTGTCCAAGGAGAAGCGCTTCCTCCTCGGAGAACGACCTCAAACCAGTATCCCCCCCGGCCGGTATATAAATAAGTGAATACCAAAAGAATCACTTACATCTCCTAATCGCCGGGCGTTCGTGCCAAACACGTGTCTGGGGATGGTAAACATTCCTCTCCCCCAGCATAATTGGCAAGGCTCTTAAGTGAGTCACGGATGATCAGCATAACCAGGTATGGAGACACCACGAAACAAATAGCAACCTGATAAACTAGAAGCTACCCTATCTACATCCGAAAGTATCAAAATCCTTGTGCAAGGACCGATTCCAAGGGGTTTACCGGGTCGCCTCAAGATTACTCACCATTTGTATTCCCTTCTGGGGGATACCAAGCTGTGGGCAAGCGATTTTGATACTCACCTTCCTTAGGTAGATCTGTTTGAAGTGCTTGACAGTCAAAAACCCGTGAAAACATTTGTCAAACATACACATTCAAAGCATTTATCAGAGTCTTTTATCTTGTTTGTATCTCACAAAGTTGCTTTGTCCTTTGTGAAGATTGCTTTTATCAAATCCTTTGCCAATGGAAAAACATCAAGCAGATCTATAACTTGGTTCAAAGAACAATCAGAGCAGCCATCCCAAAACTTGGTCATCTCCCATCCCTTTGTCTGTCTTCTTCTAGAAAACCGCCTGCTTCCGTCAGTCATCCCAATCTGAGTCTTAGTCTTCCAAACCATCTTCGTCCTTCCTCCTTATCCAACTCATCTGCAAATCAGCATGTCTCCAATCTATAATGAGTTTGGTTATGATATCTCTCCTCTCCCACCAATCGATCCTAATGATGATGAAGGTCTTGTAGACCATGATGCCTATTACAGCCAATTTCCTCCAAGCAACCCCCAGCGTACCATCATTCCTCCAATCCAACCAACCATGCCTTCGCGCTTATCTCCTAGCACTCCCTTTCATGTCCTTGGCAAGGCTAGCACTCCTTTTCATGTTCTTGGCAAAGCAACCCCAGTATCTTATCCATCCCCAACTTATCCTTGTCTTCAACCTACACCTCTTCCATATGCTCCTTTCAGGCCTCCACCTTCTGCTATGGTCATTTCTCCATCGCCATCATCCCTTAGGAACGCTTCACGTTACTTCCCCTATCTAAGGCCCCCATCTGCCCATCCTCCAAAAAATTCTGAAATCCAAGATTTTAGTCCTCCCATCCTTTTCACCAAACCTCTATCCTTTCCCAAACCACCATCTTCTGCTCCAAACCCCAATCCTCCATCTTGTCCCAAACCACCATCCTCTCTTCCAAACCACATTACCAAAAATCTTTCCCCACCAGCAGAGTTCATCCCTCAACCCACTCCAAAACCTGTACCTCAAGCCATTAGCCCTACCTCTTCAGCACCATCATCCCTTCAAGCCTCTTCAGCACCATCATCCCCTCAAGCAAAACCCAAAGCTCCCTTTTCAAAGTCATCTTTTTCATGGGTGTTCCCTTCTTTCTCTCCCCCTTCACAAACATCTACCCAAGCACAAACCCCACTTTCATGCGAAGATCATCCAAGTTCCCCATCTCCTCCACCTTCCAAACCTTCTTCACCACAAAAGTCTCCAAGGAAACCAAAAACAAAACCCAAGGAAGAGCCAATAGAAAAACCCACGCCTAAAATTGAAAAGCCAAGCAATCCTTCATGTGAAGCCATCATTGATGAGGCCCATCCAGCGCTCCCATCTATTATCTATCTTCCATACATCCCAACCGTTGATCCTCTTCCATCTCCTATCATCGTTGAGTTCCTTTCGTCTGAAGTATCTATCCAATCCCCACCACCATCATCTCCTCCTAGCATTATCCAAAGGATACCTAATGAGCTTCCTGAGTTCATCCCTCTTCCTGTCATTGCAGCTGCAAAATCTCCCATCCTTTTATCCATACCATCTGACAAGTTCTTCCTTCTTCCAGACACTCCAGCAGTAGAGTTCCCAATCCTTCTATCCACTCCCTCTGAAGAGTCCATCCATATATCCCCTAATCCTCTATCTGAACAAATCCCATCGTGTCAAGATCTGGACCAAAAGCATGTTGAAATATCTATAGAAGAACATCAAGATCCAACCCTTTTACTTCCCCCATCGCATGTTCTATTGCCTCCATCACCTTCAATCCAAAATCCTACAATCCCAATTCCTCCAATCCAAGATCCTATCATCCCAGTTTTTCCAACTAAAGATCCAATACCATCCCCCAATCCTAGTCAAAATCCCAACATCCTATCCTCTCCTCTTGAGGATCCTCCTAACCAAACTGTCCAGCTGTCGTCACTCTATCCTCTTGGGTCACTAACATTTGTCAAAGGTAAACCACTGGAAGAAGAAGAAATCAGCTTCCTATCTTCCATCAGAGAACCAGAAAATGGTTGTTTGTCATTCACCCCAAGTCAAAAATATCCTTGTCTGGATAAAATGCTGAAAAGATGGAACTATCAAAGCAAAGGCCTTGGCACTCACAAACAAGGAAATATACAGCCCATTGAAGGCAAGAAACATCCGAAAGGCTGTGGAATCGGTTGCACACCAGATGAGGGCACTTCTTCCACATCAGCAAAGGGTGCTTCCTCCAGAAATGTTGGTACAGCTAAGGCAAAGTTCAAACATCCATTCAAAACCAACAAAACATCTTTCAGAGCCCACAACGCAATTCCTCCCCCTCCATCGTTACAAACGAGGAAAACCCATCATATTCCTCCTTCATCCTCCCAATCCATTTTGGGTCCCTATGTCCCAAAGTCTTTCAGCGCATCTCCGTTACCCAGCAAATCCATTTTGGGACCTTATATCCCAAAATATCATCCCCTATCTTATCCTACTCAGCCTTTCATCCAACATCCAAGCATCCCTAGTCAAGATCAACAACGGCACATGTCCACATATCCTATCTACCAATCTCCTTCCATCTCTCCATCCAAATTTCCTCCATCCCAGACAACTCCTCATATTCCTCCCAATGCTCCTCGCAACTTGGATGCCATATCGTGCATGAATAAAGGGAAAAATCCACAAAAATCCCAGGATTGTTATGTCCAGTCTAATCGACATGCACAATCAAAGCAAAATCCGATCAAGCAAGCCAAAGCAAACCACTGGCCACAAAGGCCCATCAAAGAAAATGCCAAATCTAATGCATCCCAATGGCTGCAAAGGCCCAATGATGATTACCATGTCCAGTCTAATCGACATGGTCAATCAATGCAAGCTCTAATCAGGCAATCAAATGCGCCGCAAAGGCCCAGCAAAGAGCCAATCAGGCATGCTAAAGCACCCCAATGGCTCCAAAAAACTAGCAAAGTCCAAGAAAAATCTATCACATGGCCACAAAGGCCTAGCAAAGCAAAAGCACAATCTGATGCACACCAATGGCCGCAAAGGCATATCAAAGCTAAAACAAAAATGATGTGGATCCCAAAGCAAAAAGATGTAATCCATCTGACAAAAACATCCACAATGGCATCCAACGTTGCCCATCTCCCAGCTCCTCAATCTTCCCCTCCATCTCCTCCATCTTCTAGCATAAATCCTCCATCACATCTATCTCTATCTTCCACATCCAATCATCCATCTTCCTCGCAACATGTGCCAATGTTGATCCTGACAACATCCCCCTATCTTGATCACTTTCCATCCTTCCATCCAAACACTTTCTACCACCATCTTTCCCATCTCCCCCATCTAATCCATGACTTTGCATGATCCCCCCCATCCTGCTACAGTTGTACCAACATCCAGGCACACAATCAGAAGAAATTAGTGAGGAAAGTCAGCACAAATCAGTCAGCACATCTAAAACAGCAAAGGGAAATCAATGACAAATCAGAGAAATCAGCAAAGTCAACAGGCAATCAGGCTTTAGCATCAACATATGCCTATCAGCTTAAAATAGAAGCATATTTTGGGGAAGAGGTAAGCTTTAGTCGCAAAAGTTAAAAAAGCAAAGGCAAAATCATGAGTCTTTATGTGAAAACCCTTCTGGGGCACATTCTGATTCCAAAACAGTAAAAATAAAGGGCGTATCTTCTAGTGAAAACTTGGCAATTCAAGCGCTAGAAGATGGAGCTTTGCCTCTTCCTCCTATCTGGGATAACAACACATGATAATTCCCTATCAACATTGCAGAAACCAAGCTAAATCAACTTGGGTACAGAAGGATGTTTGTGGCTCATCTACATGGAGGTTAACCTAACAGAAAGTGAATCATGACCTTAAGTGCCTTGCTCCGAGGAGTCAATTATCAACTGTGCATGGTCATATGCACATGCCTAGGTGTGATCTTAAGCTTGTCGTCCATCATCTAGCAATGGATCCCCATGACAAGCTGGCAACATCAGAAAATCAGCAATCCACATCAGAAAATCAGTGAAGAATCTCTCAGAAGATCAACATCAAATCGCATGATAGCACCAAAACCAGCACAAAACTCAGCGCCACATCAGAGAGTTAGCAATAACATCAAAATATCTGTGCAAATTCAAAAACAGCAGGGCCATCATCAAATCATAAGGGAACATCCAATCAAAGAATCAGCAACACCATCAGAATATCAGTGACAAATCAAAAGGTCACCAGCTAATCAAGAGGAAGCACCAAAATGGCGACATCAGCTGATCAGCAAGCACGACAGCATTAAATCAGAGCTTCAGCAACAAATCAAAATGTCAGTGCATATCAGCACCGAATCAGCAACACATCCAAACAAAATCAGAAGTATCAATGCATATCAGCACAAGCTCAGCAACAAATCAGCAAGATCAGCACAAAGTCAAGGAAAAAACACAAAAATCCATAAAAATTGGATAAATCAAAGGAGCAAATTATCAACAAAGCAAAAAAACAAGAGAAAAACATTCGTCCTCTGGTGAAAACTTGGCAATTCAAGCGCCTTGGACAAGTACCATGGTGAAAACCTGGCAAACAGGCACCATGCGTAGTGCCCCCCCCCTAATTCCTTTCTGCAGTTAGGGGCTTCCTTTCTATCACCTCTTATCCAACATGTCCTCCATCCCCTTTTGTCTCTCACTTCCTTCATTTTCCATTGGATCTTGATGACAAAAATAGAGACTATCAGATGTACATGCTTTTGGGCACCTCCTTGGCATCCATTGCACCTTTCAACTACATATCCTCTATCCAATCCTTTCATCCTAGCTTCCATCCTTCCTCATCCTCTTGTTGGCATATCTTCCGTCCAAGCATACACCATGCCTTTAAAACACATGAACTATCTTAAACAGGGGGCATCCTCTTCCTTGGTGATGTATTCCTTGGAGGCTATCCAAATCCGAATCTTCCATCTCCCAAAATCCTCAGCAATTTCTCTATCCAAATCCAAACCAACCACCATCCAATCCTTCCAGCACTCCTCTATCTTAATCAATCAGCAGTTCCTCCAGCATCCTCTATCTTGATCCACCAGCAAACCAACTCAGCGTCCCATATCCTTTATCAAAATCCAACATCCACCATCCACAGCAGAAAGCAGATTCACCATCTTTTGCACCAAAATCCAGAGCTCCAAATCCACAAGCATTATCGTGTTCCAGCCCTTTGAGTTGTTTCCATCCCTTATCCTAAATCAGAAATCATCCTCTTTTTGGCACAACGTGTTGTCTTAAAGAAATCAAAACCTTGTCCTTGCATAGTCTTATCATCTCGAGCAAGAGATTGGCTTGTATTGACAAGAATCCAGTTGACCGAAGATCATCAGTCTATCCTAGGTTGACGCAATCCTATCACTGATCCTCCATTGGGAAAATAGCAGCTCATTTTGTTGACACTTGGTAATCTTCCACCAGCTTTCCATCTTCCACCAGCTTTTCATCCTCCAAGCAGCTTTTCCATCTTCAAAATCCTCTAGCAGTTCCACCACCCAATCTCCCCGAATCTTCCTCCATCCAAATCTCCTGGCAGTTCCATCATCCCCATCCTAAGCATCACCTAGTATCTTCTCTTGTCATTGGTATCTAGCTATAGGCCAACCTCATTGCAATCCAATGCCATTCATCCCTATCCGCACCTTGCTAGCAATCTTCCCAAGCTATCCATCTCTTCTAGCTATCCAACATCCAAGATCAAGCTAACTGATCAAATCACATCCTTCGTCTTGTAGCAGGCCTTGATCTTGATCCAATCATCATCATTGGGATATGTTCTTCCCAAATCCGTGTCATTTTAGGACACATCATCCATCGCCAGTCCGTCTTGGCCTTCCAACCTAGCTGGGGCATCATCTTGCATATCTTTGAAGTTGTCAGCTTCATCCCCAGGTTCTTTGTATATCCTATTCTTGAGTCTTGTACCATAGCGTCAGTCGTGTCTCCACCTAAGCTCATTTGTACATTTGTGTCTTTAGGTCCCATCCTTTGTCTTAGTCCTTGTCTGTCCTGCAGCAGCATTTGATCAGAAAACTTTTAGTCCCACTCGGGCCTTGTGCTTCAGCAACATCAATTGTCGACTTATCCTTGCTCATCCTGGTCATTCCTTGAACTTCAGCTTTTGCCAGCGAACAACTACACTTATTCTCTCACCAACCCATGGGTCCTTGAGGATATATCGTTCCTCCTGTCTGACCTAATCTTCCATCCTGGTCCTTGAGGATATATCGTTCCTCCTGTCCAACCAATCTTCCCACCATCAATCAAACCTAATCTCTCTCCTTGGCAAAGGATGTCTTTTTGGAGTTATCATTTTGATCTTGGGTTTTGTCCTTTTGATCTTGTTAATCTTTTTTGGCTTCTCATTATCCCACCAGGGTCACCACGATTCATTATATCACGGTGTGCTGCGTGTGCGGATAATCTGGGGCAAGGTATTTTGATCTTTCACTTCTGCCTGTGAGTCAGTTGTGTGTTTGTGGTTCCTTTAGCATCGGTTCCATCATGTCACCTCTATGCTTCATGTGTGATGTTGGGGCAACCCTGTGTGTTTGTTTAGCGTCAGTCCTCGTCAGTCCTATGCAACACTGGTGACAAGGCGTCGTGATCCCAGTATCCTTGGCAGGTCTCTAGCATTGCTATATTAAATCTAGGCTGTGCACTCCCGTTTGCACTTGGAGCTATCTGGTCCCTTGCATTTATCATATAGATTCATCTTGCATCTTTGCATACAGCTGCATCCTGCATCTTGCATTTCCATCTCATCTTGCATGTCATCCATATTTGTTCTTAGAAGTGAGGTTATTTATCTCCCCTTTCTTCCTAGGCCTTTCCTTCCTCGTCCCGCCGGGCATACTCTGTCCCAGGGTGTAATCCCTCTTTCTCCTTGTCCCACTGGGCGCATCTTCCATGATTTTTTTCCCACCGGGGCATGTTCCTCTTTCTTCTAGTCCACCCGGGCATTACCCTCTTCTTCTGATTCTAGCCTCGGCATCTTGTTTTCTTGTCTTTGACGCCATGCCACTTGCGGCATCGCATCAAAGAGGGGCAAAATGTAGACACCGAAAAATCCTTCAGAAAATAAATTATTTTTGTTTTCTGAAAATCTTTGATGACATCATCATTTATTAATTAATTAATTATTTAATTAATTAATTTATTTTTATGGCATTAAATCCCTCTCTCTTAATTAAAAATCTTTAATTAAGGAATCTAGCCTAAAAATGTCATTTGGACATTATCCCTAATTTATTAATTATTTAATTAATAAATTGACCCAAAACCCTCAAAAATAAATTAATTTATTTTTAATTTATTTTTTATCCCAAACTTGGCCAATTTCCTTAAGACCACTAACCTCTTCCAAAATCTTCTAATCCCTTCTTATTTTCGATTAAAAGGCTAATCCCATCTTTTCTAACCCTAATCCCAAGGTTAAATATTTAATTAAGGTTAAATATTTAATTTCCATATTTATTGAAAATATTTTAATAAATATTCCTAAAACTTAAGCCTTTTGGAATGAATAACTTTTATTCCATGAAACCTAAGGAGAAATCTAGACTCTTCTAGAATCTTCTCAAATCCACCCTCTTCACCCATCCTAATCCTTTTCTTGTCCTAATCTAATCCTAATCCTACCCTTTAAACCTTTGTGCAATCCTAACCAAGCTTAAGACTTTCCTAAACCAAGGCAAAGTCTTTCCTTCCAAATATCTCAACCACAAAGCATTTATTGCTTCCCCAAAGTCTTCAAAGCCTCTTAAAGCCCATTCATTGCTCTTACAAGCATTTATTTGGAGAGTTATGAGCTTGGAGCCCCCTTTGTTGACTCCTCTTTGCCCTTCCCTTCATCCACTCACCTTGTGACATGTGTCACCTCCTGATTGGCTGAGAACTAGCACAATCCATGTGCTTCCCTTTGAGTGAATCTTGGCCTCTCTTAAGGATTTCAATCCTGGCCATTCATTCCTCTTACCCCAAGCCTTAGAAATCCTATAAATACCCTCACTTCCTAAGGCAAATCATCTCTCAACTTTCAAACTCAACAGCAAAGTTATAATGTCATTTTCATTCTAGCATAAGCATAAACTCATCTTTTTTAGATCATTTTCAAGCTTAAATCACATCTAAATTAGCTTAAATGGATTAACATAGATTCATTTCTTGTTTCAATCTTAGTTCTATCATCTAGCTTTGCATATTTGTGTGTTCTTGAGGCCTTTGAGGCAAAATAGGTTCCTCATACCTATTTTGTGTCATTTTGGGTCTTCTTGATCCTCAAATCATCATTTATCTTGCATGCTCCAAGTGCTTGAGTTTGCACACCCACATCCCTCTATATCTAAGCATATCAAACGGTGCATGGGCGCACCCGTTTTAAGCTTAAACTGAGGTGGCTTTGATTTTAGTTTGTTTACCTTTGAATTTGATTTGATTATATGCTATGACATTTGTTTGTCTTTGGCCTTCAAAACAGGTTTAGGTGCACTCTCAAATCCTAGTCTATAGTAACTTCAACATGTGCATTCAAATCAATTAAATGGTCCTCGTATTCCTCTTCACATGCCAGAAAATTTATTATATCCCTGTCATCTTGAAAAATTTGCCAATTATTTATGTTGTCAGGAACAGCCGGCCTGGTCTTGATTTCAATCTGCACTATATCTTCACAAGGAATATTATTATGCTTCAAAGCAAGGTTAGCCATAAAATCTGCAAGAATATTCTCAGATCTATCTATCCAATTTATGGAAAAGGCATCAAAATATTCCATAGAATCCCATACTTCATTTTTATATCTTTTAAGAAGGGTTTGTTTAGTAGAAAATTTGGATTTTACTTGGGATATGATTAATTCAGAATCACCAAAAACACTTAAGCATTTTATACCATGTTTACTTGCTATTTTTAATCCCAGTAAAAGGGCCTCATATTCAGCCACATTATTAGTACAGTTAAAATTTAAAAGAAAAGAATATTTAAACATTCTTTTATCGGGGGCAATAAAAATTATACCAGCTCCGTTACCTTCCTTGCAACATGCTCCATCAAAATACATCTTCCATACTACATTATTAGTTGAGTCTATATGTATCTTGATGGGATCAGTATTTAACATAGCATTTTTAGAGATACTCACTTGAAAATTATCCATGTCAGAGTGGCAAAAATGAGTAACTAAACTCGGATCCATAGTCTCAATAATATAAGGACTTCTGGCTTCCCTGTCAATTCTCACATTCCTTCCATTCACTGGTATAGAAGCATAAGATAAATCTAATTGAATGCTACCTCCTACCAAATTAGACCATTGTCTGGATAAAAGCATACCATAATTTGCTGGAACATCAACTATAGTGATATCCATTTGATAAGAAATTTCAGGACATATAGGAAATTTAAATTCAACATTTTTCATAATTCCTATTACAAGGACAGATCTATTGTCCATGGCATAACATTGACCAAATTTAGTATCCACATCCATGCCTAATTCTTTCATTACATCTTTTGGCATAATATTCACAGCAGCACCAGAATCTATCATGCAATTCTTTATTAATTTATTATTTATCAGGAGGGTGAGATAAAAAGGATCGATTTGATCTCCATTATTGCTTAAAGAAGTTCCTAGATAAATAGCTGGATTTTCCTTTACTTCCTAGTTAAGATCTTCTTTATTACCTACATTAGACAATATTTTTAATGCTTCATTTTTACATTCAGGAATTTTAATTATTTCAAGTAAAGGAACTGATATTTTAATCTGAGATAAAGCACTAGTCATAAATGAACAATTATTAGGAGGAATTATACTGACCAAATTTTCCTTTGCTATCTTTGGATGGTCCAGAGGTTCTACCTTTTTGTCCTGAGCAATACCTTGCTGGCTCAATTTCCTTTGATTGTTCTTATACTTCTCTTGATCTGCATTGATAGTTCGGTTCCTTAATTGATAATTACTTTTTGCTTGCTCCACTGCTGCTACTGTATATGCTTTTCTTTCCTCTTCTGTTGATTGTCTGATTCTAGGCATATCTTCTTGATTACTTTCATACTGATACATTCTATTCAGATCACCATGATTGAAATATTCATCAGAGGAACTTTGATCATCATAAGACCACATAGGACTTGTAGATAAAGTATTTATTACAGGCCTTTGATTTTCAAAATAATTTTCATTTTCTTGCAAACTCTAGGCTACTATACAATATTCAGCAGAATGAGGCAATTTGCAGGGCTCACACCAAGGCTAATCATCAACCAAATGATTATTTTTAATTAATGGATCAGGAGTTGTTAATTCTTTATTCACAGGCTTCCCATCTTTCCATTTTGTTTTGTATGGCATATCCTATAATCTGTATTTATCATTCCTGTATGGTATTTTGTTATTTTGCTTATACCTGAAATTATCTCTACCATTATTAACTTGAAGATTTTTAACCATATCCATTAGCTTATCAAACTTATCTTCTTCTTTCTGCTGTTTAGGTTCCTTGGGATTGAACAATTTGCTATCATCTCTTTTAGTAATTATACCCGCTGCTTTTCTATTATTTTCAATCATCATTGCAATTTTAAGAGCATGTGTCAAACTTTGAGGTTTATGAGATCTTATCTCATAATTGGTTTTATTATCAAAAGCACTCATATAAAAATTTATCAAAAATGCATCAACAGGCTGAATTTCCCTTGGGATTTTATTTAAAACTTTGTTGAATCTTTTATTGAATTCAACCACTATTTCATTTTGATTCTTTTTCATACTTGTTATTTCATGTGAAGCAAAAGAGGTTTCATTTTGATTACCAAATTGTTCTGTAAACTGATTTACAAATTCGTCCCAACTTGAGATAGATCTATCTGGCAAACTCCTAAACCATTCAGCAACATCTTCTATGAGAGATTGAGCAAATAACTTCATGTAAACATCTTCATTAAACTCCTCAAATTCCTGTATAATACTTTTTAAGTTTATGCAATGATTCTCAGCTGATTCTATTCCATTCCCTGAGAATTTTGGAATAGCTTTCCTTAATTCTTTAGTTATATCATTCGGGAATCCTCTTATGCCATAAAAATCTAGTTGCCTGTATCTATCTGAAACCATTGGAGCTCTGTAATTATTTACATTCTGATTAAACCCATTTCTTTGGTTCTGACTATTTTTTCTAACTTTGTGATTATTCCTTAACCCAAAATTCTGATTAATATTATTATCTCTCTGACCAAAATCTTGATTTCTATTATTAAATCCATTTTGTATTCTCCCACTATTTTGTCCCAAGTAAGACTTATCATGGTGTTCTCCATTGTTCCCACCATAATCTTTATTATTTCTTTTAGTTTTATCTCTATCACATGGCTCATACAATGGATTATTGTAATCACTAAAACCAATTCCATTATCTTTTCTATGAGGAGGAAAGTAAATTTGATTTACATTACCTTCAATAGTAGAATCTTTCCTTGGAGATTTAATATCTTCTCTTTGTATTCCCATCTTCCTTAGTATCTTAGGAGGCTGCCTTTTCAAAGCTGCAATCATATCTTCATCTACTTCACCAGCCTCAGCCATTTCCTGAAACAAAATATCCCATTTTTTAATTCTTTCTTCCTTATTCAAATCTTCGGAACTTGATTCATGTTGAATCCCATCATTCCTAGAAGATGGATTACAATATTCATTTTCTTCTTCATTATTTTTAAGGCTTGGGACAGGAAACTGCTCACAAGCATATATTATATCGTCTTTGTCAGAATATGTCATCTTTGATGGCATTTTAGACTTTGTGGTTTTCTTCACACTACAATCCAATTCAATGTGATTTGGCTTCAAGGATCTTCTACCTTTCATGAAAATAGAGAAAGGACCTTGACTAATAATTATTTACTTCAGAAAAAATTTGTGTAGAGTCGCCACTTTCCTCTTGGAAAGAATAAATGTTTATCTGGATTTGTCCTCCCCAGTAGAGTGCACTATCAAACAAAATCTAGTCTTCAATACTAAAATTCTGAAAACAACTCCCCAGTAGAGTCGCCAATCTGTTGGTACTTGAAACTACAGATTGGAATTCCTATGGGTTTTCCTACCCAATGGTAAGAAAACCAATTGCTCCGGCCAACTAACAGGTTTTAACCCTTGGGGAATGACTAAAAACCTCTGCAATTCAGGCTCTGCAAGACCTAGGTTGGTAAACCTTTCCCTTGAATCCTGTCTTCAACCTCCAAGATATTTTAATAGCAGATAAAAAGATCCTTCAGTTGCTAATCCTTTCAGAGTTTGGCAAAGAGAACTTGAAAACTTTATTAGAACTGATAATAATTGATCATAAAAATTGTAATATGTTATTGAAATGTTGTTGAGTGTATAAATGAATTTAGTGGATAAATCTTCACAGCAAAGCAAATCAAGATCAAATGATTGTAATCATGTATGCAATAATAGACTAGTGCCTTGCTTCCTATTGGGCAATAGAGTCAAAATCATCCAACCCTAATGTTCAACCTTAGAGACCAATTCATGAGGAATTAGTCACCTCATATAATCAACAAAATAGATATATAACTTAGGAAAAACTCTAAGCTATTTTAGAATTCCCTCAAATGATAGACCAATTGATTTATGCATCAATCAAAAGGATTTAACCATGCAAGATGAGCAGATAAACTAAAAATAATCGCAAAGAATTTGACTCAGAAATATATATATTAAATGATTATAGTGAGGAAGTTCTAAATGATTTATCTAAGGGACTGATTGCAAATGATAGAAATCTATTTTCAATAATAAAATAGGTCTACTCATATATTGATAAAGGAAAAACAATTACAGAAGTTTGGGTTGCAGTGCTGATCAGAAATTCCAGTATCTGTCATAATGTCTCACCTTTTACATCAACCTTGATACCCTTTAAATAATATTTTATTCAACGGGTGCAACAAGCGAAGGGTTGATGCAACGTTTCATAGTTAATAACAGATCAACAACTGAACTATTAAAAAATTACAAAGAAGAATGATTTAATCATTCTTAATCAATATTTTATAGTTTGGAAAAATTAAATTGGTTCCAGCAAATATAATAATTATTTCTGCATATTTGCCAATTTCAAAAATCTTCATGTCTTTATGTTTCCAATCTCGGTTAATAAATCTTTAATATTATTCTGCAAAAACAAAATTAAATATCAGTTTCTTAATTAACAGAATTTTAATAATAATAATATGCACAAATAAATTTAATCATATAATATTTTGACTATATGATTTTTTAAAAATTTATCATTTTAGGTCAAATAAATTCTTTTCGGTCATTTACAACTGCAATGTATTTAAAAAATTTACCACCTTGCAAAAGAAGAAAAACATATTAAAAAATTAAAAATAAAATATTAAATTAACTATATTAATATAAACAATGATATATCCTAAGTTAAATGACAGCGAAAATAACATTAGGGTTTTAATAGACTTCCCCGTCCATTCATTAAAAACCTCCTCTCAAGCTCCACGTGTCTCGATCGTGCTAGTTCGCATAGACTGGTGTCAGGGATCATGAAATAACGACAGCCCTTGATCTTAGGGTTTACTTTGTCTCATGAAACTGGGCCCATTATATTATATCACATCTCGCCACCCAATCAATCCGGCAGTGGGTCCATGGACATGTGTAAAGATCTCGCTACATCGCATAGAATATGTCAGACGATCACGAAATGGCGATAACCATTCGATCTACCACGCTGGAATATCTTTCCTTTGGGCCCGCAGAGCTGTGGATTAATGTGGGACCAGTGACACTTGGCGAAATCTCGCTATTTTGCATAGACTATGTCAGACGTTAACGGTTTAGCGATAGCCGTTGGATCATCTCCTTGGTTTTACCTCGGGCCTGCATGACACGTCATCCTTCATCCAATCAGAAATTGCCAGAGACTCTGAGATCGTGGGACCATTGTGTACGTGTCAAAACGTCATGTTTTCGCATTGGTTTTTGTCAGTGTTCGTGAATGTAAGACAACCAATGAAGATGCCACGTTGGAAAGTCATTCCTCTGGGCCCGCGGAGCTATAGATTTATGTGGGGACCGGTGACACTTGTCATCATCACGCTATTTCACATAGAACATGTCAGGTGATCGCGAAATGACGATAACCGTTGGATTCTCCCTTGTTTGCCGATAGACTTCGTGGGTCCCGCTTGGTAAAAAAAATTTTATACGTTAGGATGAAATATATTAAATGAAATAATATAACCCGCTTAGAACATTAGAATAGTTAATGTTTAAATTGAAATATTTTAAAAAACCCTAAATAATTTGTTTAATTAAATAACTTTAAAAATACAATAGGTAATAAATTAAAATTTTCACCATATGTATTTCATATGATAAAGAATATAATAACATAAAAATAATGAGAAAAATATTAAATTTTAGGGCAAATAAAATGTATTAAGAATACTTCCCTGATTGTTTTTCAATTGTTTAAAATTTTATCTCAAAATTTGTGCAACACCAGTATGAAGGCTCCTAAGAGCACATTCAACTTAGATTATATTTGTCCTACTCCTATTGATAAAAGTGTTGTGATGGTTGACTTCCCTAAGAAAGTTGAGTTTCCTACATATGATAAGTATGATGGTATTGGTGACCCCCATGACCATGTGAGGCAGTTCTATATCATGAGCTTTTCTTTCCACCATGAGGATTCTTACCTAATGAGATTATTCCTGCGAAGTCTCAGGGGACAAGCTATGGAGTGGTTCACTAACTTAACTCCACCAGTCAAAACATTTAAAGAGCTTGTGGAAAGATTTGTACAACACTTTTCCTACAACTTGACACAAACGGTCACGATGCTTGACTTGTGCAAGTTAAAACAAAACCAGGGGGAGTCATTTGTTACTTTCTTACAGAGATGGAGACGTTTATGCGCAAAGTATCCAAGGACAATTCCTGAAGGAGAGAGAATTGATATTTTTGTGAGCAATCTGATACCCGAATTAAGGTATGAATTTAGGAAATCCCCCTTTAGTTCCTTTGATGTTATGGTCGATGTGGCATGTCACATTGAAGACGTTTTAAAAGAACAAGGAATTTTGGCCAAGACAACCAATAACAATAGCCAAAATAACAACACCAACAATAATGGAAACAAGGACAAGAAAAATAACTATTGGAACAAGAATAAATAGGTGGTCAATGACGGTGTTGTCGACTCACCTCAACCTAAGAATGAAGTCCTTAATCTCTCCAATGTGGTTCAAGCCATGAAGTTACAAGTATCCTCACAACAACAAGCTAGTAAGCCAAAACACCAAGGAAAGTCAAAAATAGAGAAAAGGCAATTTACAAAACTTGGGGATTCCTATGAAGATATCTTTAAGACTCTCCTTGCTCATAACTTGGTACAACCTCAAGATCCTTCAAAATTCCGTATTCTTGAGATGAAGCCATATTGGTGGAATGAGAAGGCTTATTGTATTTATCATAATGGAATTGGACATGATATCGAAAACTATTTTAAGCTCAAACATCTTGTCCAGGACCTTATTGAGAATGGGCAGTTGCAAGTTGATGGTTTAACTTCTAATTCAGATCACAAATCTTTCAAGGAGCCCTTGCCTAGATACGAGAAAGGAGAAGGATCTAATAATGACAATAAGGACAAGGCTTCAATAAATTATACCTATACCAAAGCAGACAACATCATCAACATGCTTGAAATAGTCGAGGAGAATGTTAATATGATGAGAAAGAAGGATTCCTATGAGCACAACAATGATTTAAAACAAGTGCCTTATGATGGACCCGTAGTGGTGTTAAGAGGTCCTAACTCATGGAAGGAGTCTTAGCATCTTCATGTGGTCACTAGAAGTCAAGCTACTCAGTCTCCTATTATTATTAGAGGTCCCAATTCTGGCAAGCCTAAACAACCTACATCCAAATAGATCCCTTCTAAGTCTGCTGTCGACCCTAAGCTTAATTACAATCTTGTTGACCAACTACAACGTACACCAGCGCAGATTTCTATTTTTGAACTTTTGGAATTATCCCTGAGGCATAAGCATGTCCTTGAGGATGCCTTGCGAGCGGCAAGTGTCCCCATAAACTTAGATGTGGATCAATTCCAGAACATGGTCAACCATTTGGCCAGCCCTCATTACCTTACTTTTTCAGGAGAAGATGACAAGTCTATAAATCATCCACACAATCTGGCCTTACACATCGAAGTCATGATTCATAAAACCCATGTCAGGCGTGTGTTGATAGATGGAGGTGCAGGGTTAAACATTTGTAGCATGAATGTATTGAAAGCTTTAGGATATTTTGAAGAGGTTATTGACACAAGGAAAAAGATCATGATTAAAGCATATGATGAAGCAGAAAGGAGTTCCAAAGGGTTAGTAGTTTTGCCAATTCGTATTGGTCCAGTAGAAAAAGATATCTTATTTCAAATTGTTGATGTTGGACCTTTGGCCTACAATATTTTGTTAGGGAGGCCATGGATTCATGAAATGCAAGCGGTCTCATCAACATACCACCAATGCGTCAAGT
This sequence comes from Chamaecyparis obtusa, assembly GCA_027943335.1. Classification (NCBI taxonomy): domain Eukaryota; kingdom Viridiplantae; phylum Streptophyta; class Pinopsida; order Cupressales; family Cupressaceae; genus Chamaecyparis; species Chamaecyparis obtusa. The sequence continues at coordinate 206,456 of BSBK01002193.1, forward strand.
TTCCTCACAATGGTGTAGAAATTTGCATTCCTGGGGATAGTACTTTGTCAGTCAATAACATTTATGTAGGATCACATATACCTTTGAATAGGGAGGCTAACAATTCTAGTGTTTCACTAGAACAATCCAAAGAAAAGATTAAAATCCTCAACCTTGGCATGGGAGATTACAAGATTGATTCTTTTACAAAATTGCCTATATCTCCTAGATCTTATGGTAAGCCTTCATCAGATATGAAACCCTCTTCATTAGCTATGACATTATTTGGAAAGTTTGTTGAGTCTTCAGTTCCTATTCAGGCAGAGAAAGAGGAAGTTGTTGTCAGAGAGTGGATTTATCATGAGGAAAAATACCAACATAATGAAAGTTTTTCTCCTTCACCTAAAGCTTATGGGAGGGGGTACACACTAGTCAAGAACATGGGGTATCCAGGACATGGTCCCCTTAGCCACAGATTGGATGCCAGAGCTGAACCTTTGGATCATGCAATTTTTGCATGGAAAGATAAATCGACAACAGGATTAGGCTTCGAAAAGTATACATCAACACATACTATTGTTTTGATTACCACAGATACTGATTCTGATTCTGAATACACACCTAATCTTGCTAATCAACAAGACATGATAGAAGATTGGGTGCCTTCAACTGATCTCCTTTGGGGAGAATTCCAGAATTTGACAATTGATAGTTCTCTTACCCCAGTTGTGATAGATAGTGATTATAGAGATGCTAGGTTAGCCGTGGCAAGTGTCGTTACCCAAGCTGTAACAGGTGACACTAATTCAGACACTTTAAATTGTGTGGCTTCCATGTCACAAGACCCCAATGCTGAAGATTTAGAGATAGACTCACATGAGTATGAGTGGGACTCGCTTTCAGATGCAACCATGGACTTAGAGGTTGATGTTATTCAATTGTATAGTGCTCAACCCGATGTAGTTGATGAGTCTAGTGTAGGGCTAGAGGACTGGACTCCTCGAATTGCCTTAGTGGACAATACTTCACTAGGAAGGACGAATCTCAATTCGGGTATCTTAGAAGGGAACTTGATGAATTCTAAATGTATGGTCACCAAAAATGACACCCATCACATCCACAGTATTGAACCAGCCATAGACCTACCTCTTGTCCACCACAATTTAATTGATTGGTCTCAAATTCCACAAAGGCCACAACTGCTAACTTTCCAGAATGACTATGAGATCGCATGTTACCTCGATGCAATTGAGCTAGTAGTGTCTTCCACCAGTGAGCCAACTACAAGTATGACTGAGCCTGACATTAAGTACCTCAGTCTCAAAATAAAAGAAAAAAAGAAAAAGAATAGAAGTTCTGATGGCGAAAACCACTTTGTGGCAGTGTCAGAACCTAAAATAGTAAAAACAAATGACGTATCCAAGGGTGAAAACCTCCTTGAGGCACCTAAGGATGGGGTACTTAATGACTTGCCCAGTTATTTCCAAGACAGGTCATCAGTGCTAATTGAGCCAACAAAACCAATCAATTTGAACACAGAAGAAGCTCCTCAAATTGTTCATCTTGCTCAGTCCTTATCAGAGGAAGAAACAAAGGCATATACATGGTTCTTACAAAAGAAAAAGATCAACTTCGCATGGACCTATTCAGACATGCCAGGGCTTGACACAAATCTTATAATGCATCACTTATCGATAGCTCCAGGAATCAAGCCAGTAAAGCAGAAACTTCAGAAAATTCATCCACACATTGCTCTCCTTGTCAAAGCAGAGTTAGAAAAACTATTGAGAGATGGATTTATCAGAGCCATAGATTATGCAGAATGGATCTCAAACATAGTACCAGTTTCCAAACACGATGGGTCCATTCGTGTATGTACAGATTTTAGAGATCTAAATAAAGCATGCCCTAAGGATGATTTTCCACTTCCAAATATTGACATGATAGTGGACATGACGGCCGGCTATGAAATATATTCTCTAATGGACGGATTTAGTGGATACAACTAGATTAAGATAGCACCAGAAGATCAAGAGAAAACATCATTCACTTGTGCATGGGGAACCTATTGTTGGAACGTCATGCCATTTGGGCTAAAGAATGCAGGAGCAACATACCAACGAGCTATGACTACTATCTTTCATGACATGATGCATAAGAACATGGAAGATTATGTGGATGATACCTTGGCTAAATCAAGGAAAAGGGATGCACACCTCATCGATTTGGAAGTAATTCTATATCGCATGGAATAGTTTCAACTCAGATTGAATCCAAAGAAGTGCACATTTGGTGTCACCTCAGGCAAAATTTTAGGATTTGTGATATCAGAAAAGGGTATAGAGGTTGATCTTAAAAAGGTCCAAGCAATTCTAGATATGCCACCTCCAAAAAACATCAGTCAAATGAGGAGTCTTCAAGGATGACTCCAGGCTATTAGGAGGTTCATTTCTCAGCTTGCGGATAGAGTGCAACCCTTCAATAAGACATTTCGTAAAGGTGCCTCTTGTGTTTGGAACGAAGATTGTCAAAATAGCCTAGATCAAATCAAACAATACTTGGCAAATCCCCCAATTTTGATGCCTCCTATTCTAGGGAAACCTTTGATCCTATACATTTCAGCTACAGATACTTCCTTGGGGGCTTTGTTAGCTCAGTTAAATGAAAATGGAAAAGAAAGGGCCATATACTACATAAGTCGTACTCTTGTATCATACGAGGTCAATTACAATAACATTGAGAAAGCTTGTTTGGCTGTGGTGTTTGCTTCTCAAAAGCTGGGACATTACATGCTAGCTCATACTACACACTTGATCGCTAAAATTGATCCTCTAAATTACTTTCTTAGTAAGGCTGCTCTCACAAGCAGGCTCGCTAAGTGGATGATGGTATTATTAGAATTTGATATAGAGTACATTGAAAGGAAGGCCATAAAAGGGCAGGCTATTGTAGACCAACTTGCTGATTTTCCAGTTCCGGATAGCATGCCTATGCAAGTTGAATTTTTTGATGAGTATATACTGCATGTCACATCTCACACCTAGAAGATGTTCTTTGATGGCTCTAACATGCAAAATGGGTCAGGCGCAGGAATATTGTTTGTTTCTCCACATGGATACACTATACCAAAGTCATACAAACTACTTTTCCCATGTACAAACAATATTGCCGAATATGAGGCACTAGCTAATGGTTTGAAGTTGGCTATAGAATGGAACATCACTGAGTTACATGTTTTTGGGGATTCACAATTAATAATAAATCAGGTCAATGAAGAGTATCAAACCAAAGATGACAAGTTAATACCCTATAAAAAGATGGTTGATTCTTTGAGACACTACTTTACTTTTGTAACATTCCAGCAAATCCCTAGGGTAGATAACAAAGCTGCAGATTCTATGGCCACATTAGCTTCACTTTTGCAATTAGAGCAGCATGAGTCTTGATTCGAGTTCCTGGTGGAAGAACTATGTTTCCCTATCTTTGATTCTCCTGAAAGTCATGTTATTTGTACCCTTGTCACCCGTGAGTCTTCCCAATATGGTGCCATTTATTCATATCTCCGTGATGGCATCATCCCTGAATCTTTCAATCGATCTGAACGCAAAAATCTCATTTGTAACACCTCTCACCATACCCTCATTTCTAGTGACCTATATAGGAGGGGTTTTGATGGGATGCTTCTTAGGTGCTTGGAAAAGGAGGAATCCAACCAAGCGTTAGTTGACATCCATGAGGGAATTTGTGGTGGACATTCTAATGGTCATGCCATGGCCTGTCGATTGCTTAGGGTAGGGTATTACTGGCCCATAATGCAAAATGATGTAGTAGCTTTTGCTAAATCTTGTGAGAAATGTCAAAAACATGGAAACTTGATTCATGCTCTAGGTAGGGAGCTGATTCCTTCTATTTCGCATTGGCCATTTCAGGGATGGGCCTTCGACCTTGTTGGGAAAATTCACCCCAACTCATCAAGTGGACATAAGTTCATTATCACAGCTACTGATTATTTCATGAAATGTGTAGAGATAGTCCCTCTTTCTATTGCCTCAGGCAAAACAGTCTCACTTTTTATTCTGAATCACATTATTTGCCGATTTAGGGTACCTTCTGAAATTATTACTGATAATGGAGGACAATTTAAGAACAAGGACCTAAAACATTTATGCAAAAAGTTTAAAATCAAGCAACATTGGTCCTCCATCTACTTCCCACAAGGCAATGGCCAAGCAGAGGCCTCTAATAAAACCATTCTTAAGATCCTTCATCGAACAGTACACAAGAATGGTAGGGATTGGCACTTACAAATCAATCCAGCACTTTGGGCTTATAGAAGAAGCATTCACACACCTACAGGATCTACGCCTTTTGCTCTTACTTATGGCACTGAAGCAGTATTACCCCTAGAAGTAGAGATTCCTTCACTTAGGGTCTCTCTCAAAGGGCTGATTACAGATGAGGATTATTGTGCCATGAGGTTACAAGAATTAGAACTGCTAGATGAGAAGTGCAAGGCTTCCTTTTATCACATGAGAGTATATCAGAAGCGTATGTCCAAAGCATTTAACAAGAAGGTTCACCCTAGGGAATTTCAGATAGGTGATCTGGTTTTAAGAGAGAACCCTAAGAATCAACAGAACAGAGAACAAAAGGGGAAGTTTGAACCTAATTGGCTTGGACCATACATTATCACAGCAGCTTTTGGCACCGGTGCATATTTACTGTCAGATGAAGATGGAGAACAGCTCCCTGAACCCATCAACATTGTGCACCTTAAGAAGTTCTATCCTTGATGCCCATTTCTATCTGGGGGCATCCTTTATACATATTTTATGATCCTGAAAAAAATACCAAAAAAAAAATTGATATATGATGCTGAAAAAATCCTAAAAAGCATATAAAGTCCTGAAAAAAAAATACACAAAAAAATCAAAAAAATTCAAAAAATACAAAAAAATTGAAAAAGTACCTTGGTGAAAACTTGGAAATAGGCGCCTTGGTAGAAAAAATCCAAAAAAATTGAAAAAGAAAAAATTGCAATAAAATCCAAGTGGTGAAAACCTGGAAACAGGCGGTACTTGAGGCCTCTGCACCCTATTTGTTAGCATGCGTCCTCGACCCTTAGCCTATTTCCATCATGACTTGACCTTATTTGACTTGGTCTAGAATTGGTCTTTATCTTTGTCTAGGGGGCATCACTGTTAGCATAGGTCCTTTAGGTGTGTTTGTCTCACAATGGTGTTTTTCAACACCCCAAACAGTGTTTTTCAACACTACCCTTGCGTCGAGTGTTCCTTAACACTTATTAGAATGTCTTTCCCAATAGTCTAAGTATGATGCAATATTTCTCATTAGCAGATGTGATAACCAGAGTTTGACTCTTTGACCAACACACACGCACTTAAACAATCAACTTGATTGAGACATGTTGACTTTATTTTTCTTTGTGTGTTGTCTATGAGGATTTCTTTGATGAGTGGTCTCTCCCTAAGAAGTTTTCGATGATGCATTGCTAGAAGACTAAGGGTATGAGGACATGTTTTATTTCTTTATCTACTTGTGGGTATATTTTGTTGGTCCTAACTGTCATGAGCATTTATGCTAGTCTTACTTGACACTATGGATTGACAAGGTATTATCCTTGACTGTTTTACGAGTGCATGCTTCTAGCTATCCTGACTTTCATGTGTCTTGATACAAGCATAATCTTGCCATATCAAACTTAGGTAATCTCACTGCACTAGTCATCTTGACCTATATGTCTTTGGTGCCTAGGTGAGATTCCCACATTTCTATCTGATAAAGATCATATTCATATCCACATAGTTATGCTAGTGTGCATTGTATGATCTTATGACGCTACCAATAATGCTCAATGATGATAATTAGATGTTTATAAGCATTGTGACCTTGCAAGTCAACCACTTTTCATAGTAGCTTGCATTTTTAGGTTCATGTTAGTCTAGTTTTGCATCTTTGCATATGAAGAGAGTTCTTTTTATCGTACATGGACCGATTAGTCAACTGCGCTTGCATTCTTCTTTTCTCGATCACATCTTTCGCTCCTTGTCTCTGTCATCTCGAACCTATTCTTGTTCATCACAAGGGGTTAATCACATCATTATATCTATATCTCAAAATGTCATTTTCAGAATCACAAATCTATGTCATATACATGAGAATCTACATAATCACATATATAAACATTTTGAGCAAATAAGACAAGACAATACATAAACTGATACGCATCCAAATGAGACAGTAACACATGATATATCACAGCATCCAAATATATCTCATATATAAAAATGTCATGATACAATATCATCAATGATATACATGAGATCCCAACTGGATCAAAGTTTCAAAACTATCATCTGACATCCCTAGACCTAACCCTAGACCTAGGCGGCACTGCCACCGTCATGTGGCACTGGTGGTGGTGGAGGTGGCATTACCACTGCAAACATATCTGACGCTCCTGCCCTCTGAGAGTATGATGGTGCTCTCTGGCCCTCTAGGACTGCCTGGAGGTAGAGCCCATGATAGTACGCTGCCCTCACTATCTCTTGTCTAATCTCCAGTGTGGCCATCTGTGCTGCTGCCTCGCGGCGCACTATCTCTGCTCTAAGATCAGCTATCTGTTGATCTCTCTCTGACCTCAGATCCACCAGCTACTACTCTCGCACTGTTATGGTGATCCTCAGCTGCTGAATCTCTACCTCTAGAGTCTAAAATTAGGCTCTCAGATCATCTCCCACAGCTGGATCCACTGGCACCTGTGCTTGTTCCCGAGGAGGTCCCTGTGCCTCCCCACTCCCTAAGCTCTAACCTCATAGCCATTTTTGGCTACCAGCTCTAGACCCCTCTCCCACCTGTCCTCCTCCTCCTCTGCCCTCATCATCATCTCCTCCGTCTCCTTCCGCTGGGGCATCCTGTGCCACATTCGGTACAGTGAACAGAGGGAAGGATACTCTCCACCGCTTTGCCTTGTATGCAGCATCCGCGCCAGCATCTGCCATATCTAGGAGATACTCCCAGGGCTCCCTCCTAATCCCAGCTGTCTCTGTGATGGCCTACTGATAATCCAACATGGGTAACCACCCATGTCCCTCCTCATCTCTGGCTCTAGTGTAGGTAGTAGTCTCTGTGGAGACTCTCTGCTGCCATCCAAACTACTGCCGCACCCGAGTGATACAAAACCGCTCGACGATCTCTGAATAACGGCCTACCAGTGGCTGGGAGCACAACATGTAGCTCAACTCCTCGTCGGCATCACTCCATGCCTCTACATCCCTGTATGGCCTCCATACAAATGAGGTCATCTCATCCAAGATCCTCCTGTAGTGTGTCACATTCCTTGAGTGGGTATGTGACCTGAATCCTGAGTACCTATATATGTATGGGTACCTCCTCTCTCTCAGCTGTACCAAGGGATGCACCACAGCGATGTGCTCCCATGCCCACACTTGTGCCAAGATGGCACCACATGCCCATGTCCGTCCATCCCTGTACATGATCTCATGGAGCTCATGGTACATCTCTGCCAGTATGGCTGGACCCCATGCCATACGTCAAGGCTTGCCAACTAAGTCCACTAGTAGTCTACCCCATCCTAGTGGAAATCCCTTCTGACTGCGGTCAGTCATCAGGATCTGCAAAATGAAAGAGGCTACAATGCACGGCATAGGAAAATCTCAGCCAAAGTCCTCGATCAACCTCCCCCAGCTAGAATGTCTGTCCAGGATGGTGACATCCTGCAGCATCTCCTGGATCAACTGTCGCCCCTTAATGGCATCCTGATCATAATATACCTGAGCCAAGCGCACAAATCATGTTAGTTTTCCTTATATGGAAACATTATACTTACACAATTATCTCTTAAAACATGATTATACTCATAGGCTCTCCATGGCATGGCACTCGAAGGATCCTGTACACATCCTCTAGTGTGATGGATGCCTCTCCAGTAGGCAGATGGAAGGTGTTATGCTCACTATGCCATCTCTTGGCAAGAGCAGTCAACAACCCATGGTCGGCTCTGATATATGGTAGCCTCAGTAAGTAGCGGAACCCCATCCTTCGGATGTCATCCTCACTTGGATCATCCAGGTTCCAGACGCATCTCAAACCCACTACCTTCGGCGCTCTGATAAGCAACGCTGGAAAGACCTCCTACAACCATTTAACCAAGCCTTCTATCAGTACATATCATGATGAAAATCAGTACACAATACTCTAACTACAATTATTGTCTGGACCCATGTCTTACTTTGCTCAAAATGATTAAAATCTTAAATTTTCCAGAGAAGTATCGCGCAATACTTCTCTCTATAGTGGGGCGATAAACCTTAGGTCGGGCGATACTTCACCCGGTATCATGCGATAGCTCGCTCGGTATCATGCGATAGTTCGCCCGGTATCGTGCGATACTGGTGTCTACTACCGTGTGATACTTTGGGGTCCCACGAAGTATCGCGCAACATTTCTACCCAAAGGATGCGATACTTCTAAAGTATCGCGCGATACTTCACCTAGATCTTAAAATTTGAAAATTTAAAATTTTAAAATGTCCTAAAAATGCATTAAATGCTACATGACGCAATCAAATGGCTAGTTTTCAGAAACATACCGGGGCACCATACTGTAGAGGCCGGTTGTGTAACCGGGCATGCTCGAATCGATGTCGGTGAATGGGAATGCCTACTGGTTGAGCCATCGCTATCTCTCAGAGCTCTAAAAATCTCGAATAATCAAAAGTCAAATGATTTTTGAAAATGACATTTTCACCCCTTTTATAGCATTTTGACTTTTTTTGACCAATTTTCAAAACACCTGGGACTTGCGTGAAAATTGCACCCTTACCTAATTTCGACGTCTTGGATCCATTTTCGGACTCGAAATCGAAATCCGAGATCATCTTGATAGTCAAAATCATGTTTCAAATTTTTTCTTCTTCTTCTTCTACGTAGTTGGCTGACTATTTGAGGCATACTTCTTCGATCTTTGCTGGAATTTCTTCCTTCCATGTCTCTCAAATTTTCTAGTCTTTCATTCACTCTATTCCTAGTCTTCTATTTCTATTTCTTCTATTCCCTCACTGGGGCATGTTTTCACTGCCTAATGGCTAACCTTTTGACCCTTACCTTCGATTGTGATTCATTATGATTTGATCAAATCTTTATCAGTTTACTGTCTCTCCTCTACCTGATTTTGATTTCGACTCCGAGGGGGTAGTATTTATGGGATTCTCATCCCTAATTTCTTGATTTTCTTGATTCAGACATCTTTTGTGAGCTTCTGCTCTAATTTGAGATTCTTATCTCTTACTTTGAATATGATCCCAAATTGACCTCATGTTCAAAGGCCTTTGTTTATTCTTTGTCTGGATATGACCCTGAATCGACCTCATATCTGAGTTATTTTGTGATCCCAGATTGATCTCACATTTCAACTTCATTCTTTGACTACATGTGTTCCCAAAATGATCACACATTAGTCAAAGAGGGGAAAATGTATGCACCCAAAAATGGTCGCCTAAACTTTGGGCCCCATTTATTCAATTTATCAATCCTGAATCATTTTTATCAATAATCAGTATTTTTCAACATTATCAATTTCTTGATCAAGTCTGAATTTCGATCATATATTGGATTTTATCCTATGGGCTAACCATTTTATCCTAAGTTTTATTTACTTAAAAGGAATATTTCCTCCCCTTTTATTTAAATAAAAAGCCCACCCTTTTCCTCTTATCCTAAGTTGCACAAATAAAGCATTATTCCTATTTTGCAAAAAGAAGAAAAGCACCTTTTGTCTCACATGGACACAAAGTCAACTCTAATTTTCCTATTGGAGGAATCTTGTGCACATGGATTGAGCTTCCATTTTCCTCCATTGTTGATTAAGTCTTTTTGCCTCTTAATCTTGACCGTCCATTGACTTTCATTTCCTATAAAAGAAGGGCTCTCTTCTTCATTCATATATCCATGTTTTTATGCTAATGTTATGCTGCAGGTTTTGGAGCTCTCTTTGAAGACACTCAAGCTTTGAAGATCATTGTGGCATTTGTATTTTAGTTTCACTTCATATTAGTTTTGTTACTTGCTTTCTTAGTTGCATTCATGGCATTCATAGTGTAGATTTCCTTTCATACAATAGAGTAAATCTCACATAGCTTAATTAGGGGTTTGTAATCCATTGTATTTCCTTTCATAGATTAGTTTTCACTTTCATTTGGTAGATTAAGCTTGCATTGTCATTTAGATTTGCATTTCATTTTCATTTAGATTCTTAGAGATATTGGCATTCTTGCCCTTGTCTTCACTTGAATCTCTCATTGTATGGTTGACTAGCAAGGTCACAAGCTTGTAGCTCTAGCTGAGAGCAAATTTCATAGTCCCTTGCAACTCCATGCATAGAGAGCTATGAACTGCTTTGTGAGGCCTCATTGTTGAGCAACCTTGCATGCAATGGTTCATAGAAGTGTGGTCACTTTTGACTCATACACTGGCAGCCTCAAAAAAGTGAAGTTTCAGGAAAATGGGCTAATCTTTGGAAACCAATGGATTAATAAATGATAATTATTATTAAAATTTGTATTATTGACCCCTCTTGGTCATGAGTTAGGGTTATACCCTCTTTTAAAGGGGTTTGGAGGCATTTCGGGCTCATTCTAGAACTTGATTCTAGCTCATTTCTTTGTTGTTCTTCAAAGGCTGCCAAACCTGTGGATAAGGAGACCCAAAGATGTGAGTTTGTAGTTTTCCAAGAAGGATAAGGATGAGAGTTTGAGGCCATTCCATGTGCAAGCTCATGCAGATTTTTCCCTTGTGCTGAACAGTGTAAATTTGTGAGTTTTCAGGTGTGTTTCTTGTAAGAGTTTGGTGTTTTCGGTTGAGTATTTCATATCAATTTGGTTTGCTACTATATTGCAGACATTTTGATGTTAAAATAGAGCTGAATATATGTCTTGGATCATGGTTATACTTCTGTGATAAATTATTAGTAATGTGTGGTGTTTCCAGGCTGTTTTGTGTTATTTTCGGGAGCCTGATGAGCATTGTTTTTGTCCTCCATTTGGGAGCTGTTGTGTAAAATCTATATAGATCTAGAAATGTCATTTTTTAGGCCATTACTCTGGTGAAAGTTTTGTAAAAATGTCTACTTTTAGATTTATCAATAATATGTGAAGCTGTGAAGTTTTTAGCACTATTTCGGGCATACCCGATTTGGGTTTTATTGAGAAATTTGTAGATCTTTTGAAATATTGGTTGTTTGATTTTTAAATCCAATTAGAGGCTTTAAATATCATATAAAATTAGAAAGGGGACATTTCATGACATCCATAGGAGCTTGAAGGCTCTTAAAATAATTAGGTAATCTCCTTTTTTGAATCTTCAATGGATTAATGCTAGAGATGGTGTTGGGAGGTCTTCCTCTCTTCCTCCTAGCTTTGGATTCCTCTCCCTCATCCTAAGCCTTATCCTTCACCTTACAGTTAATCACATTAGCCTTTCCAAACAAAGGTTTTCTACTTTTCTTCTTGGCATTAAAAGAAAAGTTACATTGAATTCCACCTTGGTACTCAATAATGGCCATCCCAGGATCTCTAATCTCACCCTCTTCCAAACCTTTCTCAATCAGGATCTTCTCAGGGGAGGAGAGTTCTACAACAATAGGGCCTTCCTCCATGAGAGCATAAATATCTTCTATAAGGTTGGTAGGAACACATGTAGATAATGGGATAATGGTGATAGAAAAATTGTTTAACTTGTATTCAATATCATTGACCTCCATGATAGTATCAAGCCCACCATTAGGATTATCGCTTGGTAATGACCCCTTATCCTTATCCCCAATCTCTTTATCTAGGCCAGACTTTCTCAGGGGGGTCAAGAATATATCTAACCATAGGAGTTCTTGGGTTGGGAGAGTTACTCTCTCTGTGTCTGTGCCCTGAGATCATCTTGATCTTATTAAGAACTATTTGTTGAGTATTCTGAGTTCTATGTTTGGGTTTAGGACTCTGTGGAGGCAAGTCAAAATCAATGTCTTTAATTTGAGGGAGGTTGTTCAAATCCTCCAGATGAGTTTCAATAGGAGGAATATGACAAGAATCTTTATTGAAGGTAGTTCTAAGAGCATCTAGAGAAGCCTTGAGAGATTCTCAAGAGATGGGTAAGTCCACCTCCATATTTTGGAGGGTCTTGGTAAGGTAGTCGAGATTGTCATGTGCCATTCTCTTCTGCATAGGAAGTAGGAGTTAAGACCCCCTAAAAATAAAATAGGGAAAATGTAGGTTTTGCAACCAAGATTGAATACAATCTCATCTGGGAGGTCAATCCCTGGGTTAATTGTAGTCAAAATCCTAGCTCTGTTATGAGGAAGAAGCACATCAATTTTATTGACTCTGAGGACCGTGCCAAAAGGTTGCATGGCCTATAGAATAATGTTCCACAAGAAGAGAGGGAGACTACGAACATTCAACCATCGAGGGATCAATAGTGCTAAGACTTCATTGTGGACAACGTTAGGGGACCATGATAGAGCCCTAAAACAAGCCGAGCCAATCTTCCAAAATTGTCTAGTAACAATTTATTTCTGGGAATTAGGGTCTTTTAATTTTTTTTTAAAAAGTCCTTTTTCAATCATACAGAGGAAGCAAAAATGAAAACCAAATTTCTTGCCCCAAATGTTATGGAGCTAGTCATTGAGGAAAGTCCTCGAAGGGAGTTTGTTGATGTCTTGGGCTGCCAAGAATATGGTCAAATTTATAAGACTATGATTTTCTTTCTCTATAGCAATGGACATTTGAGCGTTAGGTTTGATAATATAGACATTAGTAGAGGCATAATTCTTACCTCTATCAGTAGTTCCATCTCCTCCCCCTAGGTTCTACACTCCATCAATGATGAACTTCAGACCAGGTGGAATAGCGATCTCCTCTCTCAACACTTGCTTAAAGATCTTAACCCTTCCTTCTGCTTCTACAGTCGGAGATTGAGAGCCCATAGTTCAACCCAGCAATTTACAAACAATTTTTTGACTCAGATGTCTTTTTCAATCTTAAATCTTAAATTATTACATTAATATTAATAATATAATATAATATATTACATTAATAATAATAAAATAATATATCTTATTATTAATGTAAAAATCATATTATCATAAATTAATATAATTAAAAATAAAAATATCAAAGATCATAAGAAAGTTGCTTTCAATAGTTGTAATACAAGAATTACTTTTAGGGGTTCTATACTTACATTAGGATCCATGCTATAGACTTAGAAAAGAATATAGAACTTTGTGAGAAAGTGTGAAAAATATAAAAGACACAACACCCCTTTATAATGATAGTGCATGAGTTAGTTTGTTAGATTTGTGACAAAAAAGCATGCACTTTTGCAAATATCAGAACTCAATTTTGAGTAAAGGAGCAAAAATTATGAACAAATTAAAAATACAAAATTTATAATATATAAAACAGATTTTTAGAAATTTAAATTAAATGTTCAGATTAAACCATAAGATGGTAAATTTTATTAAACAATTCAGACTTATTTCTTGTCATTTATTTAGAAACCATGTATGTTTTACATGCTCGTTAGGTTTTTTGTTACCGAATGTTAGATTGCAAAATCAACTAAGTATAGTAGAGTAGATACAATATACATGGATAGGTAAATAGATCGATTCAAATAAAAAGTGTTTGATTTTTTAGTTTCTCAGATAGAGTAGGATTCTACAAGGTACATTTTATCTATGTTTGTGATCTCTCTTATTTTTTACATCATTTGATAAAGGTATCATGTTATGAGTACCAGACTAGCAATGAAAGATGAAGAATAGTGATAATCAGCTATTGGATATTTTGGATGCAATGATAGAAAACTATTGGGATGATAAGAAGACATTTTGTATGTGCAAAGAACTTGATCATAGAGGTTAGGGTGATGATTTTTGTGTTGTACTTACATGGAACTATATAGGCATTATTGATGCTATTCCTTAGTTCACCTTTTTGGATTGTAGCCCAATATTTTGTAAAGTAGTAAGCTATATCAAGGTTGTAGCCCTTGTTGTAATTTGAGTAGTGACCTCGAGGAAAGTGTGCCTGAATGCAAGTGCATTCTCCTTTTTGTAACTAAATCTTTAACAGGGTTATTACATCTGTAGAGTAATTATTTGTGGGTTCCATCCCCATTGTGATCTTTCCTCTAATAGGACTTCAACGCAAAAAATCTTGGTGTTATGATGTTGTGGATGTATTGTATATGATCTGGTTGTTTACTTTCAATTTTTCTTTGCACATGGTTGTGTAGTCAATTTAACAAGATTAAAAAGTTTAGAACATTGATTCACCTTCCTTTCTCAATGTTCATCATAACATTAAGATGGCTTCATGAGCATAGATAGTAGGGGAGCTCCTTCATGGCTCAACTAGCATGTGAGGTGAAGAAGCAACCGACCCATCATGACGAAGTGGATTTTGGTCTACTCCATATATTGAAGCTTAGTTTTATTTCAAATTTTGATTCTCGATATTCTTAGATAGTCTTTATTTTCTAAATTTCCTTTGTTGTTTTAGTATTAGTCAGTATAAACTTCCAATTGTTCTGATTAGGAATTTATAGTTTGGTTGTTAAGGTAGCTTGTAGTTGTAGCTTTTGGATAATTAGCATTTTTTTTTTGAATGGGTTCGAAAGTATTAAACGCTTATAATATTTTAAGAGGGCTGACTTTTCATTTTCGATACCCGATGTTAAAAATATTGATGAATTTATATTTGATAAATGATCTTAATGAATATAATGATATGTATCTAAAACCTTATTGATTTAAATATAAATTTCATTCGCTTAGATCTTTTGCAGATTTAATAAAACATGTCCATCTTCAAGTAAATAAAATCAAAGATGACATACATTGAAAACAATAGAAACATTTAATATTTTTTTTACAATAAAATAAACAATATAATTCATATGGCATACGAAGTCCCTGGCCATTATGTTGATTGTTTTACATATGGCCCACTTATGTAAATAGCCGGTGACGTGCCGCTCAATTGGCTCTCTTCCTTCCAAGACCGAGAAGTTAAGCTCGAGTAAGTCAAACATTTTAAATATCGCGATTGACATGGCTGCAACATTTCAAAAAATTAATCGATTTCGAGGATTGGAGGAGAGTCTAGAGCAGAAATTTCCTAATTATATTTCGCAGAAATTTGCCTCTGTTTTCGATGTTCATTAATATTAAAAATGTATTTGAATAAAAGACATAAAGAATCATCGTAACTTTTGGGGATCTTCGTTAATGTTTCAAGATAAAGGGGATTTCTAAATTTAAAAACGTGATGAATATAGTAAGAGGAGAGGCATGTGGCAGAAAAGACAGAAAGTGATGTCAGAAACTTGGTGGAAGACCAGCCCGAGGGATTATTTTTGTTTTGGAAGGGAAATCATGTTGCGTAAGGAATTGGAATACGCAGTCCTGCTCAATAATAATTAAATATTACTATTTTAATATTTCACATTGTTTTGATTAATCTTTCTCTGATGGTCATTCTTGATTACTTTTATGCTAATTTGTTTGATTAAAATTAGTTTATTTTTCTTAATTAGCTCGAAGGGTTTCACTCTAGTGGGGACTGGACTAATCTTAATTATTAATTATTAATGATTGATGCCATCTGAATACATTATAAGATAATTGAAATGGTCATCTTTTTTATTTTTTCTTTGTTGACATTTTTATGTTCATTCGTAGCAAGGAGCAAATTTGAATAGTACATGGATGTAGATCATTTTGGATGTTATGATGAGGGAAACAAATGTATAATTGCTAGCCTGTGGCTCTACACTTATCAAAATGCATCACCACACCCAATTCACGATCTTTCATGTGAAGCATACTACAACAAAAACAAATGCAGATCCACGCTCCACTTTCCTCGTTTATATATAAGATTTTAATTAAAATTGTGCTATTATTTTTCTTTATAGATTTTTACAACTTCAATTTCTGCAGCTCCTTTTCAACATACACAATACAATTTATTTGAAAATTTAAAAACATTGACTTCAATTCAATCTTAATTTTCTACTAAAAATTTGAAATTTACACAGAATAGTTATAATATAAAATACAAGTTTATAAAATTTTTACCTAGCTAACTGTGAATATTAAATTAAAAACTAAAACATATTTAAAACCATCAGAATTATTAAACAGTTAATTCAAAAATAAAATCAATAATCAAATTTAAATATAAATTAATTTTTATGCTAATTTCTAAAATTAGAAATAAAACCTATAAAAAGAGCTAATTTTTATAGAGGTTTACATCTTTGAAGAGAATCATTGAGGATTGAGAGAGAATAGGTTTGGTAGGGGCCAATAGCGAGAGAATTATGGGCCTTGTGATTGATTCTTTCCCAGCGAGGAGCGAGAGACGTTTATCACGGCAGCATCTTCGGCAGTTAAAATGGGAAGATGTGAAACATTAAAACACCACTAATTTAATGTGTTTAATTATTGTTGACCAAGATGTGCTTACCTTCACAACCTACATCTAATCCCTTCTCCGGATGCTCAGTTTATATTGAATATTAATTAGCAGGTATCCCATTTCTACCGAAAGACTCCATTCTTTGTCTTTTCTCCACCGGCAACGTCTATGCAGCACCGACACTGGACCATTTAGTGTAATTATTAATTATATAAAAACTATAATTAATTAATTAAAAATTGAAATACAAGAATATAAATATTTTAAAATTAATTAATAATTACAATGAATGGTACATTCTATGTGATGCATAGACAAGGGTGTGAAGATTCATTCTCTTAGGTTCTAATGGCTAAGCTGCATGCGCTTTCATGGCATAAAACCGAGTTCCCGTGTAAATTTAGCTTGCTTTTGACCTATCGTCGTGAAAAACAGTAGGGGGGACTGTCTGTGCAATAATCTGTATCCATAACTTTCCCAATGGATAGAAGTCTGTGTAAAGCTGTTAAAGAGGGCAACTGTGAGAAAGTGAGAGAGTTAAGCCAGAATAATCCTCAGATTCTCCAAACGGTTACTCCTGTAGGAAATACTGCTCTCCATGTAGCAGCCAGTAGAAAGGATCATAAGCTTGCTGAACTCCTGCTTTCGTTGAAACCATGTATCATATTAATGAGGAACGTAAATCAAGAGACGGCGCTCCATAAAGCGGCTGCGGCGGGATGTTTGGATGTTATTGAGCTTCTTCTTACCTTTAAAAGCAACAATGTACGCTGTAATTCTTCATATTGCGCTCATCCGGAAGGTTATGATTTAGAAGGAGGTCGTTTAGATCTCGACGATCTATGGAGGGCTGGAAACGTTGAGAATGAAACGGCCCTCCATTACGCCGCAAGGGGCGATTATGTGAAGAAAGTGAAGGATATTGAAATAATTGTCAATAGAGCCGGGGAGTCTGCCCTCTATACGGCATGTGAACACGGCTCTGAGCGCACGGTACTGAAGCTGGGAGAGATGGATTGTATTTCCGACACGAGAGAAGATAAACGGACGTGTCTGCATCAACTTCTCAATATTGACGGTCCTCACTGGAAGGGTAAGGTCAAAGAAACCTTCCAATAAACTTTATTTTGTAGATTATACTGGCATATTTGTTTGACGCCTTTCTCTTTGATTCAGATATGGTGTTATATTTGCTGCAAAAGAGGCCCGCTCTGGCAGAAAAGGCTGACGCTGCAGACAACGTTCCGTTGCACTTTGTATCAATAACCGGCGATTTAAAGATCGCAAAGGAGTTATTGAGAATAAGTCCAGATATGGCCCTGCGAAAGAACAAGGATGAAATGGCTGCAATTCATTATGCAGCGCGCTCGGGTGTCGAAGATATAGTGAGTTGCTTGATCGATTGTGTACCCGATTGTACGGAAGTCATTGGGAAGGACAACAAGAATGCCCTTCATTTTGCTTTGGAATATGGCAATATTCGAGTGGCCAAAACTCTGCTGATGGAGTCTATAAACCCTTCATTTTTAATCAACCATCCTGACAAGGATGGTCAGACGGCTTTTCACATCGCGGCGGCAAATTCTGAATTGGTTTCCGAGGTAAAGTTATTGTAAGCTTCAATGATATACTCTATTAATTTCATGTTAAAAGCCACCTAGCGGTAAATCTGCGCTGTTTCATATCGTGCTCATTTTTAGACAAGGATTTACAAATACTATTATTGTTACAAACACTTTGAAAGTAGTTTTTCTTCTGATAAACTCACAGCACCTGTTGCTGTTTCTATTAAAGCGTAATGTTACTAAAACAATCTCATGTGCGTTTATTTGAAGATGTTATCTCCAATGCTTGAAATATCCCGATGGAACCTAAATGCGGCAAATAACAACGGTCTTGCTATGTTAGATGTAATGGAAGCCAAGATTACGGTCATAGAGAAGAGGATTCACAAGAAGAAACTGATAAACTGTGGCGCCCGCGGGAAAGCGTGTGTGAGTCCGTTTCACGAAAGATTTTCACCTAATTTGTTGGAGGGATCCCCAAAGATGCATATTGAGGATGAAGTTGATCACGGAAAAAACATGTCACTAATGGGCACACTAGTTTTTACGGTGTCGTTTGCGGCAGCGATGACTGTTCCGGGAGGAATTCGGAGCGACAACGGGGTTCCTGTGCGGATGCACGCCATTGCGTTCCAATGCTTTACCGTAAGCAATTCGCTAGCTTTTTTCTCTTCCATCATAGCAATGTTCATCTTTACCATAAAGAGTAGGGAGAAGCGAGAAGTTTCTCTAAGGATACATGGTTTCATCCTCCTCAGAGCAAGATATTATAGAGATGTACTATCTTTCGGAGTGGGTAACAAAATCGTTGCTTACGGCGGGTCTAATATGGTAAACAATGCAATTAATGCCACCGTAGTGTCGTTCATCACAGGTGTATATGTTACAGTGGCACCCAAGTGTTTGTGGTTAGCACTTACGGTGTGTACGATGGGAGTCTTCACCGTTTATATATATTACTTCATGGTGGCTGCTACCAAGACGGACCGCCGACTATTTTGTCTTCGTGTTGGCTGCTGCTACCCACGCTATCGGTAGAATATTTTGAGAGCCCAGAGTTGCATATACATCGTCTCCACAGTGCTTTTTGGGCCAATCCTCTTATAATTTTTTAGCCAGCAGTGGAAGGTGCAAGGGATATGCTCATAGGTTTCTGATGTGAAATCATATAAAAGTTAGGGTATTAAAGCGTCCTTCTACAAACATATTTCATTGTTACAGGAATTCTGATTTTGTAAATAGCTGGGAAATATTCTAATATAGAAAGTCAAGATTGCAGAAAGATACATAAATAACCTTTTGAGTAGTCTGAAAGCATAGTACTCAGTTTTACTAAGGGTAGAAATACTTGGAGAGATTTAGTGAGGATGAATCTTCTTAAAACTTAAATATATTTTAATATTGTAAAAGTAGTTATATAATAATTAAAATTGTGTATATATTTGATAAATTATTGGAACATGATTTTTCATATGAAAAATAGTTTTAGAATTATTAGTACTTGGATAGGCCAAGCAAGTACTATCGCTTCATTTTATAGATTGTTAGTCTTAATTAGTAATTAAAATTATTTATTCATGATATGATTGGTTAAAATAATTTGAGCCTTATGAATTATAGGAATATAAAAGGCCAACAATTTTAATGCCACCTTTTTAGCTATATTGCATAAATGTAGCAATTTATTTTGATTGTTGCTGACATGGAAAAACTAGTCCATAATAATTATTTTTTCTATTTTATTTAGTTCATGTATTTTTTAGTATTTTTAATTTATTTTATACATTAGTGGTAATTCTTTTTTTATTTTTATATTTATTATATTATATTTTTATGAGTGTTTTTTTAAAATATTCTTTGATATATTTTTTAGTAGTAATTAATTTTTGAACTTAAAGCAACAGTTGACAAGCTTGTTTTGAGTACTCATTGGTGGTCTTGCATTTGCGGCCCGCTGGTATGTTCGAACATGCTCTCCAAGTTACATGCGGTCTAGTGGATTAGCCATTTCGCTCTCTCTTCGCTTTGTCTTTTTGCTCTTTGAGGATGAAAATGACTTCTTCTAGGGCCCTCGTGAACTATTTATAGGCCCTTTGGGCCACCACTTTCTTCCTGGACCCCGTTTTTCCCTTAATTTTTCCCGAGTCCCTCATAAGCCATGCAATTATTTATTTTCTCTCCTCTTCTCCCTCTTTTTGAGAAAATTACCCAAAACTTTGTTTTTTGTCTTATTTTCTCGAGGGGGCACCCCTCCACCTTCTTGACCTTAGGACCTTTTGTTCTCTCTGAGGCATCTTATATTTTTCTTTTCTTTGATGCGATGCTATTCTTGACATCATGTCAAAGAAGGAAAAATGTAGATGCTTAAAATCATCATGTAACGATATAATTATTTAATTATTTTAGTTATATTCATCTTATGTATTTAACTAAATTTATTTAATTAAATTTGGCACATTATTCTATAGTATTTAAATTTAAATACCCTTCCTTCAAGTGTATTAAATTTTATTTAATATCTTCCCTTCACATAATCCCTTTTTTAAATAAATCATAATTTATTTAATTTCACTCACATTCTATTATTCTGCTAAATCATGATTAGCTTAATTTTTTATTAAATTAATCATAAATCTCAACCTAGATCCTATCCTACTCACATCACTCTCAACAAATAGACCTAGTTGTTAATTAACTAAGGTTAACTAAGCTAATTTTTGGATTCCTACACCCATTCATCCAGTTTATTTTCTCACACATGTGTGAGCAAATTTAAAAAGTTACCTTTTCAAAAAAGATTATAAAAGCCTAAACAAGGTTTGTTACAACCTTGGTGACATCTCTTACCCATTCCAAAATTATGAAAATAGACTTTTTTCTTACACATCTCTTACACATGTGTACTTGAAGTACACATTGACCCATCACATCTCAAGTTTCTGACACATGTGTGAGAAAACTTGGGCTCTTTCATGACTTATGTGTCCTTCATGTGGCACCTATGTGGATGCCATAGGTGATCCACCTCATCCCAGCCACCCCAAAATCCTATAAATAGGAGTCTTGCCAAAAGTAAATCATCCCTTATTTTGCATCTAGATTTATCATGCTAGTTTAATTCTTAGAGATTTCTTGTATTTAGTATTTTTATCTAACATGTTTGGTAGTTGTTTGCATTCATGGTAGATAGTTACATTTAGTCAATATCTACTCATCTCATTCACATTGAATGCTCAAGGCTTGTTCTTCGTAATTAGTTCTTGAGCTCATTCAATGTCATATTTATTTTAGTCTACATTTATTATCTTGCATTCATCATTGTTCTTAATTATAGTGGGATTGATATATTGTGTTGGGAGAGCACACCTACAACTATCTCTAAGAGTTTAAATCAAGAAAGTCTTGGGTGCACTTGCTTCTTTCTTATTAGAGGTTGTGATGGAGGACCTTTTGTTTGGTTCTTTCAAGTTCATAAAATATTAAGTTAATGCTTGAATATCTTGTTTATTGGTAACATTTGCATGTTTGAACTTCCTCCCAATAGTTAGGTTTTCATCACACACACATGTTAGGGATTTTTTGTAATGTCCCCTTTCTGATTTTATATGATATTTAAAGCCTCTAATCAGATTTTAAAATCTAACAACCAATATTGCAAAAGATCAACCAATTTCTCAATAAAACCCAAATCAAGTATGCCCAAAATAGTGCCAAAAACTTCATAGCTTCACATATTATTGTGAGCAAAGCTATCTATATCTGTTTTGAAAGGCTCAAATCAAGCAAATATTAGGATTTAATCTAACATTATATCAATTCAAAAATAAGAACATCTAAGCTAAGCCACCTCAGATTGAGCTAAAACAGGTGCACCCAAGCACTGTTTGATTTGCTCTTGCTTAAGGGGATGTGGGTATGCTTTCAAAGCACTTGGAGCATGTTTCTAATATATTTTAGGATGGATTGAGATCCATGAAAACCTCATAAATGGCACAAAATAGGTATAGAACACCTGATTTGCCCCTAAGGCCTCAAGGATCCAAAATGATGTTGAAATGAAGATTAAACTACATGATGCTTATGCTAAGATTGATTTTAGACCAAATATAGATGTGATATGATGCTATATGCTATGCAAAACAATGAAAGAAACTATGTTAATCCATTATTGCTAAGCTATGATGTGCTAAAAAGCTTGTAGAAAATAATGAAATGTAATAATTAGGATTGATTATGCATAAAGCTAGAAGTAAAAGGGCATGATAACAATGCATTGAAGATGAAAGCTAAGCTAATGAATTGCTCTTAAACCCCATAAATGGCAAAAAATAGGTATAGAACACCTGATTTGCCCCTAAGGCCTCAAGGATCCAAAATGATGCTGAAATGAAGATTAAACTACATGATGCTTATGCTAAGATTGATTTTAGACCAAATATAGATGTGATATGATGCTATATACTATGCAAAACAATGACAGAAACTATGTTAATCCATTATTGCTAAGCTATGATGTGCTAAAAAGCTTGAAGAAAATAATGAAATCTAACAATTAGGATTGATTATGCATAAAGCTAGAAGTAAAAGGGCATGATAACAATGCATGAGAATGAAAGCTAAGCTAATGAATTGCTCTTGGAAATGAGGAGTACTTATAGGCTTTTGCAAGGAGGAATGAGTGGCCAAGATCAAAATCCTTAAGAGAGGCCAAGATTCATTCAAAGGGGAGCACATGGATTGTGCTAGTTTAGGGCCACCTCCTTGTGACAAGTGTCACAAGGGCATTGGGTTGAAAGATGGGAGGGATATGCACAATTTGGGAAATGTGCCTAAGGTCAAAGGGTGTAAGAAAGGGGTGGGGGGCTTCTTAAATGCATCATAAATGCATGTAAGAGAGATAAGGAGGCTTTAAATGCATTTGAATGCATGTAAGAGAAGTTTCTAGAAGTTTGTTGACTTTGGTTTAAGCTTAGGAGTTGGCTAACCTTGGTTAGGGAATGTGACAAGGTTAGGGAGGGGATTGGGATTAGGATTAGGATTAGGATTAGGACTTTCTAGAAGAGTCTAGCACTTTCTTAGGATAAATAAGGATTTTTAGGAAATAGATAAAGATTTATTTATTTCCAAGGGTTTAGGTTTGAGAAAATTTGGGGTTAGGGTTAGAAAATGATGGGATTAGCCTTTAATCATAATTAAAGAGGGTTTTAGAAGATTTTGGAAGAGGTTAGCATTTTTTAAGAAATTGGCAAGGTTTTGGTCAAAAAATAAATAAATTATTTATTTTGAGATTTTTTATCAATTTATTAATTAAATAATTAATAAATAAGGAAAATAATGTTTAAATAAGATTTAAACATTTTTGGGAGGGATTCCTTAATTAAATATTTTTAATTAAGATAAAGGGATTTAATGACATAAAAATAAATAAATAAATTAAATAATTAATTAATTAATAAATGATGATGTCATCAGTAGTTTTTTAGAAAATAAAAATACTTTATTTTCTAAAAGATTTTTAGGTGCCTACATTTTGCCCCTCTTTGATGCCATGCCACAAGTGGCGTGGCATCAAAGATAAGAAAATAAGATGCCGCAAGCTAGAATTCAGACGGATAAGGGGTTGTGCCCCCACGAGAAAATAACCCAAGGAGTAAACGTTGTGGAATTTTCTCGAAAGGAAACAGAGAGAAAGAAGAAAGGAAGAAGGGAGGATAAATAACCAAGCTTCTGAGAGCAAAGATGGGTGAATGCAAGATGAGATGGAATGCAAAATGCAAGATGCAGCTACATGAGGATGCAAGATGCAAGATTAATCTATATGATGTAGGATGTAGGGAATTTGGGGAAGCTCCAAGTGAAAATGGGGAGAGCACAACCTAGTTTAATATAGCAATGCTAGAGACCTGCCAAGGATATTGGGATCATGAGGCCTTGTCACCAGTGTTGCATAGGACTGATGCAGGGTTGCCCCAGCATCACACATGAAACCTAGAGGAGGCATGGTGGAAATGATGTTGAAGAAACCACAAACACATGACTGACTCATAGGCAGAAGCAAAAGATCAAAAGACCTTGCCCCAGATTGCCCTCATTCACTGCACACCATGATATAAAGGATCATGGCGATTTTGAGTAGAGAACAATAAGAAGCCGTAAAAGATTAACAAGACCCAAAGGACAAAATCCAAGGCCAAAATGATAACTCCAAAAGACAACCTTTGCCAAGGAGAGAGATTTGATTCAATTGATGGCGGGAAGATTGGTCTGAATGTGTGGAAGGATACATCGACATAGACCTGGTGTGCTTGGTGGAAGATTAGGTCTGATAGGAAAGATACATCTGAGGGGACCTTTGATTAGGCTTAGGTCAGACAAAATGGAAGCATACATCTGTGCGGACCCTATGCTGATGGGGAAAATGCTGTGTTGCTGATTGGAAAATGATGAAGTTAAAAGATAGTCATGATGATCAAGGATAGTCGACAATTGGTGTTGCTGAAGTACAAGGCTAGGTAGGACAAGATTTCTAATCAAATGCTATTGCAGGACTAACAAGGATATGTACAACAGGACAGCGACAAGGGCTGACTGACACAAAGGATGGGACCTAAAGACACATATGTACAAATCAGCTTAGGTGGAGACACGCATGATGCTATGGTACAAGACTCTGGATAGGATGTTCAAAGAACCTAGGGATGAAGCTGAAAACTCCAAAGATATGCAAGACAATGCCCCAGTTGGGCTGAAAAAGCCAAGATGGACTGACATTAGATGTGTCCTGAAATGACATAGATTTAGGAAGGACATATCCCAATGATGATGATTGGATTGAGATCAAGGCTTGCTACAAGACTAAGGATGTGATTAGATTGGTTGGCTTGATCTTGGATGTTGGATAGCTAGAGGATGTGGATAGGATTGGAAGATGGCTAGAAGACTGCTAGGAATGCTTGGATAGGGATGAATGGCATTGGATTGCAATGAGGTTAGCCTATAACTAGATACCAAAGACAAGGGAAGACACCGGGTGATGGAAAGATGGAGGAAATGCTTAGGATGAGGATGATAGAACTGCTAGGAGATTTGGATTTGGATGGAAGAACTATTTGGGAGACTTGGATGGCAGATTTTCTTGAGGATTGGAAGATGGAATGCTGGAGGAACCGCTGAGGGATCCGGCTAGAGGAATGCTTGTGATTTGGGGAGATGGAAAGATTTTGGATGAAAGATAGTCTCCAAGGAATATGTTACCAAGGAAAAAGATGCCCCCTTCTTAGGATAGTTCATGTATTTAGAGGCAGTAGGATGGGGTACGATTGGATAGAAGATATGCCGACAAGAGGATGAGGGAAGTAGATGGAAGCTAGGACAAATGGATTGGATAGAGGATATGTAGCTGAAAGGTGTGATGGATGGCAAGAAGGTGTCCAAAAGCATGTATACCTAGTAGTCTTTGTTTTGTCATCAAGATCCAAAGGAGGATGAAGGAGGTGAGAGACAAATGGGATGGAGGAGATGCTGGTTAAGATGGAAGAAGGGAATGGCCCCCAACTACAGAAAGGAATTGGGGGGAGGCCTATGCATGATGCCTGTTTGCCAGGTTTTCACCATGGTACTTGTCCAAGGTGCTTGAATTGCCACATTTTCACCATTGGATGATTATTTTCTCTTTTTTCTTTTTTGATATTTTCTCTTGATTTTTCCAATTTTTATGGATTTTTTGATTTTTTGCTGACTAGATGCTGACATTCTGATATTCTGATGTGTTGCTGACTTTCTGATTTGGTGTTGTTAGGTTGTTGACTTTCTAATTTTGCTGACCTACTAATTTCTTTGATTTTTCGTTGACTTTGTGTTGATCTTTCTGATGTGCTTGGATGTTGGTACAAATTTGTTAGGATGGAGGGATTATGCAAAGGCATGGATGAGATGGGGGAGATGGGAAATATGGTGGTATAAAGTGTTTGGATGAAAAGATGGAAAGTGATCGTGATAGGGAGATGTTGTCAGGATCAACATTGGCACATGTTGTGGGGGAGATGGATGAAGTTGATGGGATGTGAAAGACAGATGCAGAAATGATGGAGGATTTGTGCTAGGAGATCTTGTAACATAGGGATCCAAGATGCATTTAGGAGATGGAGGAGGAAACTGAGTAGCTGGTGGATTAACAACTTTGGATGCCAGTGTGGATATTTCTGTTAGATGCATTACATCTTTTTTCTTTGGGATCCACATCATTTTTGTTTTAGCTTTGGTGGGCCTTTGTGGCCATTGGTATGCATCAGATTTTTCTTTTTCTTTGCTGGGCCTTTGTGGCAATGTATTGGATTTTTCTTGTGCTTTGCTGGGCCTTTGCGGTCATTGGGATGCATTGGATCGCTTGATTGGATTTTTCTTTGGTTGACCATGTTCTTCAGGTTGGACATGACAATCCTTAGATTTTTGTGGATATTTCCCTTTATTCATATTTGATATGGCATCCAAATTGCAGGGAGAATTGAAAGGAATATGAGGAGCTATATGGGATGGATGGAATATGGATGGAGAGACGGAAGGAGATTGGTAGATAGGATATGTGGGAATGTGCCTTTGTTGATCCTGACTAGGGATGCTTGGATTTTGGATGAAGGACTAAGTAAGATAAGATGGGGGATGATATTTTGGGATGTAAGGTCCCAAAATGGATTTGGTATGTAGAGGATATGTGCTGGAAGATTTTGGGACATAGGGACCCAAAATGGATTTGGAGGATGAAGGAGGAATGTGATAGGTTGTGCTCAGTTGTAATGATGGAGGAGGAGGAATAACATTGTATGTTTTGGGAGATGTGATGGTGGGTTTGGAAGGATGCTTGAATTTGGCTTTAGCTATACCAACATTTCTTGAGGAAGTGCCTTCTTCTAATGTGTGACCAATTCCACATGATTTTGGATGTTTCTTATCTTGAACGGGCTCTAGATTTCCTTGTTCATGAGAGCCTAGGCCTTTGCCTTGATAATTCCATTTCTTGAGCATTTTATCCAAACAAGGATATTTCTGACTTGGGGAATATGATAAACATCTAGTTTCTGGTTCCCTGTTGGAAGATATGGAACTGATTTCTTCTGCTTCAAGCGGATTTCCTTTGACAAATGTAAGTGGTCCAAGTGGATAGACTGATGGCAGTGGGACAGTTTGGATTGGAAAATCCTCAAGAGGAGAGGATAGGATAGTGGGATTTTGACTGGGATTGGGGGATAGTAATGGATCTTCAGATGGAGAAACTAGGATGATAGGATCTTGGATTGGAGGTATTGGGATTGTAGGATTTTGGATTGGGGGTGATGGAAGCAATAGAACATGTGATGGGGGAAGTGAAGGGATTGGATTTTGATTTTCTTCTGCGAGTATTTCAACATGATTTTGGACAAGATCTTGACATGGTAGGATTTGTGTGGATAGAGTGATGGGGGATGTATGGATGGACTCTTCAGAGGGGGTGTATGGAAGGATGGAAGATTCTGCAGCTGTGATGGCAGGAAGAAGGGTGAACTCCTCAGATGGTATGGATGAACAGTTGGAAGATTTTGTAGCTGAGATGGCAGGAAGATGGGTGAACTCATGAGGCTCATTAGATATGCTTTGGATGGTGCTAGGAGGAGGTGATGTTGGTGGGGATTGGATGGAGACTTCAGATGGAAGGGACTCAATGATGCTAGGAGATGGAAGAGGATCAATGAGTGGGATGTATGGAAGATAGATAACAGATGGGAGTGATGGATGGGCCTCATAAATGATGGTTTCACATAAAGGTTTGAGATGGCTTGGCTCTTCAACTTTTGGAGTGGGATTTGTTGTTGGCTTTCTTGTGAAACTCCTTGGAGACTTTCATGGTGAAGAAGGATTGGAATGTGGAGGAGATGGAGAGCTAGGATAGTCCTCATATGAAGATGGAGTGGATAAAGGGGAACCTTTTTGTGGGGATGATGGTGCAGACGAGGAGTTGGAGGATGCTGGGTTGGGAAATAGGATTGGAAGACTTGGTTTTTGGTTTTGAGAATGGTTTGAAGGATGAGTAGATGGAGGGTTCGGATAAAGGATGGGAAGACTAGATTGTTAGATTTGAGAATGATTTGGAGGATGAGTGGATGAATTCTTGAGATAAGGAAAGTAGCATGAAGTATTTTTATGGGATGATGGTGATTGGGATATGACCATAGCGGGAGATGGAGGTATGAAGGATGCATGTGGACGATGTGTAGGTTTAAGATAGGGATAAGTTGTGGATGGATAAGATAATGGATTTGCCTTGCCAAGGACATGAAAGGGAGTGCTAGTTGATAAGTCTGAAGGCATGATTGGATTTTTTGGAGGAATGACTAGATGCTGGGGGATGTTTGGAGAAAACTTGCTAGGATTTTCAAAATATGCATCGTGATCTACAAGGCTTTCATCATCATCAGGATAGGATGGATTGAGAGGAGAGACATAATAACCAAGCTCATCATAATAGCTTTGAGACATGCTGACTTTGTGGATGAGTTGGATAGGAATGAAGGATGAAGATGGTTTTGGAAGACTATGACTCAGATTGGGATGACTGACAGGATTAGACTAGGATTGGATTTGGCTCAAGATTGGAAAAAACCTGACTCTAGAAGAAGACAGACAAGGGGATGGGGGACGACCAAGATGACTCTGCTAACCTAAGATAGGAGGAAAGGATGACAAGAATAGATTGAATATGACTAGAAAACCATGATTTAAGATTCTGAAAGCTTTGGACATTTTCTAGATTTTGGGAGGATTTGGACTGACATGGCTGTTTTGAGTACCTTGAACCAGGTTGTAAATCAATTTGATGTTTTTCCAATGGCAAAGGATAGAT
The DNA here is from genome assembly GCA_027943335.1 of Chamaecyparis obtusa. NCBI lineage: Eukaryota > Viridiplantae > Streptophyta > Pinopsida > Cupressales > Cupressaceae > Chamaecyparis > Chamaecyparis obtusa. The sequence goes on from BSBK01002193.1 coordinate 235,392, forward strand.
TTCAACAAAGATTTTCAGAAAAGAAATCTCCACAAGGGACAAAGCAACCTTGCGGGATACAAACAGGATAACTGACTCTGATAAAGCTTTGAAAAGTGTATGTTCCAACAATGTTTTCATGAACTATTTGACTGTCAAGCACTTCAAGCAAATCTACCTAAGGAAGGTGAGTATCAAAATCGCTTGCCCACAGCTTGGTACCCTCTAGAAGAGGATACAAATGGTGAGTAATCTTGAGGCGACCTGGTAAACCCCTTGGAATCGGTCCTTGCACAAGGATTTTGATACTTTCAGATGTAGATAGGGTAGCCTCTATTTTATCAAGTTTCTAATGGTCCCATGGAGTCTCCATACCCGGTTATGCTGACCGCCTGTGACTCACTTAAGAGCCTAGCCAACAACGTTGGGGGAGGAATATTTACCATCCCCAGACATTTGTATTTGACACAAAACACCTGTGGGTTAGGAGATATAAGTGAGTACTTTTTGCCTTCACTTTATTTATATAACGGCCGGGGGATACCGGTTTGAGGTCGTTCTCCAGAGAGGAAGCACTTTTCTCCCTGGACAGGCCTCGCTAAAAGTAGAACAAGTGAACTTGTTCGAGTCCACATGTTCTACGTTGCTTACTTTAACAAGGATTTACAAAAAAAGAAAGCTCCTAAATTGCACATCAAGCAAGTTGTTCTTTTTCCTAGATTTGATTAAGTGTGTTTGAATTTTGAATTTTGAAGACACAAGTGTTTAAGGTTTGATTTGTTCTTTCCCCCAAAAGTAAATGATTTTGAGTGGTTGTAAGTTCTTTCTTTGAGCATTCAAGATTGAGATTGGCGTGTTGATTTAGAACTTTGAAAAGAGCTTAGTTTTAACCTTAGATCATTCAAGATTGATTTTGAGCTGAAATTCAAGCAAGGAATAGGGATGCTTTTCTTTCCAATTTAGATCATTCAAGATTGTGTTTGATTCAAAGTAAAAAAAACTCTTTGGACTTTGGTTTTCATTCAAGATTTTGTGTTCTAGTTTACATGTTTTAAGCCCAAAACTGATATTCCTAGATTGTTTTGATGCATGAAAAACCTAGGAAACATTCAAGATTTTGTAACAAGACATTCGTTTGGAACAAATAAAAAAGCTTTTAGGACAATTTTGGCAACCATTTAGGACTCTTAGTTTGCATGAGATTTTAAAAGAACTTTAAAATATTTGCAAATGAAGTTCATTTTATCCCTGATTGATTCTTTGAGTTTGATTTAGAATTTTGTGTGCACTTAGTGTTGATTTTGAAGCTTTTGAAATGGAAACCTGAAGTTCTTTTTAAGTTTCCAAAAATGAAGTGTTCCTAACTTTGCATGAATGCATCTAAAACCTTGATGTTGCAAGGATGCAAATGATTGGATTGATTTAGTTTCATTTGTTACAATATTTTTTGCAAATTTTTAGTCTTTAATGCATTTAAGAATGATTTGGGGGTTCATTTTAAGCACTAAAATAAGATGTGTATGACTTTGCTTCCTTATGGATTATTTTTTTCTGAGAAAAAATTGGCCAAGATCCCACAAGAAGAAGAAGAAGAAGTAGACGGAATAGAAGAAGAATAAAGACAAGAAGAGGAAGAAGAATTCGAAGCGCTCTGTCCACATATAAACTTGAAAAATCTGAAAACACTCCAAAACCAATCAGAATGTTTGCAAAGAACCCGTGAAGTGGGTCCCACCGGGCATGCCAGAATGTGAGCAAGGCTATCTATATCTGTTTTGAAAGGCTCAAATTAGTCAAATGTCAAGTTCTAATCTAGCATCATATCAATTCAAAACAAGAACATCTAAGCTAAGCCACCTCAAATTGAGCCTAAACAGGTGCACCCAAGCATTGTTTGATTTGCTCTTGCTTAAGGGGATGTGGGTATGCTCTCAAAGCACTTGGAGCATATTCTTAATGCATTTTAGGATGGATTGAGATCTATGAAAACCCCATAAATGACACAAAATAGGTATAGAACACCTGATTTGCCCCTAAGGCCTCAAGGATCCAAAATGATGCTGAAATGAAGATTAAACTACATGATGCTTATGCTAAGATTGATTTTAGACCAAATATAGATGTGATATGATGCTATATGCTATGCAAAACAATAAAAGAAACTATGTTAATCCATTAATGCTAAGCTATGATGTGCTAAAAAGCTTGTAGAAAATAATGAAATCTAACAATTAGGTTTGATTATACATAAAGCTAGAAGTAAAAGGGCATGATAACAATGCATGAGAATGAAACCTAAGCTAATGAATTGCTCTTGGAAATGAGGAGTACTTATAGGCTTTTGCAAGGAGGAATGAGTGGCCAAGATCAAAATCCTTAAGAGAGGCCAAGATTCATTCAAAGGAGAGCACATGGATTGTGCTAGTTTAGGGCAACCTCCTTGTGACAAGTGTCACAAGGGCATTGGGTTGAAAGATGGGAGGGATGTGCAGAATTTGAGAAATGTGCCTTAGGTCAAAGGGTGTAAGAAAGGGGTGAGGGGTTTCTTAAATGCATCACAAATGCATGTAAGAGGGATAAGGAGACTTTAAATGCATTTGAATGCATGTAAGAGAAGTTTCTAGAAGTTTGTTGACTTTGGTTTAAGCTTAGGAGTTGGCTAACCTTGGTTAGGGAATGTGACAAGGTTAGGGAGGGGATTAGAATTAAGATTAGGATTAGGATTAGGATTAGGACTTTCTAGAAGAGTCTAGCACTTCCTTAGGATAAATAAGGATTTTTAGGAAATAGATAAAGATTTATTTATTTCCAAGGGTTTAGGTTTGAGAAAATTTATTAAAATAAATTTAATAAACATAAGGATTAAATATTTAATCTTAATTAAAAATTTTGAGTTGGGGTTAGGGTTAGAAAATGATGGGATTAGCCTTTAATCGTAATTAAAGAGGGTTTTAGAATATTTTGGAAGAGGTTAGTGGTTTTTAGGAAATTGGCAAGGTTTTGGTCAAAAAATAAATTAATTATTTATTTTGAGATTTTTGGTCAATTTATTAGTTAAATAATTAATAAATAAGGAAATAATGTTTAAATAAGATTTAAACATTTTTTGGAGGGATTTCTTAATTAAATATTTTTAATTAAGATAAAGGGATTTAATGACATAAAAATAAATAAATTAATTAAATAATTAATTAATTAATAAATGATGATGTCATCAGGGGTTTTTCAGAAAATAAAAATAGTTTATTTTCTAAAAGATTTTTAGGTGTCTACATTTATTTTCTTATCTTTGACGCCACGCCACTTGCGGCATGGCATCAAAGAGGGGCAAAATGTAGACACCTAAAAATCCTTTAGAAAATAAAGTATTTTTATTTTCTGAAAAAGTCTTGATGACATCATCATTTATTAATTAATTAATTTATTTATTTTTATGTCATTAAATCCCTTTATCTTAATTAAAAATATTTAATTAAGGAATCCCTCCAAAAAATGTTTAAATCTTATTTAAACATTATTTTCCTTATTTATTAATTATTTAATTAATAAATTGACCAAAAATCTCAAAATAAATAATTAATTTATTTTTTGACCAAAACCTTGCCAATTTTCTAAAAACCACTTACCTCTTCCAAAATCTTCTAAAACCCTCTTTAATTACAATTAAAGGCTAATCCCATCATTTTCTAACCCTAACCCCATCTCAAAATATTTAATTAAGATTAAATATTTAATCCTTATGTTTATTAAATTTATTTTAATAAATTTTCTCAAACCTAAACCCTTGGAAATAAATAAATCTTTATCTATTTCCTAAAAATCCTTATTTATCCTAAGAAAGTGCTAGACTCTTCTAGAAAGTCCTAATCCTAACCCTAATTGTAATCCCCTCCCTAACCTTGTCACATTCCCTAACCAAGGTTAGCCAACTCCTAAGCTTAAACCAAAGTCAACAAACTTCTAGAAACTTCTCTTACATGCATTCAAATGCATTTAAAACCTCCTTATCCCTCTTACATGCATTTATGATGCATTTAAGAAGCCCCTCACCCCTTTCTTACACCTTTTAACCTTAAGCACATTTCTCAAATTGTGCACATTCCTCCCATCTTTCAAACTAATGCCCTTGTGACACTTGTCACAAGGAGGTGGCCCTAAACTAGCACAATCCATGTGGTCCCCTTTGAATGAATCTTGGCCTCTCTTAAGGATTTTGATCTTGGCCACTCATTCCTCCTTTCAAAAGCCTATAAATACTCCTCATTTCTAAGAGCAATTCATTAGCTTAGCTTTCATCTTCAATGCATTGTTATCATGCCCTTTTACTTCTAGCTTTATGCATAATCAATCCTAATTGTTAGATTTCATTATTTTCTACAAACTTTTTGGCACATCATAGCTTAGCAGTAATGGATTAACATAGTTTCTTTCATTGTTTTGCACAGCATATAGCATCATATCACATCTATATTTGGTCTAAAATCAATCTTAGCATAAGCATCATGTAGTTTAATCTTCATTTCAGCATCATTTTGGATCCTTGAGGCCTTAGGGGAAAATCAGGTGTTCTATACCTATTTTGTGCCATTTATGAGGTTTTCATGGATCTCAATCCATCCTAAAATGCATTAGGAACATGCTCCAAGTGCTTTGAAAGCATATCCACATCCCCTTAAGCAAGAGCAAATCAAACAGTGCTTGGGTGCACTTGTTTTAGCTCAATCCGAGGTGGCTTTGCTTAGATGTTCTTGTTTTTGAATTGATATAATGTTAGATTAAATCCTAATGTTTTCTTAATTTGAGCCTTTCAAAATAGATACAGATAGCCTTGCTCACAATTATTGATAAATCTGAAAGTAGACATTTTTATAGAAATTTCACTTTCATAACGGCCTACAAAATGACATTTTCAGATCTACAAATAGTTTACAGAACAGCTCTGAAAAGGAGGACAAAAACAATGCTCATCGGGCTACCAAAAATAACATAAAATAGCCCAGAAACACCACAAAACACTAATAATCTATCACATAAGTATGACCACAACCCAATACATATATTCAGCTCTATTTTAATATCAAAATTGCTGCAATATAGCAGTAACCCAAACTGATATGAAAAACTCAACTGGAAACACCAAACTCTTACAAGAAACACACTCGAAAACTCCCAAATCTACACTGTTCAGCATAAGGGAAAAATCTGAATGAGCTTGCACATGGAATGGCCTCAAACTCCTATCCTTAGCCTTCCTAGAAACCTAAAAACCCCCATATTTTGGTCTCCTTCTCCATAGGTTTGGCAGCCTCTGAAGAACAACAAAGCAATAAGCAAAAACCAAGTTCTAGAATGAGCCCGAAATGCCTCCAAACCACTTTTAAAGATGGCATAACCCTAACTCATGACCAAGAGGTGTAAATTAAACATATTTTAATAATATTTAACATTTATTATTCCATTAGTTTCCTAATATTAGCCCCTTGTTAGGACTGGTAAAAATTTTCCCTTAGTCTCTAGTAATTTTCCCAAAATTTTTCTGGTCTCTGCAATGCCTTTTCCAGTCCCTGGCTAGTTAAAACCTTGCAAATTTTCAAATAACTAGCCGTAGTTTTCAAATTTTTCATAGACCCCTTGGCACCACCTTCCTACTTCTAATTTGAAGTTACTTTTCTGGGCAACTTAAGTGACAAGTTTTGCATGTACGAAATTTTGCCTGGCGGTCTATCTCCTAGTCGCCAAATCCCTGGCGGTTATCGATTTTGTTTTAGGATTCCCACGGGCGGTTAGGTTTTCTTTAACCCCTTAGTCACATGGTCATGAAATTATTTTAACACTTCACGCGACTATGGGACTATAGTTTATCAAAGAAATATTTTGGTCTTTCCCTAAGTCAGGTCGCCAAATCGCAGAATGACATAATTCTTTTATGCGACTGATATTAACTATAGTCGGGCATTCGCTAAATGAAATATTTTGAGCCTTTAGTTTATGTGCTGACGTGTGTGGACCCAGGGTCATCTGACAGAACTTCAATCAAATGGCCGGTGCATGACCTCAAGTGATGTGTCAGAGGCTTGAGATCTTGCGCCTGCCGTTGATTTCAAATGATGATGTAAGCTTTCTTTTTGAGCGGGTCCACTGCCATCTGTGTATGAATTGGACGCTTCTAATTGGTCCATGTGGAGATGAAATGGATTTAGTGGGACCTATCTTGCTGAGATGTCAAGGGACCTGATCTGTCAGAACATCTACGGTCAGTACATGATCTCAAGTGATGTGTCAGAGGCTTGAGATCTTGTGCCAGCTGTTGATCTTTCTTTGCAGGCCCGGTCAGTTTTCGGTGCCAACAGATTTCCTCTTTGTCATGTGATCGCTCAATAACTTGGCGAGGGATAAAATGTTCTGGAGACCTAGCGAATAGTGTTGTCGCGTGGTTGCCAGATGTTTGGCAGAGATGAATTTATTTGCCGTGACTGGAAATAATACTATAGTCGCTAGTTCTCAGAAAGAAATAATGTGGGGCCACTGGACTTTCTGAAGTGTTAAAGGGTGATTTGATCACATGGTTGTCATTACTTCATGGAGGAAAGATGTGTGATGGTTAGCTCAGCAGTTCAGTGACAGCCCTCGATCTAGTTTAAAAGGAAAATGAGAATTTGAGCCTGCAAATTTGAAGGGATCAGACGGTCGTGACTTAAAGTTGTTCGAGGTTTGAATGTGGGCCATTGATCTGAGGGTAAAAAGAGGGTGTAACCATTGAATTTAAATTTTAAATTTTCTAAGACGTCTTCACCGGTTAAAGGACTGGTGTTAATGATAGAAGTGACTATGGTGGGTGGAACTGATCTTCTCCGCCGCTCCAGTGTGGTCCAGGTTGTGAGGTGTTTGCAGAGGGGTGTGTTTGTCAATGAGAAGTTAATGAAAGGTATCAGGGACCTGTTGTAGGGTTGTTTTCGAGTTGGCTTTTTGTGGATTTTGGGTGATCTTTGGTACTTTCTCAGAGGATTTTCATGATTAAAGATAAGTGTGTCGGCAAAATGTTCTCGAGAGCTTTGGAGTTGTCATTCAAATTTGAATTATGTCAAATCTGAATGGACTATTTGTAAATGAAACCCTAGTCCTAACCATGGTTATCCTTTTCTTGTTGCATCCAACCTATGTGGGATTTGGGATTTCAAGATAACCATGGGTATATAGTGCTGAATTGAAGATTTTGTAAGGGTTGCAGCTTAGTGTTCCTTCCTAGTTCCGTGAAGGGTCCTTTTCCTGTAGATATTTCTCCTTCTTCTCTACATATAGAGTTCCCTCTTTCCTCTCTAGTTTTCTGAGAATATAATGCATATTGTAATAGATTTTTCTTATGTATGAGGATTTGATATACTCTTATAGTTATCAAGCTATCTCCATTTGAATTCTGAATTCATTGATCATTCATCAAGGGTGGCTGATCTTTCTACTTTGCATTGCCTGAGAGCTTGTGGGTGGAGTTGTCTTCGCAGAGATGACTGGTTCAGGGTTAGTATTCATATATGTATGGGCTGAAATATCAAGGATAGGTCATGCTTTTCTTCTAGTGGATGCTGGTTATGTGTTATCTATTCATAGGTCTCTTTTGAGGGGAGGGTCAAAATCCTTTGATGGATAATAGCATATTTGAATACAAAGATGGGTACTAAGTTGAGGTTTGGTCATGGTGTGTGATTGATGTGAGGCATCAACACATTGAATATATTGTCTCTTTGTTTCATAGCTATCTCTTGCAATAGGTTATTTGACTCTGTGGCCCATTGGATAAGGCACTGGTCTATGAGAGACTTAGGGTATCTCAGGGGTCCCTTCAATCCATCTAAAATTATTTACTTTTTTTCTCCACCCTTTCCCTTTATGTTGTTAGGATAGGTCTCTAGCATTCATTCTCACTCCATGCATGCAGGGCTATTGTGTGAGAGATTTGCTTCATTTGGGTATAGGATACCTATAGGAGATTGATTGCTATTCCACTTTAAACTATCTACAAGCCTATTGGTTATAGTGAGGTGTCTTGAATGTACAGATAAGGCAATACCCACCTAAGTGAAGTGGAGCTCAAAGAAGAAGGAGGATGTTCTTTCATCCTCATTAATTGGACTGTTTCCTTGTCAATCTTGAGTACCTAACACAGATCTAAGCCCACCATTTTATTCAAGTTTGTTCCTGCAAGGAAAAAGCATCCAACAAAATGGCGACTCTGCTGGGGAGCTATTGGATAGAGTCTGATATACAGACAAAGCATTGACTACATTTTCTCACTTAATTTATGAGTGGCGACTCTGAGTTCTCTATTTGATCAGTGCAATTCCCTAATAAATAGTGTGTGAATCCTGGTGAAGTGCTGGTTGATTAAAGGAAGAAACACAAAGCAAGTACAAAAATTTCCTCTTTAACAAATTGGTGATTCTACACTGCAAAGAACCTGATGGAGCTACAAGGTGAGCTCTAGATCTACCCTGCCTTCCAGTCAACAAGATCTTCTGCTACAAGGTCTTCCCAAGTATTTTTCAAAGTTTTTAATGACCCTTATCTAGTGATAAGCACGGCATGAAGGGATGAATTATACTGGGTGGTTCCTCATGGTAGGATATAGGCCCTTTTGTTTTGATGGCATTGAAGGTGCCCCTAATGAGTTCTCTACTGAGGATGGGGAGTGCTTGCCTAGATTCATGGCTGATGGATCTGTTTTGGCAAGCCAACATGTGGATGATGTCATGGATGTCTTTGCGGATATGGATATTGAACATGAAGATGTTTCTATGAGGCTATTTGTGCATACATTTTCTGGTAGTGCAAGGGACTGGTTTGTGTCCTTATCTCCATGTTCAATCCCTTCTTGGGATGTTTTGAGAGAATTGTTTATAGAATGCTTTGAAAGGATTGTCTCTCTCAAAATGAAGATTGTAGAAAATAGAGCTCTGATCTGGCAGTTAGAGGAGGACAAAAGATTGGGAGAACTGGTGGTTCCTGATGATCATGGGGAGGCCAGTTGTTCTGATGTTGATTCTCATTATGCAGAAAGTGTTGACTATGAAGCTGACATGGAGAGTGATGAATATGATGCAGATGATGATTCCTGCATTGATTGCTTCACACAAGATGATCTAAGGCTAGAGATCTCTATCCTTGTCTTGGACAAGGATGATGTTTGCAATAATAGGGGTGAAGTTGATGAAGAAGATAATGAAGCCCAAAGTCCATTGAGCAGTGAAGAGATATCAGCACTATTGGCTGATGAATTCCAAAGTGACCATGAAGACCCATGTATACAAGACTTCCCCTCTGGTAGTGACTCTGTAGAAGAAGAGGTAGAAGGACATGATAGTGTGTTTCCCTGTCATCAAGATTACAATGGTGAACAAGTTGCTTGTTCATACCCTCTTCCTTCTTTTGATAAATATGATAGTGAAAAAGACCTTCACTTGGCTCAAGACCTAGTTCATGGAGACATCATTGGTGAACCAAGTTGCTCATTAGCTGAAGCAATGTTTGAAGGTAAATCAGAGGATCCAAGTCCTTCTCAGCTAGGCATTTTTATGGTAATGCATGGTAATCAATGTGCTTTATTTTATGATGCATTACTAGATCAGTTTTTTGTCCCCAGTCATCAAGAAGAAGTAAGTGATGTTCCTTACTTCTTAGAATATGAGTATGAATATGGTGGTGGTGACTGGAAAAGCATTGGTGGTGATCAGTGCAAGTTTATTTTTCAGCCCATGAATATTTACATATGTTTTTAGCAAGATGGTCAAGAAATTTACAGGTGTTTGGTCACATATGTGGATGAAAATTAGACCTTTGATTCGGGAGGGCTTCTGATTTCATTTTGGTGGCCTGGGGCCATCAAATAAAATTTCAAACATTGTAAAAGTTGTAAATTATGTACATTTTGTCAGTTTCCCTTTCCTATTATGTGTTCCCCTTCCTGTTTTCCTAGTCCAGGTGCCAGTGTTTTTGAGGTCCCTATGTTTTGTTTTGGGGTGGTCTACTTCTTCCAAAGACCTAAATCCTTGTCATGCCTACAAGAGCCATGCATCCCCAACTAGAGCCACTGTTAGGATTGGTAAAAATTTTCCCTTAGTCTCTGGTAATTTTCCCAAAATTTTTCTGGTCTCTGCAATGCCTTTTCCAGTCCCTGGCTAGTTAAAACCCTGCAAATTTTCAAATAGCTAGCCGTAGTTTTCAAAATTTTCATAGACCCCTTGGCGCCACCTTCCTACTTTCTAATTTGAAGTTACTTTTCTAGACAACTTAAGTGATGATTTTTTCATGTGCAAAATTTTGCTTGGCGGTCTATCTCCTAGTTGCCAAATCCCTAGCGGTTATCGGTTTTGTTTTAGCGTTCCCGTGGGCGGTTAGGTTTTCTTTAACCCCTTAGTCACATGGTTGTGAAATCATTTTAACACTTCATGTGACTATGTGACTATAGTTCATCAAAGAAATATTTTGGTCTTTCCCTAAGTCAGGTCACCAAATCACAGAATGACATAATTCTTTTATGCGACTGATATTCACTATAGTCGGGCATTCGCTAAATGAAATATTTTGAGCCTTTAGTTTATGTGCTGACGTGTGTGGACCCAGGGTCATCTGATAGAACTTCAATTGAACGGTTAGTGCATGATCTCAAGCGATGTGTCAGAGGCTTGAGACCTTCCGCCCGCCGTTGATTTCAAATGACGATGTAAGCTTTCTTTTCGAGCGGGTCCACTTCCATCTGTTATGACTTGGACGCTTCTAATTGGTCGATGTGGAGATGAAATGGATTCAGTGGGACCTATCTTGCTAAGATGTCAAGGGACCTAATCTTGCAGAACATCTACGGTCGGTGCATGATCTCAAGTGATGTGTCAGAGGCTTGAGATCTTGTGCCAGCCATTAATCTTTCTTTGCCAGCCCATTCAGTTTTCTCAAATCTTTTGGTGGAAGGGATAAAAGAGATAGCAGTGCCAATAGATTTCCTCTTTGTCACATGATCATTCAATAACTTGGCGAGGGATAAAATGTTCTGGAGACCTAGCGAACAGTGTTGTCACGTGGTCACTAGATGTTTGGCAGAGATGAATTTATTTGCTGTGACTGGAAATAATACTATAGTCGCTAGTTCTCAGAAAGAAATAATGTGGGGCCGCCAGAATTTCTAAAGTGTTAAAGGGTGATTTGATCACGTGGTTGTTGTTAATTCACAGAGGAAAGATGCATGATGGTTAGCTCAGTGGTTCAGTGACAGCCGTCGATCTGGTTTAAAAGGAAAATAAGAATCTGAGCCCGCGAATTTGAAGGGATCAGACGGTCGTGACTTAAAGTTGTTCGAGGTTTGAATGTGGGCTGGGGATCTGAGGGTAAAAAGAGGAAGTAACTATTGAATTTCAAATTTAAATTTTTTGAGATGTCTTCAGCGGTTAAAGGACTGGTGTTAATGACAAAAGTGACTATGGTGGGTGGAACTGATCTTCTCCGCCGCTCTAGTGTGGTCTAGGCTGTGAGGTGTTTGTAGAGGGGTGTGTTTGTCAATGAGAAGTTAATGAAAGGTATTAGGGACCTATTGCAGGGTTGTTTTCAAGTTGGCTTTTTGCAGATTTTGGGTGATCTTTGGTACTTTCTCAGAGGATTTTCATGATTAAAGATCAGTGTGTTGGTGGAATGTTCTTGAGAGCTTTGGAGTTGTCATTCAAATTTGAATTGTGTCAAATCTGAATGGATTGTTTGTAAATGAAACCCTAGTCCTGACCATGGTTATCCTTTTCTTGTTGCATCCTAACTTGTGTGGGATTTCAAGATAACCATGGGTATATAGTGCTGAATTGAAGATTTTGTAAGGGTTCTAGCTTAGTGTTCCTTCCTGGTTCCGTGAAGGGTCCTTTTCCTGTAGATATTTCTCCTTCTTCTTTGCATATAGAGTTCCCTCTTTCCTCTCTGGTTTTCTGAGAATATAATGCATATTGTAATAGATTTGTCTTATGTATGAGAATTTGATATACCCTTACTATTATCAAGCTATCTCCATTTGAATTCTGAATTCATTGATCATTCATCAAGGGTGGCTGATCTTTCTACTTTGCATTGCCTGAGAGCTTGTGGGTGGAGTTGTCTTCAAAGAGATGACTGGTTCAGGGTTAGTATTCATATATGTATGGGCTGAAATATCAAGGATAGGTCATGCTTGTCTTCCAATGGATGTTGGTTATGTGTTATCTATTCATAGGTCTCTTCTAAGGGGAGGGTCAAAATCCTTTGATGGATAATAGCATATTTGAATACACAGATGGGTACTAAGTTGAGGTTTGGTCATGGTGTGTGATTGATGTGAGGCATCAAAACATTGAATATATTGTCTCTTTGTTTCATAGCTACCTCTTGCAATAGGGTATTTGACTTTGTGGCCCATTGGATAAGGCACTGGTCTATGAGAGACTTAGGGTATCTCAGGGGTCCCTTCAATCCATCTAAAATTATTTACTTTTCTGCTCCCCCATTTCCTTTATGTTGTTAGGATAGGTCTCTAGCATTCATTCTCACTCCATGCATGTAGGGCTATTGTGTGAGAGATTTTCTTCATCGGGGTACAGGATACCTATAGGAGATTGATTGCTATTCCACTTTAAACTATCTGCAGGCCTATTGGTTATAGTGAGGTGTCTTGAATGTGCAGATAAGGCAATACCTGCCTGAGTGAAGTGGAGCTCAAAGAAGAAGGAGGATGTTCTTTCATCCTGATCATTTGGACTATTTCCTTTTCAAACTTGAGTACCTAACATAGATCTAAGCCCACCATTTGAGTCAAGTTTGATCCTGCAAGGAAAAAGCATCCAACACCCCCTTCCCGGAAACTTTACTTTTTGAGCTTGCCAGCCTTAGCAAAAGTTATTATTTTTAATTATTTGAAAAGGGGACATGAGAAGTCCTCCCTCCCAAATATTTCTTTCCTCAAGCAATGAAGTTTGGGATGCTTGAGAATATGGGCTCCTTCCCAAGTTGCATCTTCCAATGGTAATCCTTTCGATTTGGCCAAATGCTCTATGATGCTCCTATTTCTCAATCTTTTCTCTCTTATATCCAAAACCTCTTCTAGTATTAAGACTAATTTCCCTTCATCATCAAGAGGTGGTAATTCTGTAGATACTATGGTTTTCTAGCATAGAACCTTCTTTAGGAAAGAGACATGGAAAATAATATGTATTTTGATGTTTGGTGGGAGCTCCAATTCATAAGCTACCTCTCCTACCTTCTTGATGATCTTATAAGGCCCATAGAACCTTGTCTTGAGATTCTCTACCACACTCCTTTTCAAGGGGCTTTGCTTATATGGATGCAACCTAACAAATACCAAATTTCCCATCTCAAAAGATCTTTTAGTCCTTTTCCTATTAGCGTACAACTTCTATTGGTTCTGTGCATGTTGTAGATTATCCTTGAGGGACCTTATTATGTCTTGGCTTTGCTTAATGAAATCACTTGCTGCAAGTACTCTTCCATCTAAAAGTACTTGATCAACAAAGGAAAGGGCATCATAACCATAGAGTGCATGAAAAAGAAGCATACCAATAGACATGTGATGAGATGTATTGTAAAAATACTCCCCTAGGTGTAACCATTTCACCGAAGCATGTTTTTGATTTGAAACATAGTTCCTCAAATATCCCTCTATCCATTTATTAACTATCTCTATTTGTCCATCTATTTGAGGGTGATAGCTAGTACTGGGAGTGAGTTCAGTTCTTGCCAAATGAAAGAGCTCATTCCAAAAAGAGCCAAGGAATCTACTATCCCAGTCACTGACAATGTTTCTAGGCAAGCCATGTAACCTGCAAATTTCCTTGAAGAACAATTCTACCACTTGTGATTCCTTGAAATCAGATGTGATGGGAAAGAAATGTGCATACTTAGTTAGTCTATCTACCACCACATATATGCAATCCTTACCTTGAACCTTGGGCAACCTAGTGATGAAGTCCATGGAAATACTTTCCCATTTTTGTTCAGGAAGAGGAAGTGGCTGTAACAACCTTGGAGGAAAAATTTTCTCACTCTTGTTTTGTTGGCATACCATGCATTCCTTAATGTGTTTAAGGACATCCTCCTTCATACCCTTCCATGCAAACTGCTCTCAAAGTTGCTTGTATGTCTTGAAGTATCCTTGATGACTAGCCAAAGGTGTGTCATGAAAGACCCTCAATATCCTTTCCTTAGTTTTTTATCCTGGCACTAAGAAGATCCTATTCTTGTAATAAATCAATTCATCAACAACCTGGTACCTATTATCATCCACTAGCAAACTTTCCAACCTACAGCGATAGATGTTAAGGAACACAAAGTGGGCTTTCTTGAGAGAGCATCAACAACCACATTATTCTATCCATTCACGTATTCAATATCAAAATCATAAGCTTGAAATTTTCTTACCCATTTTTGTTGACAATAATTCAAATCCCTTTGGTTCAAGAAGAACTTGAGGCTATTATGATTCATCTTTACAATGAATCTCCCACATACCAAATAATATCTAAAATATGAAGTGCATGCATGATTGCCAACATTTCCTTATCATAGATGGAGTAACCTTTCTCTGATTGATTTAATTTTCTACTCTCAAATGCTATTGGATGTCCCCTTTGAGTTAGGATAGCCCCTATACCTTCTCCAAAAGCATCACATTCAACAACAAAAGGTAAAGAGAAATCTAGAATTGCAAGCACAGGGCATGAACTCATTACCTCCTTAAGCTTATCAAATTTTTTTTGTGCCTCTTCTATCCAAATAAAAGCTCCTTTATTTGTCAAATTAGTTAAGGGGGCAGCAAGCTGAGAAAATCCCTTGACAAACCTCCTATAGTAGCTACACAACCCAAAGAAACCTCTCAACTATGTAAGATTAGTAGGTGGAGGCCAATCCAAAATTGCTTGAATTTTTTTTTGATCAACCTGTACTCCCTTAGAACTTATAATATGTCCCAAATATAGGATCTTAGTCAAACCAAGATCACATTTAGATAGCTTAGCATAAAATTATTTCAATTCCAAGATTTCCAAAATAGTGTCTATGTGCTCTAGATGCTCTTTCCATGTTGTACTGTAAATCAAGATATCATCAAAGAACACCAAAACAAATTTCTGAAGATGCTTGCTGAATACCTTATTCATACAAGATTGGAATGTTGCTGGTGCATTAGTGAGGCCAAATGGCATAACCAGAAATTCAAAGTGCCCATAATGACATCTAAAAGTAGTCTTTTCCACATCTTCCCTCCTCATGCGGATTTGATGGTGCCTTGATCTTAAGTCAATTTTTGAGATGTATACAACACCATGTAACTCATCAATGAGTTCATCTATGTGTGGTATGGGATACCTATTTTTTATGGTCTTCTTGTTTAGAGCCCTATAGTCTATACACATTCTCATTGTACCATCCTTTTTCTTGACAAGTACCACAGATGATGCAAATGGACTAGAGCTACGCCTTATGAATCCCATGTCCAGGAGTTCCTTAATAGTTTTTTCTATTTCTTCCTTGTAACCTCTTGGATGGTGGTATGGAGTTGTTATAACTAGTTTGGCACCCTGTTCTAACTCTATAACATGCTCAAAACCTCTATCTAGTGGTAATCCTAGAGGCAAATCATTGAAAACTATATTATGCTTATCAAGAATATTTTGAATTTAAAAATGGAAATTACCTTGATTCTTTGGAGAGCTTGTTGGATGGATTATGACTCCTGCTGCCCATGCTACTTGTCCTCTTCAAAAAGTACTCTCCATCCTCTTTGCAGTGACCACCTTAGGTGATCCATTCGATAGGCCTCTCAATAAGACTTCTTTCCCATTGGAATGAAATTTAAACTCCATAGTTTGATGGTTCATGTAATAGCCTCCAATAGAGTGCAACCATTGAACACCCAATACAAGATTTGTCTCCCCAATGCCAATAACATAAAAGTCATCACATAACTCATAATCTCCTAAGGTCATCCTGAGTTGTTTCACCACCCGTGTGCAAGGCATAGTGAATCCATCAGCTACAGTAACATTGAATCTCTCAAAATCTTCTACTTTAAGCCCTCTTTTCATGACAAATCTCTCATCAATAAAATTGTGAGTTGCCCCACTATCAAGAAGAACTGTCAACCTTTTCCCTACTAGTACCCCTCAAATTCGAAAGGGATGGTATCTTGGGACTCCTGATAATGCTGCTAAAGTGCCATCCTTGCTGATTTCTTTTTCTTTCTCTTCTTCTTCCTCCTCCTTAGTGTCATGAAATTCCTCATGCTCATCTGAATCAGATTCTAAAGCAACTTCAATATAGTGCAATTGACCTTTCCCCAAACATCTGTGTCCTATAGCCCACAGCTCTCTACAAGTGAAACAAAGCTTGTTCCTTTGTAATTCACTCCTAGTCTCTTCATCTTCCTTCTTTTTTGATACATTTGTCACATTATTTGGTGGTGGTGCTAGAAAAGTCTTTTTCTGAAAATTCCCCTTATGTTGCCAAAGATTTGGGGGTTTTTTATTAGTGACTGGTTTCATAGGAACATAAGTTTCAAGTTGCTAGCTTCTTTTGATAGCTTCCTATAAGGTTGAGGGTGAGAAAGCCTTAACAAAACCCTTAACATAATCTTCCAAACCATCAAGAAAAAGATAAACAATCATCTTTTCACTCATATCAGGGACCATAATAGCCACTTTTTGAAACTCTTCTACATACTCATTAACTAATTTGGTTTGCCTTAACTTTGATAATTCTTTAAAATACTCTTCATCATCCTTGAGATCAAATCTATCTATCACTCTTTGACTAAAATCATCAAATGTAGTTACCTGATCATGACCTTGAGTAGTCATTCCATGATACCACCAATCATAGGCTACATCTTCCAAGTGTAGACTTGTGAATTAAATGGCATCACTCTCCTTCATGGGGTTAAGTGTGAAGAAGGTCTGCAATTTTTGTAGCCATGCTCTAGCTGAAATTTTATTTGTTTCATCAAAAGTAGGTGATGTAAACCTGCTTATTTTATTTTTGAGCTCTCTTCCACTTATGTCCTCCTCCCTCTTGTACTCTTTCTTGGGCATCAAAGTGTTCATCATACCCATATATTCTCTAAAAGGAACCAAACTATGAAATTCATCATCTAAGCCATTGTAAGTAGCTCTTAATGCAATCAAGTTACCTGTAACCTCTTCCATAGGACCGAGGGCTAGATTTGGTACTAGTGGCTCATCTGCAGGCAAGAAAATAGCTTTTGTTGATTTAGAGGGTGTGGGTTTTAGATTTCTTGGCTCCTCTAAAGTGCTCCCTTTCTCATTAGTAGATACAACTCCTTGGACTTTTTCTGTCAATAACCGCAAAGCCTCTCTAGTTTCTGCCAAACTATCCACTATTTGCTTCTGAGTATTCTGGATGTCCTGGAAGAATTTTTTTTCCATCTTGTTTGGGTCAGCCATGCTTGTTCCTTCCTTGGATTTTTTACTTTTATTTTCAACTAGAGGTTTGGTCAAAATTTCTTTATTCTTTTCTTGTTGCAAATATCTCTTTTCTCTTTCGCTTAGTTGCATACAATTTTCTCTTTCGCTTAGTTGCATACAAACTTCTACAAACCCTCAGGCTGGCAAGATCATAGCTCTGATACCATAGTAATGTCCCCTTTTTTATTTTATATGATATTTAAAGCTTCTAATTAGATTTTAAAATCCAACAACCAATATTGCAAAAGATAAACCAATTTCTCAATAAAACCCAAATCGAGTATGCCTGAAATAGTGCCAAAAACTTCACAGCTTCACATATTATTAATAAATCTGAGAGTAGATATTTTTATAGAAACTTTTCCAGCATAACGGAATAGAAAATGACATTCCAAATCTGAAAATAGTTTACGCAATAGCTCCAAAAATGAAGATAAAAACAATGCTCATCGGGCTCTTGAAAACAACACAAAATAGTTCTGAAACACCACAAAACACTAATAATCTATCATAGAAGTATGACCACAACCCAATACATATATTCAGCTCTATTTTAACATAAAAATGACTGCAATATAGAAGCAACCTAAACTGATATGAAAAACTCAATTAGAAACACCAAACTCTTACAAGAAACACACCCGAAAACTTCCAAATCTACACTATTCAGCATAAGGGAACACTCTGAATGAGCTTGCACATAGAATGGCCTCAAACTCCCACCCTTAGCCTTCCTAAAAACCTAAGATCTCCCATCTTTGGGTCTCCTTCTCCACAAGTTTGGCAGCCTCTGAAGAACAACAAAGCAATGAGCAAAAATCAAGTTCTAGAATGAGCCCGAAATGCCTCCAAACCACTTTTAAAGAGGGAATAACCCCAACTCATGACCAAGAGGTGTGAATTAAACATATTTTAATAATATTTAACATTTATTATTCCATTGGTTTCCAAATATTATCCCCCTTCCCTGAAACTTTACTTTTTGAGTTTGCCAGCCTTAGCAAAAGTTATTATTTTTAATTATTTGAAAATGGGACATGACATTTTTCTTGTGGGGTTAAACTATGCAAGTTATGGGCTTGATTCTCAATTTAAAAAGGGCTCCAAGTTTGCAAGAAAAGCCTAATTGATGAGGATTGGATAAGATCCCCCTTCTGCTTCGAGCTCCATAGGACTCAGGCAGGTATTGCCTATGAATAGGTTACTATGTTTCAAGTAGACTTTGTAGGTTGTGGATTGGGTCTTCACTGCTATGCTGTTTATCTTTAATATATATTAATGAGGGATTTCTCTGTAAGTAGCTGAGAACATCCTAATACAAAGGATAGCAATGGAAACCATGAATGTTATAGCACAAAATAGTGGAATAAGGATGAGAATCCTTCTTCTTTTTATGAGTACAACTCAAGTAAGGAAGGTTAACCTCTGATTCTTTCTTTAAGGAATCACCAAATGTGAGCTGTACCACTTAGACATAGTCCCTTCACAGTAGGGATAAATAAAAAATCTAAAATATACTGGTAGTGATTATTTTGTGCTTGATGACAAAAAAATGACTGTATAATAAACATCTAGCCAGTGCCTATTCCATTGGAAAAAAGAGTTTGAATATAAATCCGCAGGAAGACTTCAAGGAAATATAGTAGAATGCCTTACAAACTACATGCAATCAGGATAGGATGCCTTACAAACTATCCTGTCAATCCTATGTTGATATCATCAAAATCTTAACACATATGTCTACTCTCTGAAATTGCATATGAGGATTTAATCCTTTCCTTGAAAGAAAATCATAGGCAATTAGATTAGTTGCCTTACAACTAGTATGTTTTAAATGCCTTACAAGTGAAACATACAATAATTAAACACAAAGTTAAGAGATAATAACCATGTAAGATAGAAATTGCACTGTATCTTATTGAAAATGAGCCTATCTCAATACATACAAAAGCTTGAAGTTTAGGAACTTAGACACAAAACTAGAAATTTTTTATGCAAAGAATTTCAAATTTCATCACTTAAGTGCCTACTCACAATAGAGAAACCACAAGAACCCTCCAGAAAAATAGGAACAGGAACCCCTTACAACAGAGAAGAGAAGAGAATATATAGTAGCAAGAGAAACCCTAAAATCTATACTTGACCAACACCTATCTCTTCTACAATCCGACCTCATTTGTCTTTTTTCTCCTCTGAAAACTGATCCCCTCAGGCACTTCAAACAAAATATGATTTCATGCGCCCCTTCAAAATATCTAATTTTTCATTTATGACCTTTACTCTAACTGATGTACTGAAAACTAGGAGTCTACAACTTATATTGAAAAAATTAACTCTGAACAACTCTTTTGTCTCATATGACACATTGCTACAAACTCTGCAAATAAAACTCTGAAAAGATTTGAAAATTGAATAACAATGGCTACATGCTAGCACGAGAGAGCTGATCGACAGTTCACATTCAAACTAAGATCCTCTTTAAAACATCATCGTCAGATTCCATCATTTTACCCAGGCTTGGCAACCCTAACTGCATAGTAATCCTAGTTTACATTTATCTTTAGTCACAGAATCTCTAAACATCTATCTAAGCTTGAGTTACATCCAGAGAACCAGCGACTGCATAGTCTCATGATCTCACAACCTTTCCCTTAACTATGGTATAATCAGGAGAATACGTGACTAGCATTGATATCATTCTTAATCGAATGGCTACGGCTAGGTCTCAAGACTCAGAAAGAATATTCAAAAATGCTTAGAGGCTCAGCGATAAGGGAAAGTCTCGTAATTGCTTAATCTTATAGAATATTCCATTTTGATTATGAGACTTGGAGACAAAGCCCCACACATGGTCCTGCCTAGTTTCCACATGTCATCAAACTATTCATCCTTTACTACTCTATCATCTTTGACATCTGCCAACTATCTGACATATATCTTGACTCATTTGGCGATCACGCGACTGAAGAGAACTTCTCCCAATCGTAGAATAAATTTTCTTTATCCCCTGATCTGACGATTGTAGTCTAATTTTGATTTTCCATCTGGAGATTCAGCGACTATAGTAGAAATCATAGTCATGGGAAATTTTAGCTTTTAATCCTTTTGATGCGAGATTGCCCAACTAAAACAAATCACTGAGTCTCTAAAGGATATGGAATATTCTTAAAGTATTGGGAGATTACATGACTAAAGGATTTTGCAAAGTAGCTAGACTAAAAGGAATATAGTAGATTTGTTTGAAGACTAAGCAACTAATGGGAAATGGTAAAGCCTACATGCTTTTAAATATCTTAAGTGACCTAAAAAAGGTAAAACAAGAATAAAAGTCCACTAGGTTAAATTACTGCTTTTCAGATTTTTGAAGGCATACACAAGGGTTTTGCCCTAGTACTTAGGGTTTTTAGCAATTTTGATCAAATTTGAACCTTTTGAGGATAGGGAAACCTGCAGAGGAACCAAGATGAAACTAGGAAGACATAAAGAACTCCAAAACTTTGGGAGGGAACATCAAAAACTAAGAAAAGCACCAATAGTGGCTCTATGTGAGGATGATTAAATACAAATTTAAACAAGAACCATAGATCTTTGGTACAGTAGACCACCCTGAAACTTCAAAACAAACTTTTCTCTTCTTCTCTCTTCACCTTTCCCTCCTGAAACTTCTCCTCAAAAAATGGGAACCTCTACCGAAAGCAAACACACAACTGAAAGCTAAGCAACTGTACATACAAGGAAATTATTTACAAAAGGCCGTAAGCCTCAAATTGGATTCAAACCTTACCTCTATCATACATTTGGTTTTGATCTCCATACAACAGTGGTAAACTGAAATTTTTTCTTGCATGTGTTTGATTGAACATACCGTCACTTTCCTTTAGCACATCAAACAAAAGATAATCAACAAACTTAGCATCACCTTGCAAAACAAAATCACTGAAACATGGTGAATTCTAATCTTTGTATGATATCAAAGCATCACACTCTTCAATACTACTGACTTGCTGAAAGATGAAACATTCCAACTCTTTCTCAAAGCTGAAAACATCTTTCTGATCATTTGTTTGTACCACAAAATATAGTTCTCTCACATAAAAAATTTGCAAACTAAAATAGATTTTTTCTGAACAAACATCTTTCTGCAAAGATTCAAGGATATCTTGGTGATCACAACTTCTATCAGCATCTTGTAAACATGGGAAAGTATTATCAATTAATGGTTCCTGAATAATTTGTAAATCTGAAAATACATATTCAAATTTATCTCTTTCTTCCAAATCATAGCTTAAACAAGAATCATTAATATGATCTTTTGCAAGAGGAGATAAATTAGGAACACAAAAAGAACAAGGGTCAACTTTATCATCTTCAAAACATAGAAAATCCATGTCATGATCCATATTTTGTCTTTTAAAAAGGGCATCATCTGTGGCTTGTGTACTTACATTTGAATCTTCTTCAATACCTTTCTGCAAAGTATAAGCATGATGCAAATCCAAAACTTGTTGGTGGGTGGGAGGGAGAACATTAGAACATTCATTGTAAGCATATGAAACTTGAGAAAATGAAATACCATCCTTTAATGCTTTGATGGAAGATTCAGAATCTGAACAAGATTCAAAATCCATATTACTATCCCAGTCAAGCCTCAACATTTTGTCTGGAGTCTCCACATCCATTGAATATGAAACAACACTGATGACTTCAAGATCTGACATATCATACTAAACTTGATTATGGTCTAGTGATATGGAAGTGTAAGGAAAATAAAAAATATAAGTGTCAAAACTTTGGTCATCTATTATATTTTCCTTGTCAAACTGAATATGAGTGTAGTGTTGATTTTCTAGTCTTTCTTTCCCTGAAACTTTGAGATACTCATAGGATAACAAATCTGAGATTTGTTCACTATGAAGTGAACAACTATCATCATTCATGCTCATCTCTGATACACTCTCACAATCAAAATCTTTACTTTCATTTTCCACACCCGTAGCAATGTCATTATCATCAAAATTTATATCCATAAGGCATGAAGTTTGAGAATCATTTTCTGATACATAACTCTGAAAATATGAAACTTTCTCACTGTCTAGAAAAGATTGACATTCTGATTTATCACAACTACCTTCTTGCTTGATGTAGAAAACTTCTTCCTCATTGGAATCATGGAGTGCGATTTCTTGGAGCATATCATCTTGTGTAAAGAAATCACTGCAAACACTTACATCTACATCATAGTTGTCATCTTGCTATCCACAAAAAACATTTTCATTGTCTTGCTATTCACAAAGTTCATTATTAGCATTATCATCAGCAAAATGTTTAGCACAAGTGGACTTATCATCATAATCACTAAAATCAGATTCATCAGCATAACTAGAGTCATCATTGTTATCACTTTCAACATCAGTATATTCAAAATTTTCAAAATCAACATCACTACATTCAGCCACAAGCATATCTTTGGAAGAGAGATTTTCTATATGTTCCATCCATTGCATAGTTTGTTGAATGAATTCTACCCTAAGGAAAAAGCTTAACAAATAAATTTGCCCATACAAAATCCTAAGGACAAAAAGGAAAGTCAAACTCCTTGATCTTATCAGTAAACCTTATGTAGAAAACATGTTGTGACTCACCCTCCTCTCTGCTCATGTTACCTTGTAAATGTAACACCACCTTTACTTGCAACTTTTGTGTTAACATTTCTATTTTTTCTTGAAGAACTTCAAGCTCTGGTACAGGATCCTTTGATTTAGATGTCTTATTTATCACTGTGTTCCATATCACTAAATTGTTCAGTATCACCATACCTCTTAATAAAACAATATTCTAATGCTTTCATTGATCCTAATGAGCCATAAAGTAATTCTCTAAACTAGTCCCTTGCAATCTCAACCAGAGATATTGCAAAGAGTTTCATCAATACATCCTTATGTGTGATATTGTGATCATTTATCAGGTCAACAAACTTTTTCAAATCATCTTCAGCTGATTGTTCAGCAAAACTGGAGAATTTTGGTAAAGTATCCCTTACCACTTTTGGGATATGATTTGGGTATCCAGGGATACCTTCAAAACTTATTGGTCCAAACAACTTACTTCTAGATGGTTGTGACATCTTAGTAGGTAGAGCAACTACAAACTACCTCTCTCTTCCCTTTCAACTTAGCGCTGATCACTTAAATAGGGAAAACATGTATAACTGATTTTCATGAACAAAGATTTCATTCAATGAAAAATAAAATACCTGGAATATCCTGAAGCTGTTGCAAACTTATTTGATTTGAAGTCATCTCCAAATCAATTTCAAAAGTTGTAGAGACACCACCTCCATAAAGAGGAAAAGACTTCATAAGCTAGGGGCTTTCTTGGTATCCTTTTCCACTAATGCAATAGACTTCAACAGGGTACATATACTATTTATCATAACTAAAAGTATTTCATTTTATGCACTGATCAAACAAAGAACTTAGAGTCATCACTCACAACATGGTGAGATGATTTGAAACTTCTTAAAATTAACTCTTATACACTTCAATGGAGCCACTGGATAAGTGAATAAGCTGGACATGAGACTAGCTCTACTCATACTCGTGTTATTCTATCTTCATTTTAACATATCCCCAACAGAGTTGCCAATTTGTTAGGGATTTTTCTTGTGGGGTCAAACTTGGGAAGTTATGGGCTTGATTATCAGTTTAAAAGGGGTTCCAAGTTTGCAAGAAAATCCTAATTGATGAGGATTGAATAAGATCCCCCTTCTGCGTCGAGCTCCACAGGACTCAGGCGGGTATTGCCTATGAATAGGTTACTATGTTTCAAGTAGACTTTGTAGGTTGTGGATTGGGTCTTCACTGCTATGCTGTTTATCTTTAAAATATATTAATGAGGGATTACTCTGTAAGTAGCTGAGAACATCCTAATACAAAGGATAGAAATGGAAACCATGAATGTGATAGCACAAAATAGTGGAATAAGGATGAGAACCCTTCTTTTTATGAGTACAACTCAAGTAAGGAAGGTTAACCTCCGATTCTTTCTTTAAGGAATCACCAAATGTGAACTGTACCACTTAGACACAATCCCTTCATAGTAGGCATAAACTAAAGAAACTAAAATATACTGGTGATGATTATTTTGTGCTTGATGACAAAAAGATGACTATATAACAAACATCTAGCCAGTGCCTATTCCATTGGGCAAAAGAGTTTGAATATAAATCCACAAGAAGATTTCAAGGAAATACAGTAGAATTCCTTACAAACTACATGCAATCTGGATGGGATGCCTTACAAACTATCCTGTCAATCTTATGTTGCTATCATCAAAATCTTAACACATATGTCTACTCTCTGAAATTGCATATGAGGATTTAATCATTTCCTTGAAAGAAACTCACAGGTAATTAGATTAGTTGCCTTACCACTAGTATGTTTTAAATGCCTTACAAGTGAAACGTACAAGAATAGAACACAAAGCTAAGAGAAAATAACCATGTAAGATAGAAATTGCACTGTATCTTATTGAAAATGGGCCTATCTCAATACATACAAAAGCTTGAAGTTCAGGAACTTAGACACAAAACTAGAAATTTGTTATGCAAAAAATTTCAAATTTCATCACTTAAGGGCCTGCTCACAACAGAGCAACCACAGGAACCATCCAGAAAAATAGGAATATGAACCCCTTACAATGGAGAAGAGAAGATAATATATAGCAGAAAGAGAAACCCTAAAATCTGTAGTTGACCAACACTTGTCTCTTCTGCAATCTGATCTCATTTATCTTCTTTCTCCTCTAAAAATTGATCCCCTCGAGCACTTCAAACAAAATCTGATTTCATTTGCCCCTTGAAAATATCTAATTTTTCATTTATGACCTTTACTCTAACTAATGTACTGGAAACTAGGAGTCACCAAGTTAATCCTCTATTTACTTCACCTGCTATATGCCTGAACAATTTCTTCACCCATTCTCCATAGTGTGGACACCTTTAGCAATTAAGCACTGCTTCTGGATCATACTGCAATAGTTGATAAGTTCAATTTAGAAGACATAGCCACCTAAGCATTGAATAGTTAGTCCTTAGTAATAAATCAACAGGGCATCTTAGGAAAGTAAAATCAGATCTCAGCGGCAACCCATGCTTTTTACATTATTTAACTGCAACTTATCCTGGAAAAATCAAATTTGAACAACTCTTTTGTCTCATACGGTGCACTGCTACAAACTCTGAAAATAAAACTCTAAAAATATTTGAAAATTGAATAAAAATGGCTACATACTAGTGCGAGAGTGCTAATCAACAGTTCACATTCAAACTAAGATCCTCTTTAAAACATCATCATCAGATTCCATCATTTTACCCAGGCTTGGCAACCCTAACTACATAGTAATCCTAGTTTACATTTATCTTTAGTCACAGAATCACTAAACATCTATCTAAGCTTGAGTTACATCCAGAGAACCAGCGACTGCATAGTCTCATGATCTCACAACCTTTCCCTTAACTATGGTATAATTAGGAGAATACGTGACTAGCATTGATATCATTCTTAATCGAATGGCTACGGCTAGGTCTCAAGACTCAGAAAGAATATTCAAAAATGCTTAGAGGCTCAGCGACAAGGGAAAGTCTCGTAATTGCTTAATCTTATAGAATATTCCATTTTGATTACGAGACTTGGAGACAAATCCCCACACGTGGGCTTGCCTAGTTTCCACATGTCATCAAACTATTCATCCTTTACTACTTGGTCATCTCTGACATCCGCCAACTGTCTGACATATATCCTGACTCATCTGGCGATCACATGACTGAAGAGAACTTCTCCCAATTGCAAAATAAATTTTCTTTATCTCCCAATCTGGCGATTATAGTCTAATTTTGATTTTCCATTTGGAGAGTCAGTAACTATAGTAGAGATCATGGTCATGGGAAATTTTAGCTTTTAATCCTTTTGATGCGAGATTTCCCAACTGAAAAAAATCACTGAGTCTCTAAAGGATATGGAATATTCCTAAAGCATTGGGAGATTACACGACTAAAGGATTTTGCAGAGTCACTAGACTAAAAGGAATATATTGGATTTATTTGGAGACTAAGTGACTGATGGGAAATAAGAAAGCGCACATGCTTTTAAATATCTTAAGTGACCTGAAAAAGGTAATAGAAGAATAAAAGGCCACTAGGTTAAATTAGGGCTTTTCAAATTTTTGAAGGCATACACAATGGCTTTGCCCTAGTACTTAGGGTTTTCAGAAATTTTCCTCAAATTTGAACCTTTTGAGGACAGGGAAACCTGCAGAGGAACCAGGATGAAACTAGGAAGACATAAAGAACTCCAAAAGTTTGAGAGGGAACATCAAAAATTGAGAAAAGCACCAACAACACACACACACACACACACACACACACACACACACAGTCTTCCTATGATAATTTATGGTTAATTTTTATACTAGGACAATTATTAATTCACATTAATCAATAGCTCTACCCATGTTTATTTTGGAACTTTTGATTTAATTAAATATGCTAAACTAATTAAGAAATTAATACTTATTTGATGATTCATGAGTTACGAAATTGAATTGATCTAATTCAACTACACAATTATTTTTATGATTTGATATCCTTGATTATGATTAAATCTCCTGATGAAGATTTAGGGCAATTATGTTTTTTGATAAGAGTAGACCAATTTTAGGTGATTACAATATCTTATATTTTTAATGTTGGAAAGTTGACTATACTATTGTATATTACTATGATTTAGTATTGTCATTATGGAAACAAAGTTATATAGAGTTTGTTAGCATTGGTAAAAATGTTCATGGCTTTTGGTTCTCTCCCCTGGTCTCTGCTATATTTTCCTCTCTCTGGCTATCCAAAAACCCTTGCAAAATTTCAAATAACTAGCCGTTGGTTTTAAATTTTTCAAAAATAACCTAAGTATACCCTGGCCCTATTATAATTAATTTTGAGTTACTTTATTTGGCCACTTAAAAACTTTAAACCCATGTGCTAAATATTTCAGTCAGGCCTGGCTTTGATATTTCCTAAGTTCTAGTCTTGACAGCCTTTTATTTTTCCTAAGTCCTAGCGCGTGATAACTTTTTAATGTTTCCTAAGTCTTTCCCCCCGGCAGCTTTAATTTTCCCTAAGTCATTGGTTTAATTTTTCCTAATGTTTCAGCAGCTTTTATATTTTTCCTAGGCCCGATAGTTCTCTAACACCATCTCGATCTAATGGTTGTCTTATCTTCTCATGAGATGTGTCAGAGGCTTGCAAATTTAAGACGGCCATTGATTCCTGTCGTGATGTAGTCCTTTTCTCTGAGCAGGTCCACTTTGCTAGGTTGGATCGATGTGGCAGCTCTCCTATTGGTCAAAGAATTTATGATTCAGCTTTTGTCAGTGCCGCCAAGGGATTCGTCAGAGGGACCTGTGTCAGAAAAGTGCATAAGGATCTTTGTTGTGATTGGTTGATGCACTGGACGTGTTAGTGGGACCTAAGGGGCTTTTCTGACAGAAGATTAATGCGTGGAAAAGATCTATGGTCATCGCTATACCGCTGGATGAAGATGCTTGATCGTTAGCATGACGGTGTAGTGATGAACATTTGATGTGAATGTTGTCAGTAGGGCCATGTTAGAGATGTTAGAACTTCTAAGCACTAGAAAGGAAAAAGTACTCGGTCCACCTACCAGATTTGATGATGTGGCAGCATGTCATTGGTCATCGGTGTTAAAAAGAAATCAGTGACATTAGTGGGGCCAAAGCTTTCAAAAGGGTTAAAATATCAATAGATCTAGCGGTTGTCATTATACCACTGGGAGAAGTTGTGAGGAGATTAAGTGTGTGGTTTAGTGATAGTTGTCGATGCTGTCCTCTGATAAAGTAAGTTTTTAAAGCCCGTGAAAAGGTAAAGATCTATGGCCAAGACTTAAAGTTGATCTAGATTTGAATTGTGATCGCCGATTTGCTGGTGGGAGCTTCAGGTGACTATTTAAGTTTAAATTCAAAATTTTGAGTGGTTTCCAGTGATAGGAAGTACCAGAATTGATGATTTTTCACCTATTTTGATTGGTTTAATGATGGTAGTTGTTGCAGTCTGGTATGAGGGTGCCATGGTCATCATTGTTTGATGTTTTTGTACCCGGTAGGGTGTGGTTTTGAGCTTGATAAGTGTTTGCAGGTGGTGGATTGTACCTGTTCTTCATGAATTATCCAGATATTCTATACTAGTTTCATGATCTCTGATGATTATAGTCTGTTTGAATTTTCTATCTCCAGGTTGTTTCTTGTTTCCCCCCTACAGATTTGAATTTTGGAGTAATTGCTGACTAGTTGGGTAGTTGAGACCCTAACCCTAGCTGTCCAAAGCTTGTTGCATTCTTTTTGAGAATTCCAAGGTAGCTAGTGGTATAAATAGTAAGTTTTTGGTTAGTTTAGGGGTTCCAAAACTTTTGGTCCTAGGTTGAAAATTGCGTGAACATTTTGAGGAAGGAGAAGTTGGATTTTGGGTTGGCTTCTCAGCTTTGAGTGATTTGGTAATGTATTGATCCTAATTTTGTTAATGAGAACACTATTGAATTCCAATCTTGTATTTGTGTCTATCTTCTTATCTTGTATCTGAGCTCATATATGTTAGTGTCACAAAGTGGGGTTAACATATGGTAAACAAAGAGTATTGTGGATGTCATCTCTGATTTCCTAACAAGGTTGTGATTAAAGTCTCTTGGGTGAATTCAATGGGTTCATATCTAGATTGAGAATTTTATGTCTAGGTGTTTGAGTGATAGGGGTGATAGGCAAAGCACTCATCCCGAGTTCTTTTGTGTTTGATTTGGTATTTTCATGTGATATATGTTGTTAAGTGACTCTCTGCCCTGGGATAAGGCATTGGTCCCTTGTTTGGATTCAGTTCATTGGTTTTCAACCACACACATAAATTAAATGATCTTACCTTTAGTTTGTTTGCAAAGGACTTATTTGAACAGCTATTTGGTGACTCCTTTAGAGAAGTGAGTCAAGGGTACACCTGCCTGAGCACAAGGCTCAAAGTGTAGGAGGATCTCTTGTTGATCCTTGTCAGTTGGCCCTCTTCTTTTTAGACTTTGGAGTGGTGATAGAGTCAAAGTGTTATTATAATTATCCATCAAAGTATAAACCTACATTGAAGGCTCAAGGGAACTTCTCATCACTAAGATTAACCAACAAGATGGTGATTCTACCGGGGACAATAGTAGCAAAGATATACATTTGTTAGGATCTCTGGTTATAGCTACATTGTAAAGTCAAAATCTTATTTGACCAGATTGATTTCCTCTACTGGGGAGAGTATAGAGATAAAGGTTTGAAAGTGCACTCTTGTTTTCCTATTGTATTCAATTAAAGGTTTTTCCCATTAAGGTGTGTGGCGACTCTAAAGGTTAGAATCAGTGCTACAAGTTCTATAAAATGGATAGAAGAAGAAATACCAGGTCCTTTGTTAGAAAAAATCTAGAGATTTCTTTAGAACAATTGCCTAGACAGGAGAAGAAGAGTTGGATTGGAAGGAAAGGGGAGTCTACTAGTGCCCCTGTAAGAGAAAAAATAAATACCAGAGGAAGAGCACCACATAGATCCTTTAGTGAGGAAGGTTCACAACATAGAGTTTCTAGATTAGATGGTGGTTGCTCTGAAGATAGATTTTAGGATACCCTAGAAGCAGTATTTCAAGATAAGGGTTCATTGCCTACAGGTCAGGATGAACGAGATAGAGATGTGGGCTTAGAAGTTGATTTAGATCTTAATGAAGATAATTTCAGAAGGTAGCCCATGGAACCAAGGTGAGTGCATTTCCCACATAAACACCATGCTGATGTGGAAGTGTCATCAAGCTCTGAGGATAGCATGATAGATCCACATGACCTAAATGCACTTAGGTTGCAGTTGGCAGAGCAAGATGCCATATATGAAAGATTAAAAGAAGAGAGAGAGGCTAAAAAGGTGAATGCTCTTATAGAAAGAGAATCTCTTCTAAGGAAGATTAAAGAGATGAAAGAGAGAAACAAGATTCTTGCTTCTTGTCCTAGGATTCTGTAGCATGATATTTTTGGTGATCTTGAAGCTTTGAGGAGTGAGCAGGAACATTTGTTGCAAGATCATGAGTTTGATGAAGAGGGCCCAGTGATCAGACAAGTGCAAAGCTATGTTCCTTTGCCCCAAAACAAAGATGGACATGAGATCACTAGGCCAGATGTTGTTGTAGCAGACAAAGGAAAGCAAAAGATGGTGGGTGACAAAACAAGCAAGCTAGTGACTATACCAGGGATCCCACCACCTAAATCAAATAGGGAAATAGAGATAGAGAGAAAAAGAAGAGAGGATGAAGCTCTGGCTCTAGAATTGGAAAGCGCTGAGATTAATGCTACTATTGTAGAGAAAAAGAGAAAGATCTAGTTTTTAAAGTCTTTATCGGGTAATGTGTTAGCCCATTTTCCATTTTTACCTAAAAGTCCTCTTGAAAATGGTCTTTCTCTGCAATCTCATGGCTTTCCCTATTTCATAGTGGTTTCTGAGAAATCTCCTTGGTTTTTCCTAGCCTCTACAAGGTCTTTTTCCTTCTCTGGTTGGTTAGAAACCCTTCAATATTTCAAAAAATTAACCGTTGCAATCAAAAAGCCCTAAGTCCCTTTGGCTTTGTTATGTTCAGGTGTTACCTTTTTGAAATCACTTAAAAATCTAAAATGCATGTGCACCTTTTGTTTTTCCCGGTTAGTCGCATAGTCGCATAAGCTATTTTTGGCTTATGCGACCATGCAACCGTTTGTTTTGGCATTTCCCCTTTCCTAGCGGTTACCATTTAGCATTCAGTGATCCCATGGGCAGTTAAGTCTTCCCAAGCCATTTGGTCACATAGTCACATGACCCCTTTTGCACCCTATGTGACTATGCGACTATAGTCTCAAAGTGTTTAATATTTGTTAAATTTTTCCTAAGGTTTGTTATCCTTGTCGCATAGTCACATGAGCCTCTTTAACTGCTATGCAACCATGCGACTGCGGTTGTTTTGAGGGCTGTGGTCCCGGCGGTTAAAGGGATGCTGATAGGGATGATTTCTATTCACCGAGTGTATTCAAAGGTGTGACATGTCGGTGGGCCCACAATTTTCTAAGAGATGTTTTTGGTGGATGTGACAAGTTTTGGCAAAGGCGGTAAATTTCTTCCTTCAGTCGCATGTTCTCATAACATTTGGTGAAATTCCAAAATTTTATGCGACTATGCAGCCGTCTGTCGCCAAGTCTCTAGATGGATTAGAGAAGCTCTATTTTGTTTAGCAAATTCGCAACTGCTGTTTGTCACCGGTTCATTGAATGGTTAAAAGTTGGCCGAGGATTTGTGGGGTCAGTTGCCACATTTGCTGAGGTGGTATCATGCGATTGGTTGAGCTGGAAAATGGGGTGACACGTGGGTGGGCCCCCTGCTTTAATATTTCCAAAGTCCTGGTTAATTTTCCTAAGTCTGGTACCCCTAAAATGTTTTAAATATTTCCTTTGTCACATAGTCGTATGAGCCTTTTTCTTGCTATGCGACTATGCGACTGTGAGATTTCATAACCCGTGTAAGGATGGAGATCGACGGTGGGGATTTAAGGATGATAAAGATTTGAATCTGGACCACCGATTCACTAAAAAGGCTACGATAACTGATGCTTTTTCAAATTTAAATATTTCTTGCAGGATTTTTCATGAAAATTTGAACCAGTTAGTTGTGTAGAGTACAGAGGTGGCCGAGAATTTATTGATCAAGGACATTTTCTGGTCAAGGAGGATTTTTGATAACATGAGGTGCTCATCAAGACAAAAATATCAGTAAAGTGCCTAGATATTTTGAAGAGCCAAAGGTAGTCTGCAAGATAAAATAAGACATTTATTAAAATATCTCACCTATTTTAGCTTTTCATTCATTGTAAACCCTAGATGGGTGGTTGTGAGATATTTTTTAACCCTTGAGGAGGCATATTTTTTGGATTTTCCTAGTATAAGATGAATTTTTGGGGAGAAGAAAAAGGAGAGAGAGAGTTTTTGGTGTTGATAAGATAAATTTTTTTGAAGCCCTTAAACTCTGTCATAGATTGTAATTTTTGCATCAGTTTGATTAAGCAATAGAGAAGATATATAGTGTGATGCTATTTATCATGCAAGCTATGTTTCCAAAGTGCACTGAATACATATGGTGAAAGGTTATACTTAATACCAACCTCAGATCTTTTATCTCTCCTTTGTTTTCTGCTGTGAATTTATAAATCTTGTTATAAAGTTTATGAGAATGTGTTATTACTTTGAGTTCCAATTTAGGGTTAGATTAAACATTGCTCAAAGTAGGACATGTGTTCATGGGATTCATATGAAGGATTACTATAAGTAGTAAAGAGTTCTGATATTTGTGTTTATGTCAAAAGACCAGTCAAAGACACCATTGTATCCATTTTTATTCCTTGACTCTATAGCCCAAATGAATAAGGCACTGACTTGTATTTTCCTATCTTTGTGTTGAGAAAATTGATCCAAACTTTGCAATCCCAAATCATTTAAATCATTACCAGTATTTTAAATTTTATTTCATACATACTTTGAAGGAATTGTATCCAAGTGATACTATTCAAGTTGTTGATTCCTTGAAGAGAGAATCAAGAGGTTATTCTTCCTTGAGGCATACTCATAAAAAGAAAATGAACTTTGTAACACCAATGTATTATGCTTGCATATTCATAGTTTTCATTATTGTACTTTGCCTTAGGATATTATGGACTATTTGCAGAGTGATAATGAACTATTGAACCAATTCATTGGACTTAAAGCGTAATAGTGAAGACATAATCCACATATCACAAGCTTACTTGAAATAGAGTAACCCTTTTATAGGCAATACCCACCTGAGTACTGTGGAGCTCA
Source organism: Chamaecyparis obtusa (assembly GCA_027943335.1). Taxonomy (NCBI): domain Eukaryota; kingdom Viridiplantae; phylum Streptophyta; class Pinopsida; order Cupressales; family Cupressaceae; genus Chamaecyparis; species Chamaecyparis obtusa. The sequence goes on from BSBK01002193.1 coordinate 268,813, forward strand.
AAGAAGAAGGAGGACCTTATCCAATCCTCATAAAGTTAGTCTTTTTCTTGCAAACTTAGGGCCCTATATCTTTTGAAATCAAGTCCATACTTTTCTAAGTTTGCACCTACAAGATTTAGACCTAACATAATGTTTGAGGTCCTTCTGCTACTGAACTTGGTATGCCATCTATGAACACTACTATTCCAATTAGCAATGCTACTACTAGTAACACAATTCCTACTACATCTACTAAGTCAATGGCTAACCCTAATAAGCAGTCAAATGCACAAATGGGTGGGAATAAAGATAAAAATGCTAATGCTAGTGGGAATACTAGTTCAGGATTTCAAAGAAGACCTATGCAATTAGAAGGCTATAGGAAGATTAGTTTTGATGGGATACCGGGCTATCCAAATGCTTTTCCAAAAGATATAAGAGATAAAGTGCCTAATTTTTCTAGAAATAATGCTATTAGTTGTGAAGAACACCTTAGGTTGTTTATTGATATCCTAAATGACTATGAGGTAGAGCATGAGGATGTAGTCCTAAAATTGTTTGTGCAATCCTTAGTGGAGGATGCTAGAGATTGGTTTAAAAGACTTCCTGATAGATGTATTGATACTTGGGATTCTTTTGAGAAGTGCTTCAAAGAGAAATATGGTGATAGACCAAATGCTAGCTTCATGTTGAATGAATTCAATACCATAAGGAAAAATCAAAATGAAACTGCAGCTGAATTCAACATGAGAATTCAAAAGGGCATGCACAAGTTATTCCAAGTCATGCGGTTAGATGACAATGTTTGTTTAACTACATAATTCAATGCATTTGATGGGAAGATGAGTTATTTACTGAGGGACAAAGAACCTAGAAATCTTAGGGATGATTTTAGGATTACTGTTAATATTGAAAATAATATGAAGATATCATTAAAGTTGGGTGGAAAAAGAGATGATCCAAAGTTGTTTGGAGATAAGAGGTACAAGAGAGATAATGAAAGAACTATGGGAAGTAAGAAACCAAAAGAAGATAAATTGGATAAGGTGCTTAATGCATTGAAGGATTTGAAAGCACTTGCAAATAGGGATAGTTATATTCCTACTAATGATGGTCCTCAGTTCAACAACAATTTCAATAGATAGAATAGATTGTAGAATTATCCCTACAACACCCAATGGAAGGATGGAAAGCCTATTGTCCGTGCTGTAAGAGGAAACAATGATAGAGGTGTCCCCGACCCACTACAAAAAGCTTCAATAAATGTCATGGAGGACATACCTTGGTGTGTTGCATGACAGTCCCCTCATTCTGTAGAGCATTGTGTGGTTGCACATTCTACAGCTGCAAATCAGGATTGTGGTAATGAGGAGATAGAACAAGAAGAAGACCAAGATGATATTGGATGCAACATGGCTACTTCATATCTAGTATAGGAATATGATTCTGAACTTGATGAGGAAGTAGATATAAATGTTAAGAGATACAATTGGGCTTCTTTCCATCAAGAGGTCTTTTTTGATAATGAAGACATTGATGAAAAGAATTGTAACATGAACTCTTCTTCTGAGCCAGTGGATTTGAGATGACCTTCTAGAGAAGAGATGAATAGGATTACTGCAAAGATGATTGCCTATGTGCAAACTAGAGGCATGGTGGCAAGAGACACAAATGGGAAAGCTGTAGGGATGTTTATAAAGAGTACCAACTCTGGAGAGCCTAATGAGAACAAATCAAAACGTGATCACATGGTGAAGTTCAACAATGTAAAAGGTAAGAGTTGTGAGCCTAAGGGAGTTGGAGTTGACAAAATCTCTAGTGAGAATGACAAGCCAGTTAACACAATGGCTAAGAATGAGAAAATGAAGGTGGGTAGTACACCTAATGTATCAGACAAGTAGAGAGACACAAAGGCAGTGCAAATTGAAGTTAATCATGTTGCCCCTATTGATATGTTGTCTTTGTTGTCTCAAATCACAGTCAAGGTTCCATTGTCAGAATTGTTGAGAATCCCTGGACATAAGGATAGGGCTATTGCATGGATAGACAATGTTCATAGTAATGTTGCATGTAATGAGCCTCAAGCTAAAGTTTTAAAAGGAGTTGAAGCTTAGGGAATTGTATCTCAAATTCCCCCTATATATTTGGATGGTTCTGTCAATGCTAGCCTTGAAAATATTGATCCATTCTTTCTAAGTGTGCTTGTGAATGGAATGAAGTTAAGAAATTGTATGATTGATAGTGGTGCCTCTAATACTATTATGCCTTTTAAAATCATGGAGAAATTGGGTCTTAAAGTTGACACAGTACAGGGAAGATGTTGTGCAATGGATCAGAGGGAGGTACCAGTTATTGGGACAATCAGTGCAATGCCATATAGGCTAGCAGCATATGTAGAGGAGTTAAAAATGAGTGTATTGGTGGTGGACATCCCTCCTCATTATGGGATGCTATTATCTAGAAGATGGAGTGCTGCCATGGGAGGAAGTTTACAGTGTGATTTGTCCTATGCCACTTTCAAGATTGATGACCAGTTTGTCAAGATTGAAAGAGAGCCTAGAGTATGCCACATGATTTAGAGAAATATTGATAATGAAACTACATGCTTTGTGGATACTGATATTAATTCTTTTAGGGTAGAGATCCCTATATTTGAGGGTGATCCTATTTTGTCATCTATCTCTGCTAAGGTGGATGTTGTTTCTATGAAGGGTGATTTATGGGTAATGTACTTTGATGGTGCAAGTTGCAAAGATGGAGCAAGAGCAGGTATTTTACTAATTTCTCCTGATGGAAGCACCTATAAATTTTCTTTCACATTGAATTTCTTTTGTACCAACAATATAGCAGAGTATGAGGCCTTGTTGTTAGGATTGAGGCTGGCACAAAAGCATGGAATCAAGTGCTTAAGTGTAGTTGGTGATTCTGAATTGGTGGTGTCCCAAGTCAGATTGGTATATACTTCCAAAAATAGAAGGTTGAAAAAATATAGAAATGTAGTTTGGGATTTGATTGAATGTTTTGATGCCTTCAATATTGAATGGAAGGATAGGAGTAACAATAAGATGGTTGATTTGTTAGCCAATATAGCAACCAATCCTAGTGATATTACATTTGTTGGTATCTCTAAAGTTGAAATTCAGGCTAGGCCTAGTATACCAGACAATGTTGAGAATTGGCAAGTTTTTGATGATGATAAGGATATATTGAAGTTTATGAGTTGTGAAGATCAATATCATGGTCAAGAATTTGATTGTTTAGCCTTGGTTGACACTATGGAAAGAAAAGAGAGTGTCCTTGGAAATGAAGTTATTTAGCTCAAAACTAACAAAGATCCTAGGGGGCTTATTGTTTTGGAAACTATTTTTGACAGTCAGGACAGAGTTCAGAAAGGTAATAAAAAGGAAGGTCACATGGACCTAGAGGAGATAAATCTTGGAACACAAGAGGCACCTAAGAAGGTATACATTGGTAAGGATTTATCTCATAAAGTAAGAAAATATTTGATTGAATTATTAAGGAAATTCAGGCATGTTTTTGCATGGTCATATGATGACCTAAATGTTTATAGAGATGATTTGTTTCAACATGTTATTCCTTGAAGGGGAGATGCTAAACCTTTTCGGCAAAAATAGAGGCCCATTAATCCTATTTTGGCCCCCAAGATGCAAGAAGAGTTAATGAAGCTAAGAGATGCTAGGATTATCAAGCCTATAAGGCACTCTTCTTGGGTTTCAAACGTTGTTCCTATGAGAAAGAAAAATGGTGATATTAGGCTTTGTGTAGATTTTAGGAATTTGAACATGAGCTCACTGAAGGATAATTATTGTTTGCCTAATATGGAAGCTATGCTACAAAGAGTGACTAGTTCTAAATTAATGTCCATGATGGATGGTTTCAGTGGATACAATCAAGTAATTGTCAAGGAATCAGAACAATTCAAGACAAATTTCACTACACCATGGGGAACATATGTGTATGTGAGAATGCTTTTTGGTCTCACAAATTTTGGTGCTACATTTCAGAGGGAAATGGATATTGACCTTTCAAAATTTATAAATGATTTCCTTATTGTGTATCAAGATGATTTGACTACCTATTCCAAGAAGGAAGATGATCATTGTGTTCATCTAGAAAAAATATTTGTAAGGGCTTTGGAATATGGCATCTCTTTAAATTCGAGGAAGTGTGCATTTGGTGTTACCGAAGGTAAGTTGCTTGGCCACCTAGTTGGAAAGCAAGGAGTGAGAATTGACCCTAAAAGAGTAGCAGCTATTGATAAAATTCAGAGACCAAAAAATGTTAAAGGGATCTAATCTTTCTTTGGTTAGGTCAATTTCTTAAGAAGATTTGTAACAAATTTTGCAAAGGTAACTAGACCTATTTCTAGGATGTTAAAGAAGGGATCTATTATGAATTGGGAGGGCGAGCCTAATGAAGCTTTCAAGAACATTAAGCAGGCTATCAAAGATGCTCCAGTGCTTAAAGCACCTAATTAAAATGTCCCAATGCATATATTTTCTTTTGCATCATTTCATACCATTGCTGCATTTTTGTTACAAAAGAATAAAGATGGTTTTGAGCAGCCTATTGCATTCTTCAGTAAATCTTTGCAGGCTGCTGAATTAAAGTATGATATAAATGAAAAGTAGGCATATGCACTTGTGAAGGTAGTCAAGGCATTTAGGTGTTACTTGATGGAGGCAGTGGTGATTGCTTTTGTGCAAGTGCAGCTGTGAAGGATATTTTCTCACAGTAAGAGGTGTCTAGAAGAAGATGTAGATGGATCAATAGGATCCAAGAATTCAATATTGATGTTCAGATCACCGAGCTAATTAGAGGACAAGGATTGGAAAGATTGATGGCTCAATCCAATCTTGATGCTAACCAAGTAAATCATTCTGAAATTGATTATACATGTGACATGGATGATTGTATTTGGTATCAGGATATTGTTTATTATTTGAGGCACATGAAATGTCTAGATAATATGGGTGAAAATCAGAAGAGGACATTGAAATTACATGCCATCAAGTATGTAATTATGGAATGCAAATTATATAGACAGAATTTGGATTGCATACTTTTGAAATGTGTAGATGAAGCTCAAGCTGATAAATTGTTGAAAGATAAATTGTTGAAAGATGTGCATGAGGGAGTTTTTTGTGGACATTACATGGGAAAGAATACCGCTCAAAAGATCTTGAGAGTAGGGTTTTGGTGGCCCATAATCTTCAAGGATGCAGAGTAGTTGGTAAGGAGATGCGATTCATGTCAAAGGTTCTCTGGTAAGCTTAAATTTTTAGGAAATGTTCCATTAAGGCTAGTAGAAGTGCAGGCTCCTTTCCAATAGTGGGGGATGGATTTTATTAGGGAGATACCAAACAAGTCAAGTGGAGGACACTCATGGATTTTAGTTCCCAATGATTACTTTACAAAGTGGGTAGAGGCTATACCTACTAGGAATGCAACCAACAAAGTGGTGACTGACTTCCTATTGAATAATATTGTTGCAAGGTTTGGGTGTCCTGAAAGGATTGTTACTGATAATGCCATGTGCTTTAGATCTGTTGAGTACAAGAAAATATGTAAAGACCTAGGAATTCAAAGGTCAAATTCCTCACCTTATCATCCACAAGGGAATGGTCAGGAAGAATCTACTAACAATAGTTTGATTAAGATCATCAAGAGGATCCTTGAGAAGAAAAAAATGCATGGAATGCTAAGTTTCCATTATCTCTATGGGCTGATAGGGTGACTGTGAAGAGGGAAATTGGTTGTGCACCATTTGACCTTGTATATGGGATACATGCAAGGATGCCTCAGAATAATTTGTTAGAAATGTACAAGTTTGTACAAACATATGATGATGACATTGAAGATGAGATGCAATTGAGGATTGAGGACCTTATTAGGTTGGATGAAGTCAGGAGGGAGTCAGCTATAAGAAATGCCAAGCTGCAATTGAAAATCAAAAATCTATATTACAGGAAGGCAGTAGAAAGAAAATTTGAACCTGATGATCTTGGTTTAATTTGGAATGCTAGATTGGAGGATAAGGGAAAGCATGGAAAGTTTGATCCAATCTGGTTAGGGCCATATCAAATTCATGAAAAATGGGGCCAAGATTATTATGTTGTGAAGGAGTTAAGTGGTAATATTCAAGAATTGCCTGTTCATGGATAATTTTTGAAGACATACTTCTCTTGAAGTATTCTATTTTCCATGAGCAGTAGTTAGGCTGTACATATGTATATATCCCTATAAATTTTGTAAAGTCTCCTGGTCTCTGGTCCTGTTTTGCCTTGTTCCAAGTTTTGCCCTGCCTGTCCCTTTTTGTCTGCAAATTTTGGTCTATGGGTGGTCTGCTTTAACCAATGATTCTGATGTTCTTGTTGTGCTTGCAAGAGGCACACATCCCTAGATAGAGCCACTATTAACACTGGTGAAAAATTTCATGGCTTCTAGTTCTCTCCCCTGGTCTCTACTATATTTTCCTCTCTTTGGCTATCCAAAAACCCTTGCAAAATTTCAAATAACTAGCCATTGGTTTTAAATTTTTAAAAAATAACCTAAGTATACCCTGGCCCTATTATAATTTTGAGTTACTTTATTTTCCCACTTAAAAACTTTAAAACCCATGTGCTAAATATTTTAGTCGGGCCCCGTTTTAATATTTCTTAAGTTCTGGTCCCGATAGCCTTTTATTTTTCCTAAGTCCTAGTGTGTAATAAATTTTTAATGTTTCCTAAGTCTTTCCCCTAGGTGGCTTTAATTTTCCCTAAGTCATTGGTTTAATTTTTCCTAATGTTTTAGCAGCTTTTATATTTTTCCTAGTCTGGGCAGTTCTCTAACACCATCTCAATCTAACAGTTGTCTTATCTTCTCATGAGATTTGTCAGAGGCTTGCGAATTTAAGACAACCGTTGATTCCTATGGTGACGTAGTCCTTTTCTCTGAGTGGGTCCACTTTTCCAGGTTGGACCGATGTGGCAGCTCTCTTACTGGTCGAAGAATTTATGATTCAGCTTTTGTCAGTGCTGCCAAGGGATTCGTCAGAGGGACCTGTGTTAGAAAAGTGCATAATGATCTTTGTTGTGATTGGTCGATGCACTGGACATGTTAGTGGGACCTGAGGGGCTTCTCTGATAGAAGGTTAATGCATGGAAAAGATCTATGGTCATCGCTATACTGCTGGATGAAGATGCTCGATCATTAGCATCACGGTGTAGCAATGACCGTTTGATGCGAATGTTGTCAGTAGGGCCATGTTAGATATGTCAGAACTTCTGAGTGCTAAAAAGGAAAATGTGCTCGGTCTGCCTGTTGGATTTGATGATGTGGTGGCATGTTGTTGGCTGTCGATGTTAAAAAGAAATCGGTGACATCAGTGGGGCCAAGGCTTTCAAAAGGGTTAAAATACTGATAGATCTGGTGATTGTCGTTATACTGCTAGGTGAAGTTGCGAGGAGATTAAGTGTGTGGTTTAGCGATAGTCATCGATGTTGTCCTCTGATAAAGTAAGTTTTTAAAGCCCGTGAAAAGGTAAATATCTACAACCAGGACTTAAAGTTGATCTAGATTTGAATTACGACCACCGATTTTCTGGTGGGAGCTTGAGGTGACCGTTTAAGTTTAAATTCAAATTTTTGAGTGGTTTCCAACAATAGGAAGTACCAGAATTGATGATTTTTCACCCGTTTTGATCGGTTTAATGATAGTAGTTGTTGCAGTCTTGTCTGAGGGTGCCATGGTCATCGTTGTTTGATGTTTTTGTACTTAGTAGGGTGTGGTTTTGAGCTTGAGAAGTGTTTGCAGGTGGTGGATTGTACCTATTCTTCATGAATTATCCAAATATTCTGTACTGGTTTCATGATCTCTCATGATTACAGTCTATTTGAATTTTCTATCTCCACGTTGTTTCTTGTTTCCCCACTACAGATTTGAATTTTGGAGTAATTGCTAACTGGTTGGGTAGTTGAGACCCTAACCCTAGCTGTCTGAAGCTTGTTGCATTCTCTTTGAGAATTCCAGGGTATCTAGTGGTATAAATAGTAAGTTTTTGGTTAGTTTAGGGGTTCCAAAACTTTTGGTCCTAGGTTGCAAATTGTGTGAACATTTTGAGGAAGGAGAAGTTGGATTTTGGGTTTGCTTCTTAGCTTTGAGTTATTTAGTAATGTATTGATCCTAATTTTGTTAATGAGAACACTATTGAATTCCAACCTTGCATTTGTGTATGTCTTCTTATCTTGTATCTGAGCTCATATATGTTAGTGTCACAAAGTGGGGTTAACATATGGTAAAAAAAGAGTATTGTGGATGTCATCTCTGAGTTCCTAACAAGGTTGGGATTAAAGTCTCTTGGGTGAATTCAGTGGGTTCATATCTAGATTGATAATTTGATGTCCAGGTGTTTGAGTGAGAGGGGTGATAGGAAAAGCACTCATCTTGAGTTCTTTTGTGTTTGATTTGGTATTTTCATGTGATATATGTTGTTAAGTGACTCTCTGCCTTGGGATAAGGCACTGGTCCCTTCTCTAGATGCAGTTCATTGGTTTTCAACCACACACATAAATTAAATGATCTTACCTTTAGTTTGTTTGCAAAGGACTTATTTGAACAACTATTTGGTGACTCCTTTAGAGAAGTGAGTCAAGGGTACACTTGCTTGAGCACAAGGCTCAAAGTGTAGGAGGATCTCATGTTGATCCTTGTCAGTTGGCCCTCTTCCTTGTAGGCTTTGGAGTGGTGATAGAGTCAAAGTGTTATTATAATTATCCATCAAAGTATAAACCTACATTCAAGGCCCAAGGGAACTTCTCATCACTAAGATTAACCAACTAAGTTTTTGAGTCAGCTCACTTACTCATAAGATCAAAATTTGGCTAAGTATGAAGACTGGATAGTCAGTGAAGCACCAGATGAATATCTAGCATCATCACACATGCGTATGACTGAGTTTTGGTATGTGCCCTAGAAGATAATCTTTTGGTTATGTTAGTAAGCTATGGTTAAGAGTGCATCTTTAGATGAGTTAGTATGATGAAGATACAAGGAGTTAAAGTGTCACAGAAAGTGAGCAGCAAAATAGAATAGAGCAAGGAGCTGAATATTGGTATTTTGGTTAGCGGTTATATGATTATTTTGTAAAGACTATGTGCCTCTTGTATTTATGTTTTAGAGATGTTAATAACATTATATGTAAACAGGCTTGAGCCAATTCATTTGGAAGCGTTGTATGTAATTAGGTTATAGGCCGACCTAGTGAATAGTTTTTCTTGTGCATATAAATAAGACATGAGCCTTTGTACTTGATTATGTTTTCGGATATAGAAGATGAGAGAGAAAATAAGAAGTATGCAAAGAGTAGTAAAAAAAAATAGAGGTTTACAAGAGGTTAAAGCATAAGCAAACATAAGGTATTGACCAGACAAGTAGTGTCATAGTAGTAGTTCACCATCGTAGATATAGTGTGTATCTGGTATCTAGGAGGTTGTAGCCTTCTCTATGAGTAGTGAGCTCTTGGCAGTGAGCCACCACCCCTAGCAAGGTTTGTTACTAGAAACTCCTAACATGGTCTGACCCTTGAGAAGGTCTTTGTACTTAATACATTGTAATGACAACTCCTAACAAGGTTAAGGAACATTAACAGGTTCATAATACACAAGTAAAATTATTAGTGGGTATTAATTCCCATCGAGGTTTTTCCTTTGGCCAAGGTTTCCCCGTAAACATATTTGGTGTTATTTGTTATGGTTGTTTACTTTACATGGTTTAATATTTGGTTCTGCATTTAAGTTATTGAGTTAAGCTTCAAGTATCAGAAAGTAAATATATAGAACACTAACTCACCCACCTGCTCTTAGTGTTCTCATTCCTAACAATTGATATTAGAGCTCTGGTCCTCTGAAGATAAGTTTAACTACTTGAGGAGATCATGGATATAGGAGAAGTGAAACATCTGAAGAAGAATCTTGAAGCAGCTCTTGAAGATCTTGACAGATTTGAAAAAGAAATTGAAGAACTTGTCGGTACATGTAAAAATTTCCATGGTTCTTTTCCCCTTTTTGTTTAGTTTCTGCAGTGTGTTTTCCCATGTTCTAGCTAAACGCTGGGCAACATTCAAAAACCATCCGTTGTGAAAAAATATTTAAATCTTGCCCTGGCCTCTTTCTATTTTTGCATTACCTTTTTGAATCACTTAAAATCCTAATGCACATGTGTCATTTTTCCAGCCCTTCCTTTTTACCGCTTTATGTTATGCACTTAGGTCTTAACATTTTCGGGCCCCTTTAATATTTCCTATTATTTCCTAAGTTTCCCCAACTATAGTTTTTCCTTAAGTCCAGAGCATTATTTTAGTGGTTGTCACCTAATCGCATGTCAGGTTTTTCTAACATTTGACCATGCAACCGGCTGCCACCTATCCCGATGGGCCTGAGTTTATGGTTCGACGGTTTAGATAAAGGTTTAGCAGCTCTGACAAAATTCTCCTATATTCTCTTGTTCACATGATATTCTAGCAAAGGATCTAATGACTTAGCGATCTGGCGAACAGTGTTCGCGTGGTAGCTAAATGTTCTAGCTATGTTCCAAAAGGTCATGCAAACTAGTGAAAAGTCCTCAGTCGCATGTTTGTTAAATGCTCAAAAGGTTAAGTGCTTTAGAGATGTGGACCTGTTGTCAGAGTAGGGCAAGATTCTTCATTCGGTGGTTGTCGTATGATCGCATGGAATCTTTAGGCCAATGTGATCATGCGACTAGCCGTCGATTTGCTTGATGCAGGCCCAGTTAAGTTTCTTAGTTCATTTGGCGGTGAGGATAAAAAAATTAGTTGCACTGACAAAGTTTATCCTTATTCGCTTGTTCACGGAATGATTTGGTAGTGTTCCAAAAGTCTTGGCGAATTGGCGAATGAGGTGTTCGCATTTTCTCTAAGTGAGATGGCAATGGTCAGTGGGCCCAAAGTCTTTAGTTTATAAGGTGGGTTAAATATCAGCTGAGATTCACGGTTGTCGTAAGATCACATGAAAAATTTGCACGATGTTTATCATACACACTCTTATGATAGCCGTTGATCTCAGTTGGCCAAGGTCATGATGTATTTGGTGGTTCCAACATCTTTCCCTTTGTTGGCTGGTTCTCACAATAAAATAGCGATGCTCTAAATGTGTTGGTGATCTGGAAAATGAGGTGGTCACTAAGTCTTAGAATAAATTAGCAGTTATCCAAGGTATTCAGCGAATTGGAGAATGTTCTTTGTCACCAGTTCGCTAGATAATGACCAGGGTCAAAAGTAATGTGTATTCGCTGAGTAAAGGGATGAGTTAAGTGTTTGATCTTGTGAATGGGAAAAGCCTTCAGTCACTAGTTCTCAAAGTTTAAGCTAGGGTTAACATTTCATTTAGCGATCTCCTAAATAGGGCAAAATGTAAACCAGGATTCCTATGCAAAGGTCAAGGGACTATTTAGTGATTTGGTGAACATTGTTTTCTCATAGTCACAAGATGTAACCTAAGGTCAAGGAAAGATTGTGAGAGTCTACGAATGCATTGTTCACATGACCGCTAAATCAGACAAGGGTAAAGGCAAGTGATTTAGCGACTTGGAGATTTCCTTTAGTCACGTATTTGCTGAGTCTGCGAAGTAAAAAACATGAACCCGAGAAAAAGAAAAGAATCTAACGGCCATGATATAAAGTTAATCTTAGTTTGTATGCTGACCATTGATATACTTGCAGGTGCCATGATATGACCGTTCGTATTTGTTTTCAATTTTTCCTGCAAGGGTTTTGCACTAGAATTTGAACCAGTCGGTCACGTATAGTGCAAAGGTGGCCAAAAATTTATTGATCCAGGACGCTTTATAGTTGAGGAATAATTTGGATAGCATGAAGTGCTGCATTTTGATTTGTTTCTAGGTTTCTCTTGCCAAAAAGTTATCAAAATTAGAAATATCAGTTGGACAGCGATATATTTTGAATAAATTTGTTAAAAAGAAGAGTTGAGGATAGTGTACAAGATAAAAAATCAAGGCAATTCATGCAAATATCTCATCTGTTTCAGTAGCATATTTATTGTAAACCCTTAGGGGTAGTTGTAAGATATTTTTGTGAAATGATCGGATGCTTGTTACAATTCCTAGTATAAATGGATTTTCCATGACCATTCAAAAGGATGGAGAGTTTTAGGTGTTGACAAGCTAGAATTTCTAAAACCCTAGCACTTTGTCAAGGATTGTAATTTTTGTATCAATTTGATCAAACAATAGAGAAGATATACAGTGTGCTGCTATTCATCATGCAAGCTTTGTTTCTAGGGAGTACTGAATGCACATGGTGAAAGGTTATACTTAATATAAACATCAGATCTTTTATCTCTCCTTTGTTTTATGTTGTGAATTTATAAATCTTTTCATAAGGTTTATGTGTATGTGTTGTTTCTTTGAGTTCCAACCTAGGGTTAGATTAAATATTGCTCATAGTGAGACATGTGTTCATGGGATTCACATGAAGGATTACTATAAGTAGTAAAGAGTTATGATATTTGTGTTTATGTCTAGAGACCAATTGAGGACACCATTGTATTCATCCTATTCTCTGACTCTATAGCCCAATGAATAAGGCACTGGCCTATATTTTCCTATCTTTGTGTTGAGAGAACTGACTCAAACTTTGTAATCCCAAATCATTCAAATCATTACCAGTCTTTTAAGTTTTTATTCATGCATATTATGTAGGGATTGTATCTAAGTGATATAATTTAAGTTGTTGATTCCTTGAAGAGAGAATCAAGAGGTTATTCTTCCTTGAGACATTCTCATAAAAAGAAGAATGAATATCATAACACCACTGTATTATGCTTGTAGACTCATAGTTTTCATTATCATTCTTTGTATTAGGATATTATGGACTGTCTGTAGAGAGATGATAAACATTTGAACTAATTCATTGGATTAGAAGCATAGCAGTGAAGACATAATCCACATATCACAAGCTTACTTGAAATAGAGTAACCCATTTATAGGCAATACTCGCCTGAGTACTGTGGAGCTCAAAGAATAAGGAGGACCTTATCCAATCCTCATCAAGTTAGGATTTTTATTGCAAACTTAGGGCCCTTTTCCTTTAAAACCAAGTCCATACTTTGCTAAGTTTGCCTTTACAAGATTAAGACCTAACAGAACTGAAAGAAAAGGTTAGTGGTTCTCATGTAGTCATCAAGAAACTAAGAAAAGGCTTGAAACATTGTTCCACAAGTGATTTGGGAAAATTGGTTAAAAACATGAATGAGGAAAACACATCTCTGAAAGATTAGATTGAAGAGTTAGATGAAAAGCTACTTAAAAATCAAGAAGCCTATGAAGAAAAGGTCAAAGAAAACAAGAAGTTGGATGAAGAACCGAGGCAAGCAAACATGAAAATATTTGAGTTAGAGAACATTAAGAAGCAAATAGAATCTAAATTGAATGAAGCAAAGAATCATATTGACAAATTTCACACAATTAAGGATCTAATAGAGTCACATTTGTATGCACAAAATATTAAAGGATATACCAAAAGTATTGGATTCAATGAAGCACAAAATTAGATCAATGACATGCAAGAAAGAAATAAAGTATTAAAAGAATCTACAGAAGCTAAGAAGTCTAGAAATCAAACTGAAGCTAAAGATGAACCATCTAAGGATGAGCGCAAGCCAGTAAACAAAACTTTTTATGCCTGTAACAAGCATGGTCACATAGAAAGAGATTGTAAAGAGGTAAAAACTTTTAATGGTTACTATTATTCATGCAATAAGTTTGGTCATAGAGCTATAAATTATAGCTCAAATCCAAGAAACTGAAATTGGAAAAATTAGAGAAATCAGCCACATCAAAATGTTAGAAGTTCTCATAACATTACATGTCAGATTTGTAATTATAATGGTCATACAGCTAGACAGTGCATTATGGTAACTCACATGAATGTGTTGAGGAATATCTAACCTCCAGTTATTTGTCACTCTTGTAACAAGGCTGGACACATCTCAAAGTTCTGCAGATCAAAAGTGCAAAGATAGGAAAGCCCTAAAAAGCCTCAACGATCAATATTGGATGAAGTAGGAGAAGTCAAGTTTGTGCAAGCTACAGAAGATGTGAGAAAGACTAGGATTGAAGAAAAGAAGGATACGGTTGATGAGTATGTATTGGATGCATTCGTAATGGATGCACCCTCTACTTCTAGATGAATGACCCTCATGGTCATAGGTGAGCTAGATTAGCTCTAGACCCCTACGCAGCTAGTATACTCACCCTCTAAGTATGCACCTTTGGTTATGATTATTTGGAGACTATCTGATGTAGTATGAAAGAGCGCATTGTCTGATTAATAGCAGAGAGAAAGATAGAAATTCACTGTTACATTCTGTGTTTATGCAACAAGCATTAATGGTAGAAAGTTGATTTAAAGTCACCAAAGATCCTTTATTCATACATTTCCATTCGATTTCGAGCCTTTTGAAGAGCACAGGAGATCAAAGTAGTTTGTGTTGGCTAAATGCAGTTGGCTTATCACCAAAGAAGTTTGAAATTTTTTTGTGAAGCCCTAGTTCAAACATGACAGTTCAGAAACCCTTGGAAACTTTTTTGAAGTGATCAATCAAGTAAGTTATGGCTACTCCAATTATTTTTGATGTTTCTGAAAGGAAGAGATACATCTTTAAGAAATACCCTTTCAAGTTAGTCCTAGATGACCTAGAAGGAGCATTCTCTAGGAATCTGATGGGAGTTATACACGTAGAGGAAATACATGCATACATCTATTGCAAGAAGGAACCAGTAGGTCTGGATAGAGTAAGGTCACACTTAGAGACAATGATGAAACCTAACAATACATTCCTAGATGAGTGTGTGCACTTAGAGAATAACCCTATTATTGCATATGCAATAGTAGTGGAGGAACACATTCTAGAAGCCTATGCACAAGTCCTATTATCTGCACCCAAGGATCCTAATGAGCCAAGATGGGGCACTTATGAGGAGAAGACAAGACAAGTAGATGCAGTCTTGAATAGTACTATGACCAAGGGGAAAGCATCTAAAATCACCTCTAAGATACTGAAAATTCATGGTTTCATTCAAGCTGACCTAGATAAGGCTAGGGAAGCCAATATTGTAATGAAACTTGAGAGTGAACCCTCTTCCAAAATAAAAATAGAGAAGACTGATGATCCCAAGGAAAAGAAGAGAAAAACTATTGATAGCACTTCAACGCCCACTCCTACTATTGATTTTTAGTCCACTCCACCTCCAGAACCTAGCAGGATGTCTAAGAGGAAGAAACGGACTAGCACAAGCCACCCATCCTTGAGAATAACAAGAAGCTGAGGCAAAAATATTCAACCACCTCCCGAGGTAGGATTCCTACCAAACCTACAAGTATTGAGAACTAGAGTAGTAGATGAAGGTAGAATTGATCAAATAGCTACGTTTTATGATAAATATCATGAAATAGACAAATATGAGATCCATTATATGTTAATCAAGCATATGATCAAGTTTAAGGAGATTGTTTTGGAACTAAAGACAGTCATTACAAATAAAGTTTGGGACATTTTGGATACATGGAAAAGACAAGTTGTTGAAGAAGATTTCAAAATAAGAGAGAAGACACTGGATGATAACCTTCCAATAAGCTCAATCGAAGAAAAATCTTTGTTAATGGACTTGGTAAAGCTGCACCTCAAAACCAAGATGAGAAATCTACACATCATGAATAAGGACTATGACTTAGTAGCAAAGGAAACTAAAAAATCATTTGAGAAGGTATTTTTGGAACAACACATGCATCCATCATCTACACCTGCAACCCAAGTTCCCATTGAGCAAGTAAAATTACCTGAGATCCCAAATGTACCTATGATAGGTCCATAGGATTTTGCACCTATGCCTGAACCCAAAGATGAGACCATTATGATTGATAATGTAGAGATATCAATGGCGGCCATAGCTAAGGGCTGGGATAAGTTTGAGGAAGCATTTGTGAGCATTGAGAAAGAAAAAATTCTATGCAGTGATGATTCACCTAAGAAAAAAGAAGAAAAGGAGAAAGAAGAAGAAGAAAAGGAAAATGAACCTATAGATGAGTCCTTTGTTGAAATGCCTATAAGGGTAAAGATAGAAGTTATGGACATCATACCTCTTACTCTCCTATGCCATCAGTTTCATTGTTGTCAAGTTTTACTCTTGACCCAACAAATCTAGACTCATGGGAAGAAGAAGACCTAATAAAAATTAGTGTCCTAGCAATGGATAAATAAAAGGTGAAACAAGTAATGAGGAATTTATTGTTTGTTGAATTTATCAACATTCTGAACAGCCTACTACTAGAGGAAAAGAAGGTAATAAAATTTCATTCAATGGATGATGTCAGTACCATCCTAACAAGTTTCAAAGAAAACTTCTCAAGTCTTGAGGAATCAACATCCAAAGTAGTAGAGGATAAATATCTTAAGAAGAGATTGATTGAATTAATAGGTAACTTTCTACTTGACCTTAGTTCCTTAAAGGTTTTTGAAGCTTTGCTAAAAGATTTAGCAGCTAAAGGAAGAAAAATAATAGCTAATTGTATGGATAAGAAAAAACTAACTCGAGATCTCTCAAAGAAGATTTAGGAAGTAGAATCAATGATGGAAACAATAAGGAAATCAATGGAAGATCCCTCCTCATATGTAAACATGTGTAATAATGTCTATCAAGGTTAGTTAGACAAAATTGAGAAGGCAGAGCAAGAAATGGCCAAGATAAGGGCTAGGCAAGCACAGTTAAGACATGCACTTGCACCTTCTTTAGATGTGTTGAATCAGAATATCAAGGAGATTTAAGCCACTATGCTGACATATGATCAAGGTATGAGTTCAGATTTTGAGAAGATGGAGAATTTGACTTATTCTTTGTGCACCCATCTCCAAATAGTAAATGCACTAAAGGCATTTTGGTAGCGAGAAATTACAAACCTTCAGATTGCTTACCTGGATGTATTTATTGTGTATGTACTTATAGATACATTTTTTTGAGCACCTTTGTCATCAATGTCAAAGGGGGAGTAGAGAATTTCGTAGAAGGGAGAATATAGAGTAGTGTATATGATGTAAAAGGGAGTAGGGTATATAGTAAAAGGGAGATATAAGATAGAGTATATGTTAGAAATTTTTTCTGTAAGATACAGTTAGTACAACTTCCCCATATTCCTTTGTTGTCATTAATAACAAAGGGGGAGATTGTTGGCAAGTTGACTATACTATTATATATTACTATGATTTAGTGTTATCATTATGGAAACAAAGTCATATAGTGTTTTAGAGTCAACACACTTACTCATAAGATCATAATTTGGCTAAGTATGAAGACTGGATAGTCAGTGAAGCACCAAATGAATAGAGCATTAGTACACATGTGTATGAATGAGTTTTGTTATGCACCCTCAAAGATAAGCTTTTGGTTATGTTAGTAAGCCATGGTTAAGAGCGCATGATCAGATGAGTTAGTATGATGAAGATACAACGAGTTGAAGTGTCACGAATAGTGAGCGGTAGAACAAAACAGAGCAAGGAGCCAACAGTTGGTATTTTCATTAGCGATTATAATATTGTTTTGCAAAGGCTATGTGCCTATTATATTTATGTTTTAGACATGTTAATAACATTGTATGTAAACACGCTTGAGCCAATTCATTTAGAAGCATTGTATGTAATTAGGCTATAGGTCCACCTAGTGAATAGTTTTGCTTGTGCATATAAATAAGACATGTGCCTTTGTATTTGAGTATGTTGTCAGATATAGAAGATGAGAGAGAAGAGAAGAAGTATACGATGAGAAGTAAAACTGACATGGAGCTTTATAAGAGGTTAAAGCATAAGCACACATAAGGAATTGATTAGACAAGAAGTGTCATAGTAGTAGTTCACCATTGCAGATATAGTGTGTATCTGGTATCTAGGAGATTGTAGCATTCTCTATGAGCAGTGAGCTCTTGGCAGTGAACCACCACCCCTAACAAGGTTTGTTACTGAAGATTGCTAATAGGGTTAGACCCTTGACAAGGTCTTTGTACTTAATGCATTGTAATGATAGCTCCTAAAAGGGCTAAGGAACATTAACGGGTTCATAATACACAAGTACAATTATTAGTGGATATTAATTCCCACCGATATTTTTCCTTTGGCCAAGGTTTCCCCATAAACATATCTGGTGTTATGTGTTATGGTTGTTTACTTTACATGCTTTAATATTCCATTCTACATTTAAGTTATTGAGTTAAGTTTCAAGTATCATAAAGTAATTGTATAGAACACTGATTCACCCCCCCTGCTCTCAGTGTTCCCATTCCTAATAGTTAATGCCAATTTTTGGACATTACATTTTACTAGCATAGGATCAAGTTTCATAAAAAAAAATTGCTCTTCTTTTGTGTAATAAAAATCACCATTAAGCATAGGAAGGTTGATGTTAGTTTGTGGTGACTGATCAGGCAAGTGTTTTATACTCGCCATGTATTGTGAGGTTCAAGTTGACTCAACAAGTATTTTTGAGCTGATCTAGGTTGACTTGTCAAGTATTATTTAGGGTTAGCTTGTTAACCATTAACATAAGCCTTATTAAAATTTCCTTAGGGTTAGGGTTTTTTCATTATGATAATTTGTATCTTCTTGCAGTGATATTTGATTTGTAGGGGATTGCAAATTGTAATAGGCTAGAAATTACTAGATAATAATATTGGACTCTCTATTTAGTGGACATAGCCTAGGATTGTGTGAACCACATTAAATATTTTTTTCTTCTATTCTAATTTTTTGTGTTTTATTCCTTTTCATTATTAGTTATATTTTCATGTAACTATTATATTTATGTCTCCTAATCCTAATAGTTGAAAATATAAATCTGAATTTTCTTCTTCAAATTTGACTTGACCATTCCTTTCTTCATGCATCTTTTCTTCCTACAAGTTCTTCACCTCCATTTCCTAGTCACAAGGGATATTCATATCCTCTTTTTATATTGCTAGTTTTATAATTAAGTTTATCTATTTCAACTTCTATAATATGACCATCTTCACCCACAACCCTATACCATAATTCATCATCTGATACTTTCATGAACCAATCAAGAATGAATACATTCTTTTGTCGAACTTGCAAACCCTTTTTTCTGAATTAATTATTGAATTTTCTATTTTCTTTGCCTTTATGGAAGGTGGAAAAGATTTAGGATCTTCATCTTCTTTATAAAATATAGATCCTTTCATTTCAACCTACAACTAATAACTTTTTTGTTCACAATTCTTTATTTTATAATACCTCTGGTGTACCTTTTTTAACAGTAATGAGAACTAGTGATCTTTGGAAGGACACACATTATTCTTTTTAAATTCATAAGTGTTTTGTTTATAAGCATTCCAAAGAACTTGAAGTTATTTTTCATCTTTAGTATTCATTGCTTTAACCATTGGTGTTGGTCTTTTTTTGAACTATTTTCTTGGATGGACCCCTTGTTCACTCAAGATTGAAAAATTGTGAGAATGGTAACTTTTTGATACAACCAAAGCATTATCATCATTGTCTCTTAATTTATCTTCTCATTTATTTACAGTGAATGTGTTCTTTCTTAAAGCTCCTTCAACTTGTAAAATCTAGCACAAAGGCTCTTCCATAAGAGTGCAGATTTTTTATCTTGTTCCACAATTTTATTTAATTTTCAGCCTTAAGGATACTTTCTTTTAAGGAATCCAATAATGAATGGAGTATCTCATCATCTTCAACCAATACTTCTTCAAATTTTGGCGGATTTTTCCTTTTCTTGGACTAATTTCTTTTCTTAGATTGATCTTGAAACATCTTTTTAGGATCTTTTAATTTTGTAGATTTGCCAGCCTTCATTCTAGAAAAGGCACCTTTGGATTCTGGTAAGACTAAAAGAATTAGTACTTTGATTCTTTCCCTAGTGAAGTCATGAATATTTTTTTAGTCTATTGATTAGTCTTTTTGAAATAATGATTAAAATGACTCACTTCAACCCAAATTTGATGACCAATTGTAACTAACAGTTAGAGAGATTTCTTATTTAGTTAGCAATCTTCCTCTGAATATTAGAGGTAGAAATCCCTCATAAGACCTATTTCTAGTTTTTTGGGGTATGCTTTTAATTAGAAAGAAGGAAAGGTTGACTAACTTTCTCCCATCACCATGGCACAAATACAATTATGAATCAAGAGACAAAGAGAAAAAGAAACAAATAGCACAATGACCATCTCAGTTTCTCACCATAGAATGGTAGAAAGGAGATTTGATGTTTTTCTTTTCAAATATATGAATGACTAAAACTCAAAGATTTTATGACAAACATATGCACAATTAAGTTGGATAGGAAAGAAATTGAAGAAAGATTGTGATAACTCAAAGATTAATTACAATCAGAAATAACTCATTTCAACTCAAAGATTGAAAATATATATTCCTTCTCTTCCTAAAATACAAGACAAAAGGCTCAAAAACTAGTCATTCCCTGTATAAAAATTATGTCTGAAAACATTAGAACCATTTCCTCTATGTAAAATTGAAGTTTAATTGTCTGGGACTCTGATCAAGGCTCACTCATGCCTCAAAGCACAAGGGGAATCAAAATGTGGACCTTCAAAAATCTTTTGATTACATACTTAAGGAACTCTTTTTGGTGACTTTTTAATTTCCTCCCTTCTCAATTTCCATAACATGTTCTTTAATTTGGGAGACTTGGAGTTTTAATTAATCACTAGAGACTTCACATAAGTATAATTTATGGGACCATGTAAGCTCTGCGGTTTATTTTTAGCATGACCCTTCAGATCGTGTTATGTGCCTCTCTAATTTCTTTGCAACACTCCTTTCTAATTCATTTCCAAAATGTTTCTATCCATGCTCTAAAATTCTTGCATACATATTTGTAATCATATAATTTTCGAACATTGTAATTTGGGAAATGTTGGAAATGTTCTCCAATGGTCCTTGTAAAACCATTTTTCCTCTAATAAAAACCTTTATCTCTCATACTTGTAGAGAGATTATAATGTATCTACATCACCGTGTATAATAATTTAAATAGGAAAATTATCACTTTAAGAAATAGTTTCTAGCAATGTAAATCAAAAGACATATATTATTCTATAATTTTCATATAAAATCATTTTCCTAAAACAAAGATACAATTACTTTTTATTAATATTTTGATACACTATTAATATTAAAATATTTCAAAATATTAAAATTAATAATAAAAAAAATAAAAAAATATGAAGATGCTTTCCATGAAGGAAAACCTCCATTATTACATATTATTATCAATATCAGTAATAATCTAATATTTATTAATAGTAATAACAATGATATTAGCAATAAAATAGTATTAGTAGTAGCACTCATTACGATTCAACAACTTATTGATAATTTTAAATAATAAAAAATGGAAAATGACAACACCGACAACAATTTATTATTAGGATGATGTGATGATTGATGATAACAATGATAATAAAGATAAAAGTAGTCCCTTTTTTTAACAAGAGCCGATGACAATCGCAGGCATTAGGTAGAGGTTTGGCCATGTTCCGAGAAACGAAGGAATCTCATCTTATAGCATGCCCTTTTATTTCTTTTTATATATTTAATTGATAGTCGGTGGAAACTCAACACACAGGGTGGATAGAGATTAGAGAAATAAAACATACGATTGTGAAATGCAACGGGAGTTCAAAATGTTTGAAAAGGTCTAGTCTTCCATGCCCTGAGCTTTGAATTGTTTATTTTTATTTTTTCCTTAATATTAAAAAAGATTGACAGATTACAATAAGAGAACAGTCAACAATTTCAATCTTAAAAAAATATCATCCTTTTTAGTGAACAACAACAATCTTGAAAAAAATTTGTACCATTTGTACTTATTTTCACACATTTCATAGTCGTTATATTACTTTGTAATTTGTTGATTTTGAGACTTTACATTCATTTGGTTCTTCAGTATATTTAGGTTTGTTTTCAACTATTATAATTTAGATTTTCAATTTTAAACTATTATTTTTAAATAGTTTTATTATTTATTCTAATTTAACTATGTATGTATGTATGTATACAATTATTTATCATGTTATAAATATATTTAATGATTTTTGTTTGTACATTTAAATATATCTATGAGTATTCTAAATTAGTACAATATTAATTTGTTGTCTTTTCATATTTGGTAAACAGCCCATTTAATAAATAGAGTCAACAAAGGAGAAATTTAATCTTAGAATGTAATTGTCTCCTTAAGGGATTTTAAAGGTTGTTAGATAAAAATACACCAATGAACAACAAAATCAAAGTTGAATTAGATTACTAAAGTGCATAGTCAATCACATCAATCTCACTAGTTCTAAGATAGATTATTATTTAATACATTTTTCTAGAGCATAACATTAATCACATTGAACCTAAATTTGAGTTGCTTTAAATTTTGTGGCTATCATATCTTTCAAACAATAAACTTGTTGACCACGTGACTTAACAAAGTAGTTGTATAGGACACCAACACTTATCCTCCATCATAGCTCTCAAATCTATATACCCCATTTATCATTTCATTTTTCATGTATCCATTTATTAAAATTATTGAAATTAGACTAGATATAATTGATGAACATTAATCTTCCATTATTATCTTTTTTCACTTTAATTCACCCAGACGTGTAAAATGGGTTCTTTTACCTTTACATTTTTTATTAAATATGTCCAATTTTACACTACCTAGGGTTTTAAATTATGGATATAGTTTTAGTTTTTTCATAGATTTAAATTTGTATCTTATTATTTCTTTCTAATTTCTCAGATCCTTTTAAAAATTTGTGCTCCTCTTTAATCCAACATAACAACAATAGATTTCCTTTTTCAAGTGTTTTTGCTTCCTTGTGTAACATTGTCATAGTCCAACCTACACCTCTCTATAGTCTCATTTAATGATTAGTTTTAGAGAGACATATCAATAACATTTCTTATTCTTATACTATATTGTGAATTATATTGGCTTATTTTTTCTAGTAAATGTTTTTCCTTGTTTGTGACATAGTCTAACTATAATCCTAATATTTTGTTGAGAACAATTACTTATATAAACCCTCCTATGGTTCTTGACACTCATTATGATGTCGATGATGATATATTTCTAGATTCTCATGTTTAAAATAGTTTAAATGTTGATTGATCATAATGTCTATCTAGAGATATAATTGTAAGGTTTGACTATGAAGGTAGCCACCCAAGACTTAGAGGCGTCGGGATAGCATGCGATAACAAGAGAGTATAAATATGACATGAATGAATTGTATTCTCACTAAGAAATTAATACAATGAACCAAGTGGATTGGATGAATTGATTGTCATTGGATAGGAGAACCCTTGGTTATAGAGCCAAGTTGACTACAAAAGAGTGAACAAGATGAATGACAATCAACATTATTTTCCTCTTACTCCTTAACTTAAACTTATCTGCAAACACAAATCTAGTTCCAAATTTTGGATAAAAATAAGGGCTAGAATACATAAACCAAAATTAATTTTTGATACTTAAGTGTTGGCTTTAAAAAGGTTATTTTGCAACTAGAAAATTACATTGCAACCACCATGTTAGGAATAGATTCAAGGGTATGATGATTCAACCAATTGATTGATCTTATTGTAGATGTGTTGAGAATACCAAACACATATATTTGGATTCAATATTTGTTAAAAATTAGATGACAACTATGTTTTAATTTTATTTGTTATTTTCAAATATGAGCTAAATTGAAAAGTGTATGAGGGTGAATGTGGGCCTCTAATCCAACCACACACACAGTATAGTCATTGCTCACATGATTGAATTACGAGAGAGAGAGAGTATGAATTAATCAATTCAAAATTTGTAGTGATTCGACCTATTGCCTCCTATGTAGATGGGGTGTTTAATTACTCTCAAAATGGAGAGCCAACAACCATCAGACCAAAACTACAATGGAGGATTTGAAGACTATGAAGATGAACTAACTAAAATTAAACTAGAATGAGTACAATTTAATCTGAAATGCTTTGAAGGAAATATGAATTTAATCTAAAAGCAATAAGCAATTTAATCTAAAGATGAGAATGCAGTCAACAGAAATGAGATACTAAGCTAATTATGCAATGTACAAGCTTGAAGAATGTAAAAAGCTGAGACAAAAATTTGCTATAGTAAGGATGCTCTAAAAAATTGCCCTCTTCAAATGAAAAAAAAGGTTCATAATATAGAAAATCCAAGGAAGAGGATGAAGAGTTTCTTGAAGTGAAATGGCTGACTCTTCATTTCTCTTTGAGACAAATACTGAGGAATTACTTAATTAAAGAAATGGATTATTGCCACATGGGTGACTCTTTGAATATTTTATTTATCAAATGCAAATATGACAATCCTTTCAAATAACCAAGTAATATTAATTCCTTTTTATGGGTAATTAGCTAAAGGGGTGAGTTTAATTTAATTTAAAGCACTTAGGACTTTAGAATTAAATTAATTTAGCACAGGGGTAATTTAGCTAATAAACATCAAAGAGTTTTAGGAATTAATTTTAATACTTGATTAATGCAATTTAGGGTTTTTGCACTTGACATCAAGTGAAAACAGAGTCAACTAGGAGAGAGAAAATTTCCTATCTAAGTAGGACTTCAATGATGTAAAAATTTGAGAAATGCACCAAAATTGGTTGAAATTAATAGGTGCCAATTTTGGGGTATTACATTTTCCCCTCTTTTAATCAATGTGTGAACAACGCGTTGATTGAAAGAATAGTTTGATGTGACAGATAAGAGAATATTTTAGAAGTTACGGTTAGGTGGCCAAGACACCGATCAGAAAGAAGCATGATTCTCTAAAGTCTAAGTTAGATTGCAAAGACAATAGTCTAAAAGAGAACCAGAACCAGGGTTAGATTTCCTCAATACCGATTGATAAAGATTTAGGACTATCTCCAGAATTAGGGTTATATTTCCCTAATACAAAGATTGATCATCCAAGACTTGGGTTAGATTTCCCAGATAATGGTCCAAAAGAGATTTTGAGAGCCATCTCCAGAACGAAGCTTGACTCGTAGGAATTAGGGTTAGATTGCTCCAATACCTAGAAGATTTCAAGAACCATCTTTAGAATGAAGCTTGATCCTTAAGGATCTGAGTTAGATTGCTCAAATACCTAAAAGATAGATGACAAGATAAAAAGATGTAAGGCACCGAGATGCCCCTAGCAATGAGAGCTAGTGATTCAGATTAGACTGATTCAAGAATTGATTCAACAAGATTCAATGATGCAATCATCCTACCCCCTCAGGAGTGAAATTGAAAGATGACACGTGAGGAGATGATTGACATCAAGAGGTTGCAAAGAAAGATAAGATTGAAGATCCAAAGGAATTCAAAGAGGATCCAGAGGTCCAGAAGACCAAGTTTGACCATGGTTGACCAAATTTTACTATAGTTAACTTTGATGAAAAAATAGTGAATATCTCAAGATCTTGATGAAAAGATGAGAATCTCGCAGGAAAATAACACCAAACGGCTGACTGCACAAGTGTTTGATCCTAAAGGATCCCCAAATTGAAAATGCAATTTTGAGCCACTTAAGGATGTCAAATTTTGATTTCAATCCTAAAAATGGATTCAGAGTAGTCGATTTAGCCAAGGGTGCAATTTTTGCACAAAATGGAGCACTTCTGAAAATTAGGTCAAAAGCTATATAAGGCCCGGAGGGGTCACTTTCAATTCATTATTCCCTTTTTTCTTTTTGTGATTCTAAGAGCTCTAAGCTAGATGGAAGAAGTTCCTATTCACACACATCAATTTGAGCACTCTCGATGACACACCTGACCGCTAGAGTATGATGCACCTGTAAGTAGTTAGTAAACCTCCTTGCATTTCAATTTGTATTTCTTTCATAGGTTTGTTAACACTGGTTAAATTTTTCCATGGTCTCTAGTTTTTCCTGGTCTCTGCAGAGTCTTTTCCTCTCCCTGGCTAAGCTAAAAACCCTTCAAAAATTTGAAAAACTAGCCGTAGAATTCAAAAATCTCTTAGAAAAACCCTTGGCACCTTTGGACCTGTTCTAATTTTAAGTTAATTTATTAGCAACTTAAAACACCTAGTTCACATGTGTTTATTTCTTTCCCGGCCAGTCTCTAAGTCTCCAAGTCTTCCAGCGGTTGGTCTTCTCATCTCGTGTTTTCACGACGGTCTTGTCTACAGGTCTCATAATCTTTGGCGGTCACCGGCAATCTTTCCGCGACCCGGCAAACAATCCATCCTCAAACTATAGTCGCATAATCTCTAAGTGAGATAAATTTAAGTCTTCCCAAGTTGCTTTCTTGCATGGTCGTATAACCCCTTTTGAGCCCTATGCGACTATGCGACTATAGTCTAATGAGCCCAAGTTTAAATTTTTTCTAAGTCACGGTGGGTGGTTAATATTTCCTTTGTCACATAGGTGCATGAGCCTTCTTATGCCCTATGCGACTGTGATGGTGTGGTCCCCATTTTATTGTGTTGTCTCAGAGGTCTCTTCCTATTGGTCATCACATGGTTGCATGTTAGGTTTTTTTGACATGCGACCTATGCGACTGAATGCCATCTGTCTGAGTAGGCCCCCTTTTCTAGGTGTGTCGAGTAAGCATCTTCTGATTGGTCCACATGGGATGAGTTGGAGCCAGCAGTGGGACCTGTTATCTGATGTGTCTGGGGTCCTGAGTTGTCAGAGCATTGACAACTAGGGCCCATGTTAGAAAGGACTTGCGTGGTAGATTATGGTTCGTTTGTTAGTCAGAGGTTGCAGCTTTGTCAAAAATGCCGAAGGATTTGTCAGAAGAAACATGAGCCAGAAAAGTCCATGTGCAACTTCTTTTTGATTGGCCGATGAACTAAGCATGTCAGTGGGACCTGAGGGCTTCTCTGACAAAGGACTAATGAGTGGAAAAGATCTATGGTTGTCATTATACCATTGATCAAAGATGAACAAAAGATAAAGTGGTGGCATAACGACAGCCATCTGATGAGGATGTTGTCAGTGGGGCCATGTCAAAATTGTCAGATGTTCTGAACGCCACAAAAGAAAGGGTACTCAGACTACTAGCGGAATTTGATGATGTGGCAGTTTATTGTTGGCTCTTGGTGTTTTAAGAATTTTGATGCCGACAATGGGACCTGAGGACCTGGCGAGATGCGATGAGTTGGAAAATCTTACGGCTGATGTAAGATCTTAAGGGTTTTGTTAGACGGATGTGAATTTAAGACAACCATCGATCTTTCCTTGTGGGCCAAGATTATTTCCTTCGGTCCTTTTAGCGGATGGATAAATGTTTAGTGGTGGGATTAAAAAGGTTTTCTTTGGTTGCGGGATCTCTAGATAGTTTTAGTGAAGAAAGATAGTGTAGTCGCGAGGTCGCTGAATACTTTGGCGAAAATAATTTTCTTTCTGTGAATGGGAGATAAACTATAGTCATTAGTTCTCTAAATGTTTAAGTGGGGCCGCTTAGATTATAAAGTGATTAAAGGGCTGACAGATCTTGTGTTTGTCGTATCACCATGGGGATAAGTTGTGAGGAGGTTAACTTGGTGGTTTGGCAACAACCATTGATCTTGTTTAAGAACTTAAAGCCCGCGAAGGATAGAAGATCGACGGTTGTGACTTAAAGTTAGATTGAGTTTTAAATTTGAGCCGCCGATGCATTTGAAAATCCATGAGGTGACCATTTTTATTTGAATTCAAATGTCTCTGAGGGTTTTGAGCAACTAAAGGGCTGAAATTAATGGCAATAAGGGCCAGAGTTGGTGAAACTAATCTTCTCCACCACTCTAGTGCGCTCTAGGGTGTGAGATGATTGCAAAGGGGATGTTTCAATGTGGAGAAATTAATGAAAAGGTACTAAAGGTAGTTGCAGGGTCACTTCCAAGTTGTTTTTTATAGGATTTTGATTGATATCTAGTGTATTCTTAGGATTCTTTCATGATTAAAGATCTATTGCCGACAAATTATGTTTAGGGTTTGAATGTTTTCCCTCTGAATTATCCTAAATTGTATTAATTTCTATCAAGTCTTGATTGTTTGGTGGGTGAAACCCTAACCCTAGCTTGCCCTAATCTTGTAGCATTCTCTTTGAGAATTCCAAGGCAGCTAGTGTATATATTGTTTTTTTTTAATTTTCCAAAGGTTCGAGCTTCAATGTTCAGGAGTGTTCCTTGTCCTCGATCCAAGATTATAACACCTTTTGCATTCAGTGCATGTTGATGATAGAGAAAAAGTTGCAGGTCTAAGTTGTAGTTTGCAAGCCTGATTTCTTTGGATTGAATGTTTACACTTAAGGATTCTTCACAATTAATACAAATACATGACTCTTATCTCTCCTTTGTGTCAACTAAGATAGATTCTAAACTTTCTAGTTCACTACATATAGTTGTATGTATATGTTTCCATTCTTGAGTTCTAATCTAGGATTGGATGAAATTATGCTCAAGATGAGACATAGGTCTTTCTCATTGTCTATGTAAGGATATCTTATAAGAAGTAAAGGGGATTGTAGGTGTATTTATGGCTTTGAATCTCAGCTATTGTCTGGTGTGTGTAGTATTCATGTTCTAGGAGATCTTGCCCAATGGATGAGGTACTGGCCTAAATAAGTATCTCTTTATCAACAAGTACTGATTGTTGTTGTTATGATCCAAAAGCATAAAGTTAAGAACCATTCTTTAAGTTTTGAGTATTTGGTTGTATGATGTCCTACCCATAGTAGTGGAGAGTCAATGAATGTCTGGTTAGCATTTAGCACCTTCTTACTATCCATTTATCTATTATTCAAACCTAGTTCTTTGGTGTGTGAAGTATATTTTATACTGGGATAGGTGCACCTACCTTGGTTTTGCAGAGGCAGAAGTGAAAGAGTGCATATTAAGTCCCTATAGTTGGTCTAGTTGCCTTGCATAGCTTCCACACTTGGAACTAACCATTCCTAACATCAGTCTCAAGGTATATTGGCAGCCTGTTAGAGCATAAGCATCATTTTGGACACCAACAAGATGGCGACTCTGCTAGGGAAAGGTTATACAAGCTTATCTTAACTAGTAGGTCATCATTGGAAATACAAGGTTGTTCTTGTCCCTTTTTTCATTTGTTACTCATTTGGAGAAGTTGTGAAGTAAGGAAATTATACTGTAATATTCCTAATATCCTTGGGTGGCGACTCAAACATCTCTGTAGTAGTGCTAGTTAATGATTATTTTGAAAATGAGTTATATGGGTACTAGGTCTTGGAGGAAGTAGCATCGTAAAGATATAGTGGAAGAAATTCTAGGTACCTCTGAGCCTAGTCAGACAAGGGAAGGAAGAAGAAATAGAACAAGTCCTTCTCATACTTGGAAGAAGAAGAAAAATACAAGACAAGAATCTCAAGTTAGGCCTAGTCAAGAAGAAAATATCTCAGAATATGAAGAGGCTAATGATTTAGGATTGAAATAGTATGAGGAAGAGGATCAAGTGGGAGGTGATGAGTCTGACACCACTCTCCCTAAATTAGAAGAGATCTTTGAAGAGGTCTATGAACTAGAAAGAAGAGTTCAGGAACAACTTGCCATTAGGCAAAAAAGAGACAAAGATAAAGAAGATAAGGTCAGACAAGCCTTGATAAGGGCTGAACAACTAAAGAGGCAGTTATTAGATTTGGAGGCAATTAAATTTGTCCCAGAGCTTGAAAGAGTAGAGGAGCAGCCTGTTATGCAAATGATACATGAAGATACCAAACCTAGAGATAAGGGTAAGGAGAAGGCTGTTGGGATTCAAATCAATGAGAAAGCTATTGTGGATAGGACATTCGATCTAGGTTTGAGATTGGATTCAGAGTTGGAGATGGCTAGAAGAAAGAAAGAGATATTGGATAAGGAGCTAGAAAGAGCAGAGTTGGAGGCTTTTGCTACAGAAATCAGAAAGAAGATTGATTTTCTCAAGCATGCTTCAGGACCTTCAAATGTTGCTACCTCCTCTCTAGGACAAGGTGTAACTCATGGTAAAAATGTGGCTCAAGCACATGGTGTACCTGGTCCCAATAGAGTTCCTAATGGTTCAAATACAAGAACATCTACTTCTCAAGGGATGGATCCACCTCATGGAGCCCCTATTCATGACAGGTACAAACAATTGATCTTCTTTGGTATTCCTGGTTATCCAAATGTTATTCCTGATGAAATTAGAAAAAATCTCCCTAAATTCACTGAAAATAATGTCATTACATGTGAAGAGCACCTAAAAAACTTCATAGATGTAATAAATGATTACAATATTGAACCTGATGATGTTATAATGAAACTATTTGTACAATCCTTAACTGAAGATGCTAGGGATTGGTTTAGAGGATTATCCCATGCTAGCATAGGATCTTGGAATGAATTTAAGAATTGTTTCAAGGAACACTATGGTGATAAGACCAATGAGGGTTTTATCTTAAATGAATTCAACAATATAAAGAAAAACCAAAATGAAGAAGTCCTTGAATTCAACATAAGATTTCAAAAGGCTATGCATAGACTTTTACAAGTTATCAAGTTGGATGACAAGGTGTGTCTTGTGACATACTTGAATGCTTTTGATGCAAAGATGGGATATCTCTTAAGAGATAAAAATCCTAGAAATCTTGGGGAAGCTTACAAGCTAGCAATAAATATTGAGAGAAATAGGAGGATATCAGGGAAGATAGGAAGAAGAGATGATAGTCGGCCTCAAATGCAAAACAAGAAAGATATGGGAAGGTCTTTTGACTCTAAACCCAAAGAGGATGACAATCTGAAACAAATATTGAAGGCTTTAGAAGGTTTAAAGCCTAATGAAAAGGGAAACAACAGGGTTGTTGCTACTGATAGATCAGTACCAAACAATTTTAGTAGACAACTAAGAATGCAGAATTATCCCTATAATACTCAGTGGAAGGATGGCAAGCCCATTCTCCCAACTAGGTAGGAAAGGCCTGATGGAAGGATCCCAAATCCTTTACAGAGAAATTTAGTGAACTTAGCTGATGAGGGTCCATGGTGTGCTGCTTGTCAATCCCCTCACAGTCTAGAGCATTGTGTCATTGCTTTGAATTTACCTGATAATCAAGAAGATGAGGAGCAATATGATAAAGAGGGATGTGGTATGACATCCTCACATGCATGGGATGAAGCTGACTCTACTAAAGAAGATGAAGAGTTTGATGACATTGGATGTGTTGCAGTGAGGAGTGAAGAGCAAGTTTCTTTAAGAAGACCATCTGATGAAGAAATTTCCCAAATTACTACAGACATGGTCACTCAAGCTAGGAGTAGGTACAACTTGAGAAATAGGCCAGTAGGAGGTGCAAATGGTAAACCAGGAAGCTTGTTTATCAAGAACATAGAGAATAAGGCACAACAACATGAAGAAAAAGGTAAAGGTGCTGATGTTACTAATCGGGTGAAGGTAAAAAGAAAATTTATGCCTGCTGTAGTACCTAAAAATAAAGCAAAGACACCAGAGATGGTTATTCCCATCTCTCAAGGTGAAAAAGAGTCTTCTTTTAAAGACAAGTCTGATTTGAGAAAAGATAAAGTCGTCACTATTTTTGAAGGAGACATAAATGACCAAAAGTATGTTCCAATTGACATGACAAAGTTGCTATCAAAAATAACTATCAAGGTCCCACTTTTGGAGATGATGAGAATAGAAGAACACAAGGCTAAGTCCTTGGATTGGGTCAATGGTGTTTCTTCAATAAAGGTTCAAGAGGAGATCAGAAATGACAAACATGTGGCTTCTTTGGAAGACACATCTGAAAGTAAGGGTGAAGAAATTGTTTCTAAGATCCCTCAAATCTTCTTGGACACAAATGTGGTAAATGGTGCATCATAGACAGTTGATCCTTTCTTCTTGTCTCTTGTGATAAATGGTAAAGTATTGAAGAATTGCATGATTGATTCAGGAGCATCAAATACTGTCATGCCTATAGAGATTATGAAGTCATTAGGATTGAAGATTGATACACCTCATGGGAGATGTCAAGCTATGGACTCAAGAGAAGTACCTATCATTGGTACCATTAAGGCCTCGCCTTATAAATTAGCTGCATTTCCTGATAAGCAATTGACTATGAGTGTTCTTGTAGTGGACATTCCTCATCAATATGGAATGCTTTTATCTAGAAGGTGGAGTGCCTCTATGGGAGGAAGTATTCAATGCAATCTATCTTTTGCTACATTCGACATTGGAGCTGAAAGTGTGAAGGTGTCAAGGGAAACTAGAGCCCCTCATATGATTGAGGAGGATGAAGAAGATAATATGAATTGTTTTGTTGACACTAGCATTGGTTCCTTTCAAGCCCAAGAAAAGGAAATGCAAGAGAAGATCAAGCCAATCCCATTGGCTGATGATGAGAGTAACATGGCAGAGGGTAATGTCTTGTGGACATTATATTTTGATGGAGAAAATTCTAAGGAAGGTGTTGGAGCAGAGTATTATTAATATCCCCAAGTGGTAAGACCTTTAAGTTTTCTTTCACTCTCCTATTTTCTTACACAAACAATGTTTCTGAATATGAAGCCCTATTGATTGGTTTGAGACAAGCATCAAAACATGGGATTAAACATCTTAGGGTAATTGGTGATTCTGAGTTAATGATATCTCAGATTAGATCAAAATATGCATCAAAGAACCAAAGGCTAAAATAGTATAGGAATGCTGTTTGGGATGAAATTGAGAGTTTTAGTGCCTTTGGAATTGATTGGGTGGATAGAGGCCAAAATAGAATGGCTGAATTATTGGTTAACATAGCATTAAGGCCAGATGATATCACTTTTTCTGATATATCTAAGGTTGAGTTTATGGCCAGGCCTTCTATCCCAGACAATGTGGAAAATTGGCAGGTATTTTCTGATCATCAGGACAGCCTGAGGTTTTTGTAGTGTGAATCTCACTTTGATGGTTAGGAGATAGATTTCAACACCTATGTTGACATCAAAGATGGAAAAGAGAATGTCCTTGGGAAGGAAGTACTGCAATTGAAGTCAAACAGAATCCCAAGGGGGTTGGTTATTCTTGAGAGAGCATTTGATAATAAAGAGAGGGCTTGTTTTGCTAGGTTAGTTAACAAAGTGAATGATTTGGAGGAAGTCAATCTAGGGACAAGCCAAGAACCAAAGAAAATTTACATAGGTAAATGTTTATCTCAAAAAACTAGGAGAAACTTGATTGATCTTCTTAGAAAATTTAGACATGTTTTTGCATGGTCTTATGAAGATTTAAAAGCTTATAGAGAAGATCTCTTTCAACATGAGATACCTTTGAAGGAAGGTACCAAACCATTTAGGCAGAAGATGAGGCTTGTAAATCCTACTTTGGCACCTAAAATGCAAGATGAATTGAATAAAATGATGGATGTAGGAATTATAAAGTTTGTCAGACATTCCTCTTGGGTGTCAAATTTGGTTCAAGTCAGAAAGAAGAATGGTGACATTAGGCTGTGTGTTGATTTTAGAAATTTGAATGTCAATTCTTTAAAAGATAACTATGGTTCGCCTAATATGAAAAACATGCTGCAAAGAGTCACTGGTTCAGAGTTGATGTCTATGATGGATGGCTTCTCTGGATAGAATCAGGTCATGGTCAAGGAGTTAGAACAATTCAAGACTGCATTCACTACTCCTTTGGGAACCTATGTGTATGTTAGAATGCCCTTTGGCCTGACAAATGCAGGAGCTACCTTTCAGAGAGCTATGGATGTGGCCTTTGTAGATTTCATAAACAAGTTCCTAGTTGTATACCAAGATGATCTCATAGCATATTCTAAGAAGGAAGATTAGCATTGTGAGCATCTTGAAAAGATTTTTATTAGAGCTCTGGAATATGGAATTTCTTTGAATCCAAAGAAATGTTCTTTTGGTGTGGTGGAAGGAAAGCTCTTAGGACATATTGTGTCTAAGGATAGAGTGAGAATTGATCCTGAAAGGGTTATAGCAATAGATAAACTTTCACTGTGAAGGAATGTTAAAGGAGTGCAATCTTTCTTTGGACAAGTAAATTTTCTTAGAAGATTTGTTACTAACTTTGTAGAAATTTGTATTCCCATCTCTAGAATGTTGAAGAAAAATGCAAAAGTAGAATGGAATGAAGAAGCAAATGAGTCCTTCAAGAATATCAAATAGGCCATCAAGGATGCCCCTGTTTTAAGGACCCCTGATTATGGTAAACCCATGCAAATTTTCTCCTTTGCTTCTTATCATACAATTGCATCAGTCTTATTACAAAAGAATTCAGAAGGGTATGAACAACCAATATCCTTTTTCAACAAGTCCTTACATGCAGCAGAATTGAAGTATGATATAGTTGAGAAATAGGCTTATGCCTTAGTCAAAGTAGTCAAAGCTTTTAGATGTTACATTGTGGGAGCTAAGATAGTTGCTTATGTTCCTAATGCTCCTGTCAAGGATATTCTAGTGCAGAAAGAGGTCTCAGGTAAGAGATGTAGATGGATCAATGGGATCCAAGAATTCAACATTGAAATTCAAATTACAAAACTGGTAAGAGGCCTAGGACTTGCAAAATTAATGGCTCAGAGTAATTTGACTGCAAATCATGTGAACATGCTAGAGGAAGAGGAGAGACCATATGTCTGTGATTTGGATTGTTGTGATTGGTACATGGATGTCATCAATTATTTGCACAGGTTGGTTCTTCCCCCTAACATGAGTAAAAACAAAAAGAGAATTGTCAAGCTACAATCTGTCAGATATGCTATCATACATGGAGAATTGTGGTGGAAAAGCAATGAAGGTGTATTGCTGAAATGTGTGGACCAAGAAAAGTCTAAGTCTCTGTTAGAATATATGCATCTAGGTGTGTGTGGAGAACACTACATGGCAAAGACAATGGCTCATAAAATCCTTAGGTCTAGATTTTGGTGGCCTACAGTCTTCAAGGACACACATCAATTTGTAAGAAAATGTGATGCATGCTAGAGGTTTGCTGGTAGGTTGAAATTCAGTGCGAATTTGCCACTCAGGCTAGTTTCAATTCAGGCCCCTTTCCAGCAATGGGGTATTGATTTCATTGGTGAAATTCCAAACAAATCTAGTGGTGGACATTCTTACATACTAGTAGCAACAGACTATTTTACTAAATGGGTTGAAGCTATCCCCACTAGGAGGGCTACTAGTAAGGTGGTGATTGATTTTATAATGCATAATATTCTCACCAGGTTTAGTTGTCCAGAAACAATAGTGGTAGACAATACAATGTGTTTCAAATCCCAGGAGTTTGATGACTTTAGTAAGACATGGGATACATATTTCATTTTCTTCCCCATATCATCCACAGGGAAATGGCCAAGCTGAGTCCACAAATAAAAGTTTGATTAAGATTCTCAAGAGGGTGTTGGTTACAAATAAAAAATCATGGGATTCAGAACTTTGGTGGGCATTGTGGGCTGACAAAGTAACCATCAAGAAAGCCATAGGTTGTGCCCTTTTTGATTTGGTTTATGGAATTGGTGTGAGATTACCTCAAAATAATCTATTGCAAATGTACAAATTCATCCAGACATATGATGAAGACTTAGATGATGAAATGAGACTGAGGATGGATGAATTGATTCAGTTGGAGGAGGTAAGAAGAGATGCACATGTAAGAAATGAAGCACTTCAGAGACAATGTAAGAGCTTATTTGATAAAAGAGCCACTCAAAGGAGTTTTGAGGCTAATGATCTTGTTCTGATGTGGAATGCCAAATTAGAAGATAAGGGAAGGCATGGTAAATTTGACCCTATCTGGTTAGGGCCTTATCTCATTGAAAGAAAATGGGGAGTTGATTCTTATTTTTTGAAAGATCTAACTGGTGGCACTTTGGAATTGCATATTCATGGACAATTCCTAAAGTTTTACTTCTCCTAAAGTATCTTTTTCCATGAGCAGTAGTTAGGTTTCTTCCCTAGGTCTCTTAGGGTTGTTTTAGATTCAAAGTTTTATGGTCTGCCCTTCTAGTAGATTCTGGCCCTCATTGTACCCGTAGGAGATACATGTCCCCAATTAGAGCCACTGTTAACACTGGTTAAATTTTTCCATGGTCTCTAGTTTTTCCTGGTCTCTGCAGAGTCTTTTCCTTACCTTTCAAAAATTTGAAAAACTAGCCGTAGAATTCAAAAATCTCTTAGAAAAACCCTTGGCACCTTTGAAACTATTCTAATTTTAATTTACTTTATCAGCAACTTAAAACACCCAATTCACATGTGCTTATTTCTTTCCCAGCCAGTCTCTAAGTCTCCAAGTCTTCCGGTGGTCAGTCTTCTCCTCTCGCATTTGGGTGATGGTCTTGTCTCTAGGTCTCATAATCTTTGGCGGTCACCGGAAATATTTCCACAACCTAGAAAACAATCCATCTTGAAGCTATAGTCACATAATCTCTAAGTGAGATAAGTTCAAGTCTTCCCAAGCCGCTTTGTTGCATGGTCGTATAACCCCTTTTGAGCCCTATGCGACTATGTGACTATAGTCTAATGAGCCCAAGTTTTAATTTTTCCTAAGTCACAGTGGGCGGTTAATATTTCCTTTGTCGCATAGGCGCATGAGCCTTCTTATGCCCTATG
Source organism: Chamaecyparis obtusa (assembly GCA_027943335.1). Taxonomy (NCBI): domain Eukaryota; kingdom Viridiplantae; phylum Streptophyta; class Pinopsida; order Cupressales; family Cupressaceae; genus Chamaecyparis; species Chamaecyparis obtusa. The sequence goes on from BSBK01002193.1 coordinate 305,469, forward strand.
TGACTATGCGATTGTGATGGTGTGGTCCCCATTTTATTGTGTTGTCTCAGAGGTCTCTTCCTATTGGTCATCGCATGGTTGCATGTCAGGTTTTTCTGACATGCGACCTATGTGACTGAGTGCCATCTTTTCGAGTAGGCCCCCTTTGCTAGGTGTGTCAAGTAAGCATCTTCTGACTGGTCCATGGGGGATGAGTTGGAGCTGGCAGTGGGAACTGTTATTTGATGTGTCTGGGGTCCTGAGTTGTCAAAGCATCAACGACTGGGGCCCGTGTCAGAAAGGAATTGCATGGTAGATTATGGTTCGATCATCAGTCAGAGGTTGCAGCTTTTTCAGAAACACTGAAGGATTTGCCAGAAGAAACCTGAGCCAGAAAAGTGCATGTGCATCTTCTTTTTGATTGGCTGATGAACTGAGCATGTCAGTGGGACCTGAGGGCTTCTCTGATAAAGGACTAACGAGTTGAAAAGATCTACGGTTGTTGTTATATCATTAATCAAAGATGAACAAAAGATAAAGTAGGAGTATAGTGATAGCCATCCAATGAGGATGTTGTTAGTGGGGCCATGTCAAAATTGTCAGATGTTTTGAATGCCGCAAAAGAAAGGGTACTCAGACTGCTAGCCGAATTTGATGATGTGGTAGTTTATCATTGGCTCCTGGTGTTTTAAGAATTTTGATGCTAGCAGTGGGACCTGAAGACCTAGCCAGATGTGATGAGTTGGAAAATCTTATGGCTGGAGTAAGATCTTAAGGGTTTTGTCAGACAGATGCGAATTTAAGAAAAATGTTGATCTTTCCTTGTGGGCCCAGATTATTTCCTTCAATCATTTTAGTGGATGGATAAATGTTTAGTGGTGGGATTAAAAAGGTTTTCTTTGGTCACAGGATCTCCAGATAGTTTTAGTGAAGAAAGATAGTGTAGTCGTGAGGTCGCTGAATACTTTGGTGAAAATGATTTTCTTACCGCGACTGGGAGATAAACTATAGTCGCCAGTTCTCTAAATGTTTAAGTGGGGCCACTTAGCTTATAAAGTGATTAAAGGGCCAATAGATCTTGTGGTTGTCATATCACCGTGGGGATAATTTGCAAGGAGGTTAACTTGGTAGTTTGGCGACAGCCGTTGATCTTGTTTAAGATCTTAAAGCCCACGAAGGATAGAAGATCGACGGTTGCGACTTAAAGTTAGATTGAGTTTTAAATTTGAGCCGCCAATGTGTTTGAAAAGCCATAAGGTGACCATTTTTATTTGAATTCAAATTTCTCTGAGGGTTTTGAGTGAATAAAGGACTAAAATTAATGGCAGAAAGGGCCAGAGTTGGTGAAACTAATCTTCTGCACTGCTCTAGTGCGCTCTAGGGTGTGAGATGATTGCAGAGGGGATGTTTCAATGAGGAGAAATTAATGAAAAGGTACTAAAGGTAGTTGCAGGGTCACTTCTGAGTTATTTTTTGTAGGATTTTGATTGATCTTCGGTGTATTCTCAGTATTCTTTCATGATTAAAGATCTATTACCGACGGATTGTGTTTAGGGTTTCAATGTTTTCCCTCTAAATTGTGCTGAATTGTATTGATTTCTATAAAGTCTTAATTATTTGATGGGTGAAACCCTAACCCTAGCTTGCCCTAAGCTTGTAGCATTCTCTTTGAGAATTCCAAGGCAGCTAGTGTATATATTGTTTTGTTTTTTATTTTCAAAAGGTTCGAGCTTCAATGTTCAGGAGTGTTCCTTGTCCTCGATCCAAGATTGTAACACCTTTTGCATTCAGTACTTGTTGATGATAGAGAAAAAGTTGCAGGTCTAAGCTGTATTTTGCAAGCCTAATTTCTTTGGATTGAATGTTTACACTTAAGGATTCTTCACACTTAATACAAATACATGACTCTTATCTTTCCTTTGTGTCAACTTAGATAGATTCTAAACTTTCTAGTTCACTGCATATAGTTGTATGTATATGTATCCATTCTTGAGTTCTAATCTAGGATTGGATGAAATTATGCTCAAGATGAGACATAGGTCTTTCTCATTGTCTATGTAAGGATATCTTATAAGAAGTAAAGGGGATTGTAGGTGTATTTATGGCTTTGAATCTTAGCTATTTTCTGGTGTGTGTAGTATTTGTGTTCTAGGAGATCTTGCCCAATGGATGAGGCACTGGCCTAAATAAGTATCTCTTTATCAACAAGTATTGATTGTTGTTGTTATGATCCAAAAGAATAAAGTTAAGAACCATTCTTTAAGTTTTGAGTATTTGGTTGAATGAAGTCCTACCCATAGTAGTGGAGAGTCAATGAATGTCTGGTTAGCATTTAGCACCTTCTTACTATCCATTTATCTATTATTCAAACCCAGTTCTTTGGTGTGTGAAGTATATTTTATACTGGGATAGGTGCACCCACCTTGGTTTTGCAGAGGCAGAAGTGAAAGAGTGCATATTAAGTCCCTATAGTTGGTCTAGTTGCCTTGCAGAGCTCCCACACTTGGAACTAACCATTCCTAACATTAGTCTCAAGGTATATTGGTAGCCTGTTAGAGCATAAGCATCATTTTGGACACCAATAAGGTTGAATAGGATAGATCTAGCAAGTTTAGGATATGTTCTTCCAATCTCACTCGAGGAAGTAGTTTCCTCGCACTGGCCTAGATTGCCTTTTGCTTAGGGAAGCCGTTTCCTCACATTAGTTAGGTTTTCCTCACCTGGGCTCTGACTGGAAGCTCCCGCAAGCTAAAAGTTTGTCTCAAGTGAAATTTCTCCATCTCGTGCAAGAACAAGTCCTATATCATGTGAAGGAATAGTTTCCTCATGTGAGAAGCTGCTACAAAATTGTAAAATCTTCTCTAAAATTTTTCCAAATTGCATGAAATCAATCAAGTAGAGCATCACAGAATCATGTCGAGGATAGGTGTATTGTTTTATTTTCTGTTGTTGCTTTGATAAACTCTCATGTTGAGATACTGATCCAATGTTGTCGCTTGCTTTGCGGGTTGACCTTCTTGACATCGCATTCAAATCACATCACCCTGCCATCACCACACTTGTCTAGAGACTGACAGATGCTGAGGGTGCCCACATTGATGGGCTAGGACTGGGATACTTACATGATATATGCAACATTCAGGTAAATCATGGTCTCTTGGGTGCACTGGTTGAGTGTTTCTATTTAGAGATGAACATGTTCCACCTACCAATCAGGGAGATGACTGTGACTCCTAAGGATATCTATCAAATTCTCCACATACCATTCCATGGTACTCAAGTGGAGTATGAGGTTCAACCTTGAGTAGGTACATTAGCACTGAGAGCCATATTTTGTGATGATTTAGTGATGGGCTGAGCTATCTCCTGGGAGTAGCTAACTTGCAAGTATGATAGTGCTCACCCACTGGCCGTGGTTCTATCTTGTTTCTTGAGCTGCTACCTTGTTTCAGATCAAGGTTTGCTTAGTTTAGAGTGTAGCTAGGGGATGATGTTGTAGAGGATGCTGTCCAGGTTAGTAGTTAGATTCAGATGGGGTGAGTGCATGCTTGCATAGATGTACCATGAGCTCCATGAGATCGTGTATCAAGGTGTGAGGATGATGGCAGTAGGTGTCTTTGTTCTATAGATCTTGGCCTGGGAGCACCTTCCTATTTGCAGGCCTATCTTCCATGACACATGATAGCATCTAGATCTGTACATATAAAGGTATGCTAGTCCTATGACCTAGCCTCTATTGGGTAAGACAAAGTAGTGGAGAGGCCAAATTGAAGACATGGTGGCAGTTGTCTAGAGGCCATGGATTTCTATCAAGCCATGGGATGATTCTCATCGGGAGATGTCTCACATGTTTGTTTCACATCCACTGATTGGGTAATGTGTCACCATCATTAGCATTTTTTGATTATGCACATCATGTGCCACTTTGGGAGGCCATAGGACTTATCATAGGACTAGTACCCCTATGCCTACTTTGCCAATGAGAAGAAGAGGGGATGAGACCCTGGGTTGGATCTGGGTCAGTACGCTATTGAGGAATGAGTACTAGCGGTGAGGTGGGATTACATGGTGGAGGTCATCAATGTAGGGGTGACACCTACATATTGTGATCACATCTTGGCATGCCCATTCCCCAAGTACATTGATCCTATAGGCATAGGACAGAGAATAGAGTAGTATCTTTCTACACAGGAGGAGCTCACACAACAGCAACAGCAGGAGATACTAGCACAGTAGTAGGTTGCACAACAGGGACCATAGCAAAGGCCTAAGCAAAGCACACTAAGACCATGATCAAGATAGGTGGATATCCCTGCTAGAGCCATGGGTGTAGATATAGGTGCTAGGAGAAGTGGGTCTTAGGAGAGATCCATGAGGTAGAGGACCACATAGCAAACACCTCCTGAGAAGGATGTGGACATGAAATATATTCCTATAGGGACACCGACACCCTAGCTATAGGAGGATCTCAGGAAGAGCTGGGAGAGAGTTTGATAGGTATAGAGGGAGAGAGATGACTACCATACCATAGTCATCATAGAGGAGACCCGTGTAGCTGATAGAGATGCCGAGATCAGACAGCTACGAGAGGAGCTAGTACAGTTGAGGATTGAGACAAGATATGAGGCTGCTTAGGTAGCTTATTATTACACAGTATATTGCGAAGTCATTTAGGATTTTTCAGAGTAGGTTCCTCCTTTTTTTGAGTACACCGGAGCTCCTCATGCACCACTACCGCAAGCACCTCCTCAGAGACCACCACAAGCACCTCCTCAGAGACCGCCACAAGCACCACAAGCACCACCTTAGGCACCATAGGCACCTCTGCAAGCACCATTATAGCATGCTCCTCCTCCTCTAGATGATAGTGGATCTTGATATAGACATTGTGTTATTATAGCCCATTTTTTATACTGTGCTCAAGTAGCACCATATTTTGTACATGATATTGATCTGAGATATATATATGAGATCAATTTTTGATATCATTGTACTTGTTTGTATATTGCTTTAGATATCTGATGTTTATGAGATGTTTCCTATATGGTTTGGATGTATGGATTAGATATGTATGAAATGCACATGCGTTCTTTCGTGATATGCAATGTTTTATGTTTTTGATGGTATATGAACATGTAATGAATGAAATGGTAGAATATTAAAATGTATGCATATAATGAGATGAGATGTAATGCAAAGTGTAATGTATGATTTGAGTTATGCTTATAATGGACACACATGCAAATGAATATGTAAATGGATGTATATGGATTTATGATAATGCAATGAATATGTAATGTATATGGTACTAATCATCTCATGCAGGATTGTTGCAATATATGACAGGTACTAATCAAAAAGATATTTGAAGATCAAGAGCAAGGATCAGACACTTGTGCAGCCAATAGGAACCTAGGACAGAAGATGAGAACCTTCAATGAATAGGAAACAATCAAGAGAGCACAAAAACACCATCTCAATGCAAGCCTAGAATGAAAGAATACAAGCCTAAGCTAAGTGCAAGCCTAGAATGAAAAAATGCAATCCTAGGACTTGGTTGTTGGACTTCCCAAATTTCATCATAGAGTCGTTTAAGTTGAGATGGTCACAAGATGCCATACAACTCACACTAATATTGCTATAATGAGAATATAAATATGACATAAGTCTAAATTTTTTTGGAATGAGGTGTAAGCATTAAGGCACAAGAAGCCAGAATGACCTGAACACCTATTCCTTTTGATCTACCAACGTAACATAAGCATTAGAGCATAATTGCTAGAATGACCTAAATGTTGCTTGCGAACACACACACCAGACACACAAGAGTTCCTTCCTTCTGCTAGGTGAAAGATAAGCATTTCAAATGTGCTTGTAGTGACCCTTATGTTCACTTAGTGGGATGAGAGTTTGCAATTTCAGTTATAGCAGCAAGAAGTCACTCAAAAGAAAGGAGAATAACCAACCTCACCAAGGCATCTATATAAAAGGGGTTGAGGTACGCATGACCATCCAATACAGGATGGAGGCTCTTATAGATGGAAACCCCTCTTAAATAGATTCCTGGGATCATTGGAACTAAACCACCAACAGAAAGCAAAGAAAAGAGAAAAGAGAACAAACAAGAACTCAAAGAAAACAAGCTCAACACACTTCAGAGAAGTACAAATCAAGTTTCAGTTTAAGCTTGTGTTTAAGAAGATCAAAGCTAGATCGCAAGGTATAGCACAAAGAATTGCTCGTAGATGGTGATAGTAGGTAGACATAGTGCGAACCGGTGGTGACTATCACGAGAGACAAAAGGTCTCAAGAGAGATTCTCAAGAAGAGAAATCTTAGAGAAACTAATGAAACATGAGTAGGCAGACATGGTGAGAACCATTGGTGATTGATGTAAAGAGGATCCTCCAAAGAGAGATCCAAGTGAGAGCTAGGTATCATTAGGCAAACAAAGTACAAACCATTGGCGACTAATACTCAAGAGATCCTCAAGAAGAGAAATCTTGAAACTAGCTACGCATCAGTAAGAAGACACAGTGAGAACCACTGGTGACTGATGCAGGAAAGTGTCTCTGAAAGTGATAGGAAAATGCCCCCAAGTATGACCAGTTCCAATCTATGAAGAGTTAAGCAAAATCTTGAGGAGTAATTGAAAGTGAAAGCAACTCAAAGTGAAAGCATGAGCTAGAAAATGAAAGCAGGAAATGAACTAAAGTGGAAAACAAACTAAAGCAGGAAACAAACTAAAGCAGGAAAGCGAGGATAGCCAACTAAAGCTAACAAGAAAATTAGCAGAGCCAAATGGTCCTGAGATGAGATATAGCTTCAAAAAACAAGTGGCACCTATTTACCAGGTTTTCACCATCTTGGTAGAGATTCTATTTTTGCTACCATGATGCCTGTTTACTAGGTTTCCATTAATGGCACATTTTCTTCTTTTTCAATTTTTTTGTACTTTTCTCTTTTTTTATTTTTGTCATTTTTTATCTTTTCTTTTATTTTTGTATTTTTTCAAATTTTGTATTTTTTTTAGTATTATCAAGGTGCCTATTTACCAGGTTTTCACCAGGATAATAGATACATCAAAACACCTATTTACTAGGTTTTCACTAAGATGATCATTTTTTCAGGACATTTTGCAATTTTTAGGATTTTTGAGAATATATCCTTTTTTTGTATTTTTTTAGGATCAATAAGTATATATAGGAGCATGTAACGAATGTCAACTATAAAAATTCTCTAGATGAAGAGCATTGATTGGCTCTTTGAGGTTCTCTCCTTCAGTGGTGGAAAGCCAATATGTGCCAAACCCAAATGTAGCAGTAATGATGTATGGACCATGCCAATTGGGTTCAAACTTCCCTTTCTAAACTTGTTGTTGCTGATTCTTGGGGTTTTCCCTGAGGACGAGATCACCCACCTATAATTCCCTTTGTCTGACTTTCTTTTTGTAAGCTTTGGACATTCTTTTTTGATATGCTCAGAGATGATCGAACACCACTTTCTAATGTTCATCTAGTAATTCCAACTATTGTATTCTAGATATTATGTTCTCTTGATCAGTGATGGGGCTTCTCAGAGAGATTTGCAATGTAGGAATCTCAACCTCAATTGGCAGTACTACATCTACTCCATAGACTAGAGAAAAGGGCATGACCCCTATTGGTGTCTGAATACTAGTCCTATAGGCCCACAAGGTTGAATTGATCTGGAGGTGCCAATCCGTACCAGACTTATAAACTATCCTATGAAAGATGTTGGGAATCATCTTATTAGATGCCTTTGCTTGTCTATTACCCTGGGGGTAATAGATAGATGACCAATGCTGGATGATTCTAAATTTGGTACACAACTCTGTTAGGTCCTTGTTCTTGAATTGTTCCCCATTATCAATGATAATAAATGAGGGTATACCATATCTACAAATGATATAGTTTAGTATGAACATAACAATAGTCTTTCCATCAACAACAGTAAAAGGAACTGCTTTGACCCATTTGGTAAAGTAATTTGTAGTAGTAATGATGAATTTATGCCCTCTGGAAGAAGACAGGTGAATCTGCCCTACCAAGTCAAATGCCCATTGTTGAAATGGCCAGAAACTAATGAAAGGAATAAGCTCTTTAGTAGAAGCATGGATCATATTCCCATGAAATTGACACTACTTACAAGTCTTGGCATATTGGACATCTTCTTGCTCCATGTCAGGCTAGTAGTAACCAACTCTAATAAGTTTATGAGCTAGTGTCAGACCACTTGAGTGAGACCCATAGATACCTTCATGTACCTTAGCTAATGCACATTTGGACTCATCGGTCTCTAGACACCTAAGGAGAGTACTGTCTAAACCCTTCCTATACAAGTCATTTGCTATAATGACATACCATGAAGAATTACAAATGAGGTGATGTTTCTCATTTTGGGTGTAGGTGTCAGTAATGATTTGGCCACTGAGGTAGTAGTAGATGTGGTGGTAGTGGGATGAGTCATGTCTAATGATGGAATATATCATCCTAGATTCTGGCATATCATAGGCTAGGTAGCATAAAGTCTCCACTAGGAATTCATGTCTGAAATTGTTCTCTAGCTTTTGTAACATGGAGGCAAGAGTGGCCATAGCATCGGTTGCTTTGTTGTCTGCTCTTGGAATTTGATGAAAAGAAATGTGTGTGAAGTACTATTTGAGATCATCCACCATTCTCTTGTACGATACTAGCTTGTCATCTTTTGTCTAGTAGATATCATTAACTTGGTTGATGACTACCTAAGAGTCTCTAAAGACTTTGAGCTCATCTACATGCCATTCAATGGCTATCTTCATACCATTGAGGAGAGGTTCATTTTCAGCTATGTTGTTTGTGCAAGGAAACAACATCTTATAAGATTTAGGCAATGAGTATCTTTGAGGTGTTATGAATAGAATGCCTGGACTTGATCCTTGTAGAGTGAATGATCCATCGAAGAACATGCTCCAAGGCTGATGTGTAAGAAGCATGATGGATTCATCGGGGAAATAAATGTTTAGAGGGTGATGATCTTTTAGAGGAGCTTTAGCCAATTGATCAGCAATTTCTTACCCTTTAATAGCCTTTGTTTCCACATATTCTATGTCAAATTCACTCAATATCATAACCCACTTAGCTAATCTACCGGTGAGGGCCCCCTTGCTCAGTAAATACTTTAGTGGATCAATTTTTGCAATTAGCTTTGTAGTATGAGCGAGCATGTAATGTCACAATTTTTGAGATGCAAACACTACTACTAAGCAATATTTTTCAATGGAAAATTAATTCATTTCATTGGATACCAATGTCCAGCTGATGTAATAGATGGCTCTTTCTTTATTATTCTAATCTTCTTGAGCTAGTAGAGAACCCAAAGATGTACTTGTGGCTGAAATGTAGAGTATAAGAGGCTTCCCATGAATAGGAGGCATTAGTATAGGCAGATTTGCAAGATACTATTTAATTTGAGTGAGCCCTTTGTCACATTCTTCATTCCATCCATACGTCACACCCGTATGCAAAGTTTTAGTGAATGGTTGTGACTTGTCAGCTAACTATGAAATGAAGAGCCTGATCAATTGTAGTCTTCCCTAGAGACCTCTCATTTGATAGATGCTTCCTTGTGGAGGCCTTTCCATAATGGCTTGCACTTTTTCTAGTTCAACCTCTATGCCCTTAGCTGAGATAATGTAACCCAAGAGTTTCTCGGAAGTAACACCGAATGTACATTTATTGGGATTAAGCCTAAGACTGAACTGTTCCATGTGATCAAGAATAGGACCCATGTCTACAAGATGAGTTCTCCACTACATACTTTTGGCTAAGGTATCATCCACATAGTCCTCCATGAATTTATGCATCATGTCATGGAAGATAGTAGTGACTGCTCTTTGATATGTAGCACCTGCATTCTTAAACCCAAAAGGCATGCCATTCCAACAAAAAGTGCCCCAGGCACATATGAAAGTAATTTTTTCTTAATCCTCTGGCACAATTTTTATTTTATTATAGCTAGAGAAACCGTCCATTAGTGAATACATCTCATAACCTACCATCATGTCCACTATCATATCAATATTTGGCAGTGGAAAGTCATCTTTTGGACATGCCTTATTGAGATCCCAAAAGTCTGTACACACATGAATGGATTTATCATGTTTGGTTACCAAAACTATATTTGAAATCCATTCAGTGTAATCAATTACCCTTATGAAGCCAGCTTTGAGGAGCTTTTCTAACTCTGCTTTAACCAAAAGTGCCATGTGAGGATGCATCTTTTGAAGCTTTTTCTTAACAGGCTTGACACCTAGTCTAATGGACAGATGATGCATGATCAGATTGGGGTCTAATCTAGGCATATCAGGATATGTCCCTGTGAAGTTTATTTTCTTGCTTTGAAAGAAGCTAGTGAATTCTTCTTTTTCTTGTGCAGACAATGATTGTGCTAAATGAATGATTTTTGGATCAGCCTCTATACCCAAATTTACTGGTTGTGTCAATTCTACCAATATTGATGACCTTTCTTCAAAGTGACTCAGGAGCGTATCTAGTATCTCATCCTTGGATGCCTTAGAGAGGTTTTCACTTGTGGATACATCTTTTATTTTTACTATTTTTGGCTCTGATACTGCCATAACATGGTTTTCACCATTAGAGCTTCTATGTTTTCTTCTTTTGATTTTTTGACTAAGATACTTGATATCCCCCTCTGTCATGCTGACACTGCACTCACTGGTGGAGGACATTACAAGTTCAATAGCATGGAGGTAACATGCTAGAGCATAATCATTCTAGAATGTTAGGACTTCATTGGATGAGCAAGGGGAGTTCTAGTTTATCAAATTGGGATTTTTGAGGGAAAGGGGAGTAATGACTGGTTCAACTACATTCACGGTATAACCATCAAAAGCGTGGACAAGTAAGTCAAGTCCTAGAGAGATCTTGTCCAAAGGAGTGTTTGAATCCCTATGAGACCTAACGTCAAAAGTATAGGACAATTCAATACCAGTAGCATCTAATTCGAGAGTTCTAACACTAGACCCTTCACCTATTTTGAGAGGGTTTTCAAATGTATGCACCACATCTATATCTTTATCCCAAGTGGCATTAGACAAAGATTCAAATTCATACTCTTGAGAGTCAGTACTAGATGTAGGAATTCCATTAGCACTAGTCATGCCCTTAGATTCATCTTAATCTCTTGTGGCATTAATAGCTTGCTACAGTTGTTCTTTCTCAAACCACTTTTGAAAGTGTGGTGGTCCATATTCTCCACCCAGAAAGTGGGGATTGTTAGGTAATGTTGCTTTCCATTGTTCATACGTCAACTGATGTATTGAAGAAGTCTCATTAGAATCACTATCTATTTCTACCAGATGGATAGGTATGATATGCTCATCTAGCTCTGCAATAAGTGTAGCAAGTTTAGGAGGAATAGGATATGGAAAAGTGTCCTCCTCAGAGCTGGCCTCTAGGTTTACTTGTGGAGTATTATCTTCAAACTCTGGTTCAGGTTTTGATACAAAATTTTTCATCCTTAGATGAAAGGGGATCTTTTTAAAGCCTAAGCTAGAAGTGTCCTTTTTACAGTGACCAGTAGCTTTAATGGGTTCCAGCAAGCCATTGTCATTCATTCCTATATGACCATTTCCTTTGTAGCCAAAGCACTTCATGATTTTGAAGCCCTCGCTATATGACTCTTGTTCTAAGTTTGGAGAAGGAGTAGTTTCTTCAAATGTCTCTTTTCCCTTATATATCCAAGCCTTAATAGCTCTTTCTTCACCCTCATCTTCTAAAGGTATAGAGGCATGCACAAAAATGCCATCATAAACCGTTTGAGGAGAGTCATTAGAAGGCTTGTTATTTTTAGATGATCTCCCATAAGAGTGTGGAGATGGAGGGAGAACTTCCAATGATAGCATAGGTTCCATTTGATATCCTCCCATGCCGGTATCCTTAAGTTTGAGACTCTATTCTATTTCCTTCAACTTGGCATCATAACACTCTATAGAGTCTTTATTAGCAAGAACAAGACTGTCAGCCAACTGGGTAAGTGTGTTACAAAAGTAATTGGCATTAGCAGGCATAGTGACTTCTGCTCCATGGAAGGGAAACTTGATGCACTAATGGTAAGTAGATGGAACATCCTGCATCTCATGGATCCAAGGTCTACCCAACAATATACTATATGTGAGAGGGATATCTAGGACTTGAAAAGTAACATCTCTCTCAATAGGACCAATGTGGATATGTAGCATGACTAAGCCTTGGGATTTTTTCTCTTCTTCATCATAACATTTTATGGTAATCCTTTTGTGCGAGTATATACATTCTTCATCATAACCTAGCTGGGAAATCAGTTTGGCTAAACAGATATTGAGACCAGCACCATTATCTATAAGAATGCAATGGACATGGTTAGGCCCTATCATGACCTCTATGTGCAAGGGAGCATTATGCAGGTGACTCAAAGAGTGATCATCTTCTTCAGAGAAGGATAAATAGTGTGGTAAGGTTAAATGAAGCACCATAGATTGGAACCAGTTGAGATCAAGATCTTTGGGGATGTTTACCTCAGCGAGGGCTTTATCCAAAATCTCCCTGTGGGCAAGTGAGATCTTCAATAGTTCAAAAATGGTAATCTGAGCATTGGTTCATTGGAGCCGATCCAAGATATGATAGCTAGCAGCATTAGGTGTAGGAGCCGACTTCAAAACTTTGTTGGTAGGACCAGCAGTAGTCTTATCTGTAGCTTTCTTAGGAGTGGATTTAGGAAGATCTTTAGGAGGGTCCAAACCCTTCAAAACAACTCTCCCATGAGATCAAGTGACAACATTAGCACAATCTTGAGGTTGTTAAAATTTAGACGAACAAGGTGAGGAACCATGCAAGATGAAAGGAGTCTGGGAGTATCATGACTCCCTCTAAAAGTGATCACACCATAGAAAATCAAACTCTAGAGGTTCGATCATGTTGATGACATTATCATTAGAAGTGTAGGTATAATTAGCCTTGGCGTTATTATTCTTAGCTTTAGAAGACTCTCCTTTGTCATGATGAGGGAAAGGATCCTTAAACATCTGATGGTCTAAATTCTTGTTGTGATTATCCACAAGAATGTCACGATTATCAATGAGATCTTGAACCTTATGCTTTAGCTGGAGACAGGTAGAAGTCCTATGACCAATGTTTTGGTGGTAGTCATAGAAATGGTTATCATTCCACCAATGAGGACATGGTTGTGGGTCATAAGAATGCTTTTCCAAAGGAGTGAGCACCTGATTATGCACAAGAGTCTTATACACTACATCAAGGGGCTCTCTAAGAGAGGTGAATTTGCACTTGGGTCGAGAAGCCCAAGGTTTATTCTGAGAATATCTTGAATTTTTCTTATTGTTTGTTGTAGTCTTTTCAACAGCCTTAGCTGCTTGTATGCTTTAGGTGAGATTAAAAACAAGTTTAGAAGATTTTGCGGACACATTTTCTACCACTCCATCGTTCACCACATCTTTATTTTTATTAATAGCCTTTCCTTTATCCTTGTTCATTGAGAAACCTTGTTTATTGTCCTTATTCAAAATTAGTTCTCCCTTCTTAACCATAAAATCTTCTATTCTTACAGCTTGCTTAATCATGTTGTCAAAGGTCAAGGGACCTTTTAGTTTCACTTGATACCCAAAATCAAGAATGAGGTTGTCCAAAAAGATATCAAGTTTTTTAGATTGGGGCAATTTACATGGATACTTTGTGCAAAGATGTCTCCATCTTTGGAGAAAAGACAAGAAAGGCTCTCCCTATCACTATTTCAAGTTACACAAGTCACGAATGTTGACAAGGTGCTGAATGTTGTGAGAATAGTGTTGGAGAAACATATTAGCGATCTCCTCAAAAGTCTTAATGCCAGGAAGTAATTGGTAAAACCATTCCATAGTAGGTCCACCCAAGCTATGGGGAAAGAGTCTCATGAGATAAGTTTGATCATGCATAAATTCCATAGACAAGGCACCAAATTCTCTCAAGTGATCTTGTGGATCCGTAGTGCCCATGTACTTATCATATTTGGGTAACTCCACTCCTTTTGGGAAAGGAGGCATGCGAAGACTCTTATCAAACATAAAAGGACCTATGCTCTCCATCGTGAATTGTTGTGTGGGCTTATCCTTTTCTTTTGTGAGCTGGCTAATCTGATTTTGCATATCTTGAAACATCTTTTGCAACTTGGCAGTTTCAGTCTCTTCCTCTTTAGCTACAAGCATTTCAACTTGAAAGTTTGGGGGTAACTTGATCCCTTGTTGAGCTAACTCAAGAAAGTACTTCTCCTTTTCTTCTAAAAGAATGATCTCCATCATTTTGATAAGGCTTTTGTTAGCTGTAGCAGTGTCTATCTTGTGCTATGTGATCACATCATTCTCATTACCAAGGATCTCATAAATACTAGGAATTTGATCTTATTGTTGATCATCTTGGTTTTGATCAAATGGAGGAGGGCAATAGTGATATGCTGGACGATCACCTTGAGCTTTATTTTGAGATTGATCATCATTGTCAGACTAATTTTGGTCCTACTGGGATTGACCATAATGTTTCTCATTTTGAGGTTATTCATGAGTCTGGTAGAAGTCATGTTGTTGAAAGTTAAATGGGTCCCCCATCTTGGCACCGTCATAGGAGTGTGCAGAAAATGAGAACTTAGTAAAGTGATATGCCCGATGTCACAAAGGCATAGCTGAGGTAACTTTTGGCCCTCTAACAGGATCAAGGGGATCAATATACTCAGATGAGAAGATATCCTCTATAGGATTGATAGACTCAATAATAGGAGCAGTCTAAGGAAGTGGTCTTCCAATGTTATGAAATAGTGAATTGTTTAGAAAGAATGAGTTATCTTGCTCTTGCAATGAGGAACCAGTTTGCATTTTAAATAACGAATTAAAGAACTCTTGGAAGACTAGAGGTGATGGTTGAGACAGACTATCTTTGAAAGTACTCAATGAAGAACTTGAGGATCTCTCACAAAGTTCAAATTTTGTGATAGATTTGGGATGCTCTATTCCTTGATCACCAGGTTTACTTCTATCTTGACTAGTATTCTAGATGGGGAAATTCTTTCCACTTCGAGTTGTGATAGCCATAGACGAAGATGCGATGAGAGAAGACTTAGGATAAGTGCTAGACTCTATCTCTAAGATAACAAAAATGAGATAAATGGCTAGGACAACCAAGATGCAAGATGGACCTAGCATAGATCATCAAGAGAGTGGCTAGAATAGTTGAGATAAGACTATCACAACACACGGTACCAAAGCATCATGAGATAAGATAAACCAAAGAGACAAAACACAAGTCAAAGAAAAGATCAATCGATTCCTAACTCAAGACACCAAGTTTATGACAAGAAATAATAGGAAAATAGAAAAACAAGCTTCAGACAGAAAGTAGATCAGAAAAAAGTTTGACCAATCAATGGGAATTTGGTCTTTATTTTTGAAATTCTTGTATAGGTTCGCATGAGAAAACTTTGGACTGCGTGAGAAAACTCCAAGCTTTGCATGAGAGAATGCAAGCTCACATGAGGAAACACCCTAAAAAGTGAAACTTCACGCACAAAAGATCCAAAGTCTGATAGTTTTGACATAATTTTTGAGGTAAAGTTGAATTTTTTAGGTACAAACAGAATTGATGTCTGTCAAAAAATCTAGTTTTCTAACAAGTTTGCAAGACAGTTTAATCAACACTCTCATTTTAGGATTTCAAGCATTCGTTTACAAACATAGAGGTTTAGATCAGACACTTGTGAAATAGGAAGCAGTCATTAAAAAAACTATCAAGGAAAAGGAAACTTGATAGTATCAAGGAAGTCTTTGTTTGATAATGATTGGACAATGTTTAAGACTTGATAAAAAACACATAGCTATCCCTACCAAAAAAAATGGTGAGAAGAAAAAACCTTTGCCTCATTGCTTATGTGCATACGTGCACCTCACACAACCGTGTCACACCCTAGAGGGCGCCCGTGTTTTTGGAATTTCCAAGGACTCAATGCTGTATGTTCAAAGGTTACCCTTGTAGCAGGGGCTAGTGTCGCAACCACCTTCAAGCATCCAGCTGTATGCCTATGATGGGAATCTATGAGAGAGATTCTTCCCCCTCCTTATGTAAAGATTATGCCCCCTATCGAAGGTGAACCGAGTAGGCCACTAGATAAGGAAATTTTTTAATAGGCTTCCATTCACACTAACCTTCAGTGTCCCCAATACAGAGTTGAGGCCTCGCAGCCACACCAACACTTGAAATCCGTACACCCCTACAAGCAAGGCTAGGAGCAGCGCCGCTCAGTACAACAAACAAGGCCTTCTCACAATGATATTCAAAATCATGAGGAGGAAGTTAACATGGCTTTGGAGTCTTTAGACTCAACAAAGCATTCTTTATTAGAGTGAGGTGGAATCACCAGCGAAAGGTGCATACTCACATGGGTCATTCCCAGAGGTTCAACATCTGGCAGGCCCTCTAAAGGTGACTCAAGACTTGGTTCAGATTTAGGGTTCTAATTTTTTGGTTCTCCCAAAGGGAGAAGAGCATAATTCTCTATCCCATTTCCTTACCCAAACATGCAAAACACATTCATCACTGAGTTAGTTTCACTCCACCAAATCCACCAATTTTTGGGTTTCTATTTCTTTCAATGAGAGAAGAGCATAATCCCCTGACTAGTGAA
Source organism: Chamaecyparis obtusa (assembly GCA_027943335.1). Taxonomy (NCBI): domain Eukaryota; kingdom Viridiplantae; phylum Streptophyta; class Pinopsida; order Cupressales; family Cupressaceae; genus Chamaecyparis; species Chamaecyparis obtusa. Next base: position 322,169 of record BSBK01002193.1, read on the forward strand.
AGTGCTAAAGATTCACCAACTTTCTCCACTTTCACATTATTTATCTTCTATGCTTGTTGTAGCAAGATGATTTTCTAAACCTTCAAATCCAAAACTCTGAAATCCTGGGAGAGAAATAAAATTAGATAAATCTTTTTCATTTGAACTCATTGAAATTGTAGTTTCTTGGCCATTCTTGGCCATCCAAGCTTGCTTTTCATCATGTTGAGAGGTTTCTTGCTGCACTTCTTGTTCATTTAAAACTGAATAATTACAAGAAATGTAATTAGATAAAACTACTAGGGCTTCTTCATCATCAACATGTAGTTCTTCTTCAATCTGATGCACCCTTTTCTGTGCTCTTCCAAATCTTTTAGCTTGTGAAATCTGTGACATAAAATGGGTAGAGTAAGTGAGCATGTAAAGGGGGCAGTGTGTGCATGTGTCTAGATGTGTGTAAGCCATGAGATTATGGACCAAAGAGTAATGTTGAATATAGTGCGTGGGAGAAGCTAAAAGAGCTAGGGCATGAGGGTCTTGACTGGGAGGTGGAAGCAATAAAGCACATGAATGCACTGAAGAGGTTTCCTACACAAATGAATGGAGGCCTGCAAGTAGCCAGGTCACACAAGAGAAGAAAGCACACTCACGGATCAATAAGGATGGTGCATAGGAAATAAAAAATAGCTAGCGTAAGAGAGGAAGATGAGGTCAAGGAGAGTGGTGTCAGAAAATGAAGAGAACACCATGTTGGTTATTTTCTTTGTTTGAGGTAGGTGGAGGGGTGTCATTAATTTGGACTCAGACTCCTAGGGTGAGAAATGCATGGTAGATGAGAGACATAAGGAGGAGTGCATATGTTTGTGGGCTATGTACTAATCATGTGTTGGGTGCTCTATTTGTAGTAGTGTGTGCACACACTTATCATGTTGTGTGCACTTTCTTTTGCTATGTATGCATGTTATGAGGGTGTTGTATCCAGTTCCAAATAAAAACAAATAGAATATGGAGATCAGGGCAAGCATGTCTTAGGTAAATGTTTAAGCTATTGTGATGGGATTTTTCACAAAATGGAGTTTCCACCTTCATTAAAGAGATCAAAGGGAAGAAGGGACATGTCCTACAATACTTAATATTTGGCATCCCCATAAGAAAAGAAGCTTCCGTGTAGATATGAAGGAGTAGATAAAAGCATGGGCTGTGTATTGGGGGATTTAATCCCACATTTTCCCTATCTTATTCCCAGGAGATGTTTAAAAGGAACAAAGCCTAGGTTAGAAGTAAAGTAGAGAAGAAAGGAGGGGGCATGTGGGCTTCCCCAATTTGTGTGAGCCCAGCTAGCTGGGCACACACGTTAAGCCAAAATTTGAAACATAAGTATTATATTCAAAAGGAAGATTATCCCACATTGCCCATGTAGAACAAAAATGAGATATTTATAAGGAAGAACACACAAGTCATTGGTGTCCAAGTCTAGACTCTCATATGGATCCTTCTCTCACATGCACAAGAACTGAGGTAAGAACAAGTGTACACTTGGTGCCCAATTGGATGACAATTGGCAATGATGTGGTGAGTGGGTATTATGCGAAGGCTAGAAAATTTTTGACGCAGTGCACAAAGATGCAACTTTGTGCCTCGAGAAGTGTGACCAAAAGATCAGGAATGGTCGCATAGGCATAATGGAAAAGATTCTCGATGGTTACCATTGCGGCATTGTGACAAGAAAAAACATAGCAGCTCAATGACATGGTGAGAGGTTGTAGGTTGATGCCCAAGTGGAGACTGCAGCAAACCATATAGTGACAAGTAGCATGGGTGGTGATGTGGCAGTCAGCTTAGCGATGAGGTGTCAGTTGAGCTAGTCAAATGGTGCCATGTGGCACATGGGCCCCAGCTTAGAATTCAAATCTCTATGCAAATATTTGAAATGAATGATAAAGTCCAGACTATGTAATAAATTTGAATTTCAAATATGTCAATTTTTCATGAATGAAGCTAGAAATCAATGTTGGATCTGTAGATTCTTTTCTTGCCTAAATATACAAGTGTAATATACCATTGGAAACTACCGGAATTGACATATTTAATGGCAATGATATAAATTAGTTTTGTTCAAGCGGGAAAGAGTAGTAGGAGCTTTTGATTTTGAAGTCAGTTTTGGAGGGAAGAAGATTGTCTGCAGAATTTTTTTCTTTTGGACAGAGACAGATGTCAAGTAGAGATATTTTTAGGTCTCTTTCCCCCCCTCTCCATATAAGATGACCTTTTCTTGTTTGTAGGATTTCCAAACATTCTCTGTATTTTCTCAGAGTTGGTCCCAAGCTTTTTGTGGGTTGGGTAGGAGAATATGGAGATCAGGGCAAGCGTGTCTTAGGTAAATGTTTAAGCTGTTGTGATGGAATTTTTCACAAAATGGAGTTTCCACCTTCATTAAAGAGATCAAAGGGAAGAAGGGACATGCCCTACAATACTTAATATTTGGCATCCCCATAAGAAAAGAAGCTTCTATGTAGATATGAAGGAGTAGATAAAAGCATGGGCTGTGTATTGGGGGATTTAATCCCACATTTTCCCTATCTTATTCCCAGGAGATGTTTAAAAGGAACAAGGCCTAGGTTAGAAGTAAAGTAGAGAAGATAAAGTCCAGACTATGAAGATATTTGAAATGAATGATAAAGTCCAGACTATGTAATAAATTTGAATTTCAAATATGTCAATTTTTCATGAATGAAGCTAGAAATCAATGTTGGATCTGTAGATTCTTTTTTTGCCTAAATATACAAGTGTAATATACCATTGGAAACTACCGGAAATGACATATTTAATGGCAATGATATAAATTATTTTTGTTCAAGCGGGAAAGAGTAGTAGGAGCTTTTGATTTTGAAGTCTGTTTTGGAGGGAAGAAGATTGTCTACAAAATTTTTTTCTTTTGGACATAGACAGATGTCAAGTAGAGATATTTTTAGGTCTCTTTCCCCCCCTCTCCATATAAGATGATCTTTTCTTGTTTGTAGGATTTCCAAACATTCTCTGTATTTTTTGAGAGTTGGTCCCAAGTGTTTTGTGGGTTGGGTAGGAGAATATGGAGATCAGGGCAAGCATGTCTTAGGTAAATGTTTAAGCTGTTGTGATGGAATTTTTCACAAAATGGAGTTTCCACCTTCATTAAAGAGATCAAACGGAAGAAGGGACATGCCCTACAATACTTAATATTTGGCATCCCCATAAGAAAAGAAGCTTCTGTGTAGATATGAAGGAGTAGATAAAAGCATGGGCTATGTATTGGGGGATTTAATCCCACATTTTCCCTATCTTATACCCAGGAGATGTTTAAAAGGAACAAATTGTTTGAGGTAGGTGGAGGGGTGTCATTAATTTGGACTCAGACTCCTAGGGTGAGAAATGCATGGTAGATGAGAGACATAAGGAGGAGTGCATATGTTTGTGGGCTATGTACTAATCATGTGTTGGGTGCTCTGTTTGTAGTAATCTATGCACACACTTATCATGTTGCGCGCACTTTCTTTGGCTATGTATGCATGTTATGAGGGTGTTGTATCTAGTTCCAAATAAAAACAAATAGAATATGGAGATTAGGGCAAGCATGTCTTAGGTAAATGTTTAACCTGTTGTGATGGAATTTTTCACAAAATGGAGTTTCCACCTTCATTAAAGAGATCAAAGGGAAGAAGGGACATGCCCTACAATACTTAATATTTGGCATCCCTATCAGAAAAGAAGCTTCTGTGTAGATATGAAGGAGTAGATAAAAGCATGGGATGTGTATTGGGTGATTTAATCCCACATTTTCCCTATTTTATTCCTAGGAGATGTTTACAAGGAACAAGGCCTAGGTTAGAAGTAAAGTAGAGAAGAAAGGAGGGGCCATGTGGGCTTCCCCGATTTGTGTGAGCCCGGCTAGCTGGGCACACACGTTAAGCCAAAATTTGAAACATAAGTATTATATTCAAAAGGAAGATTATCCCACATTGCCCGTGTAGAACAAAAATGAGATATTTATAAGGAAGAACACACAAGTCATTGGTGTCCAAGTCTAGACTCTCATATGGAGCCTTCTCTCACATGCACGAGAACTGAGGTAAGAACAAGTGTACACTTGGTGCCCAATTGGATGACAATTGGCAATGATGTGGTGAGTGGGTCCTATGCGAAGGCTAGAAAATTTTTGATGCAGTGCACAAAGATGCAGCTTTGTGCCTCGAGAATTGTGCCCAAAAGATCACGAATGGTTGCATAGGCACAATGGAAAAGATTCTTGATGGTTACCATTGTGGCATTGTGACAAGCCAAAACATAGTAGCTCAATGACATGGTGAGAGGTTGTAGGTTGATGCCCAAGTGGAGACTGCAGTGAACCATATAGTGACAAGTAGCATGGGTGGTGATGTGGCAGTCGGCTTAGCGATGAGGTGTCAATTGAGCTAGTCAAATGGTGCCATGTGGCACATGGGCCCCAGCTTAGAATTCAAATCTCTATGCAAATATTTGAAATGAATGATAAAGTCTAGACTATGTAATAAATTTGAATTTCAAATATGTCAATTTTTCATGAATGAAGCTAGAAATCAATGTTGGATCTGTAGATTCTTTTTTTGCCTAAATATACAAGTGTAATATACCATTGGAAACTACCAGAAATGACATATTTAATGGCAATGATATAAATTAGTTTTGTTCAAGCGGGAAAGAGTAGTAGGAGCTTTTGATTTTAAAGTCAATTTTGGAGGGAAGAAGATTGTCTGCAAATTTTTTTTCTTTTGGACAGAGAAAGATGTCAAGTAGAGATATTTTTAGGTCTCTTTCCCCCCCTCTCCATATAAGATGATCTTTTCTTGTTTGTAGGATTTCTAAACATTCTCTGTATTTTCTCAGAGTTGGTCCCAAGTGTTTTGTGGGTTGGGTAGGAGATGTAGTTTTAGTCTCCTTCTTAGTTTTAGAACACTGATTGATGACTTTTCTTTTAGTCTAGGGTATATCAGATTGTATTAGGTTAGATTGTTTAAGTAATAACAAAATGTTACTGGTTTTTTGACAATATTGAAATGGATTATATTTAAAGGCATTGTGTATGTATGGAAAATGATTCAACAAATGAAATTCAAGGTTTACATCTCTTTGATGTGTATTCTTTTTTTTGAGTTATGAGATGTTAGATTCATTGCATGGATTATCTCTGTGTATGTGTTGTTATTCTTCAACTTTAATCTAAAGATCAAATTAAATATGCTTTGGATACAACACTAATTCTTTGAAGTTTGCATAAGGATATAAATGAGTAGTGTGGATTTAGGAGTTCTCTGATTAAAATCATCACAGGATGGTAGTATTTTATGAGAATATAAATCATTAAACTTTAGTATTTTCTATGTTTCACTTTATAATAAGATAATACCCAATGGATAAGGCAATGGCCAGGAATGAGCCTATTCTATATAAATGACTTGTTGATGGAGTTTTGTTGTATTCCTAAAATAATTGATATAAATTTGTCAAAATCTTTGAATATCGTGACCTACATGTTATGTCCCATCTAACGGTAATAGAGAATGAATAAGTGAGCGGTTATCATTTATTATTTTCTTACCATCTATCTATTGTTTCAAAATCCAGTCTATGATTGTTGAAGTAAGGTTTGTTTTACTAGATTAGGAGGACCCTCATTTGTTTTGTAGAGCCAGAAGTGAAAAGGGAAGTCTTGTCCCTATAGTTGGTCTAGTCATCATAGAAATCATACTTAGATCTAACCCATCCTGAAAAAATATAGATGTATTGGCTGCTACCAAAAGCATAAAGTCTAGTTTGAGGAACCAACATCTTTAACTTAAACTTAAACCTAACAAGGTTCAATTTCAACTTCAACTTAGGCTTATCTGATGAAACTACTAAACTCAAGAGAAAAGAATAAGCCTAGGGTAACACTCATCATCTTCAACCATTACTTCTTGGAAGCTTGGTGGATTTTTCCTTTTTTGGGACTAATTTCTTTTCTTAGACTGACCTTGAAACATCTTTTAGGGATTTTTTAATTTTGTAGATTTGTCAGCCTTCATTCTAGAAAAGGCATCTTTAGATTCTGGTAAAAATAAAAGCACCAGTACTTTTATTCTTTCCCTAGTGAAGTCACCAAACTTTTTTTAGTTCGTTGATTATTATTTTTGAAATAATGATTAAAATGATTCACTTCAACCCAAATTTGATGACCAATTGTAACTAACAATTAGAGATATTTCTTATTCGGTGAGAAATCTTCCTCTAAATGCTAGAGGTACAACTCCCTCATAAGACATATTTCTAGTTTTTTGGGGTGTTCTTTTAACTAGAAAGAAGGAAAGGTCGACTAACTTTCGCCCATCACCATGGTATGAATACAATTATGAATTAGGAGACAAAGAGAAAAAGAAACAAGTAGCACAAAGACACATCTATGAATACGTTGAAAGAGACAACTATCTATGTAGCACCCAAAATGCATTATTTTTTATAATTCTTAATTAATTCAATACAATGAATATAATAATTTTACATTAATTAATAATTACAATAAATGGTACATTCTCAGTCCTGCATAGACAACATTATGAAGCTTTACGCTCTTTCATTATAATGGCTAAGCTACATGCATTTTCATGGCATAAAACCAAGTTTTCATGTAAAAATAGCTTGTTTTTGCCCTACCCTTGTGAAAATATTAGGGGGCAATTCTGAGTGGTATGATCGTAGAGTGTGCCTGACAAATATTTTGTAGCCATTAAATTCCCAATGGATAGAAATCTATATAAAGCATATTTGTTTGAAGTCTTTCTATTTTATTCATGTATGGTGTAATATTTGCTACAAAAGAGGCCCACTCTTGTAGAAAAGGTTGACACTACAAACAATGTGTATACGCTTAAAAAATGTTGACACTACAAACAAATTTCGTATTTCTGAGAAATAATTTCTCAGATTATTCAAACTCTTGTAAGTATATTTTGTATTCTTATGTATATAAGAAACATATATAGGATTTTGATATTCAATTTTGAGGAGTTACTCTAGCCTTTTCTATTGATGTGAAAGGGGAAGAGATAAGGAGTGAAAAATGAGAGTATCAACTCAGGGGGTATAGATGTTTTATAAGGTAGAGATATCTTTTTAAAGTTTGGCATTTTACTTAGATACTTAGTCATTTTCCACTAAGTGTTTCTATTAATACCAAAGGGGGAGATTATATGTAATCGACACTGATAGATAACTTATTTCTTCTCATTTATATAGAAACCATGTATGTTTTACATACTCACTTGTTAAGTTTTTTTATTACCAAAGGTTAGATTGCAAAATCAACTAAGTGTAGTAGAGGAGATACAATATACATGGATAGGTAAATAGATCGTATCATATGAAAGGGTTTGATTTTTTAGTTTCTCAGATAGAGTAGGATTCTACAAGGTACATTTTATCTATGTTTGTGATCACTCTTATTTTTTATATCATTTGATAAATTTATCATGTTATGAGTACCAGAGGAGCAATGGAAGATGAAGAGTAGTGATAATCAGCTATTGGATATTTTGGATGCAATGATAGAAAACTATTGGGATGATAAGTAGGTATTTTGTATGTGCAAAGAACTTGATCATACAGGTTAGGGTGATTATTTTTGTGTTGTACTTACATGGAACTATATAGGCATTATTGATGCTATTCCTTAGTTCACCTTTTTCCATTGTAGCCCAATCTTTTGTAAAGTAGTAAGCTGTAATGTCCCCATTCCCAAATAAGATTTAATAATTAATAATTAAAGATAAATTAATTGACAAATAAAATATGATATAATCAAGTAATAATTGACAATAATATATTATTTATTAATATAATAATAAATAATAATATATTAATATTTTGACATATGAACAATAAAATTATATACGTGTTTAAAGATAATGATATATAAAATAATAATGTATTCTTAATGGGTTATAAAATATTTTATTTATTAATATAATTAACAACATATAACAATATATTATTAATAAATGATAACAATATATTATTGACATATTATTTATTAATATAATAAATATATAACCAAATATATTAATACCTGTTTATATATACCAAGTTAATAAATTAATACATACTTGTTGAAATTAATATTAAAATAATATATCATCATCCATATCCCTTGGTTGGAAATCATAAACCACACCTGCTGAAAAGGCACGACTAATGCCTTTGGAACCCACGGGGAGGAAGATATATTGATGGGTTAGGGAATGAATAGAAAAGAAGAAGGGATATGCGGTAAGGATTCATTCACTAGAGACCAAACTGATCTCATTGTTCATAGTCACGTCATCCAACTCAACAAAATAAATTAACTCAGCATTAGACATGGAAAGAGTTTCGACTACTGAATCATCGAGGATTTAGGAAAAAGGAAAAACAAGTCTTTAGTGGAGGATTGCAAAAGAGATACAGGTTACATAGTTACTAATATATAGATGTGAATAATATTCAAAGACATTAACATCTGTAACAATTATTGTATGAAATAATACTGATCATATCCGGTATATATATATATATATATATATATATATATATATATATATATATATATATATATATATATATATATATATATATATATATATATATATATATATATATATATATATATATATATATATATATATATATATATATATATATATATATATATATATATATCCAAACTTAAATACAACCGTATGGAGGAAGATAAGACATAATAGTCTTCAAAAAGAACCATCTAAATAATTCAATGTGTAATACATTCGTTCCCCTATTTGCTACAGAAGTGACATTCATGCTGAGCAATAAACTCAAAGGAGGAGCGGATTTACTGGCTATTGTTTATGGTAAGGCTGTTATCATGCAACATGGATTGAAAGATAGTGATCCATGTACTGAGTTGAAGATATCAGGATGTGTTCTGGTTGATTTAATGACAATTCTTTTTATAAATGAGATTATAACAAATGCCATGATGCGTATAGGTATTTCTAAGTGATTGTTGATATCCTCATGATTGCAATAATCACTAATATAGACACCATTCAGTAGGAGAAGTTTGACTTGGTTCTACAAAAATCATTAGGGATACTAACACATCCCAAAGTATTATAAGTTCTATAACAAATAAAGAGTAGCATGAACACAGACAAGAAAATTCACTAGAAATAAAGTAATGGATAATGGCAAGAGGGTCCTACCATTTACACAACGATCAAGAGAGACTTTAGAGCAAACCAAAACTACCAAGCAACCATGGAAGCTTGTAAAACCATTAGCTCTACTTGTAACCACATGGCCTTCATTAATGGTCATCCATGTATTCAACATGAGCTAATTACAATGATCACATGGTGGTTGCAGTGATTGAGAATTAGCAGTGGAAGTAAATAAATTTCATGTACATTAACTAGTGATTAGTGAGTGACTAATGAGTGGATTGGTGATCTAATAAGATAGTAATTATAATGCACCGTCAAGAAGCACCCAATAGGAATCATAAAGAAGAGTTAAGCAAAAAATTATAGAAGGAGAATAAATAGCAACAATTACTAAAACCACAATGATCAAGTATTGAAGGTGAAATACTTTATACTTATATTGAATAATGTCAATCAGACTATAATAATTCATTGATGACCTCATCAAAATGAATTATCAAGAAAGGGGTCATTATAGTGGTATCAGAGCATAATCTTGCCATCCTACAAGGTAGGCGAATATCTACAAAAGTATTTCACAATGAAAGACTAATGCAGAAAAGTAGAATCAGAGAACTTGAGCAAAAATATAAGTAAACAATAGAACAAAGATATAGACATTCTTGGTGAGTGTCAAAATTTGATTTTCTTGGTGAGCGTTAAGGCTCAATCAAGCACATTCTTAGTGAGTGTGGAAATTTTATTTAGACATTATTGGTGAGCGTCGAGGCTTAATCAAGGACATTCTTGGTGAGTGTTTGAGTTTGATCAAGAGACATTCTTGGTGAGAGTCAAAATTTGATTTAGACATTCTTGGTGAGCGTCGAGGCTTGATTAACAACATTCTTGGTGAGTGTCTGAGCTTGATAAAGAGACATTCTTGGTGAGTGTCAAAACTTGATTTAGACATTCTTGGTGAGTGTCAAGGCTTGATCAAGGGAATTCTTGGTGAGTGTTAAAGCTTGATCAAGAGACATTATTGGTGAGTGTCAAAACTTGATTCAGACATTCTTGGTGAGCATCGAGGCTTGATCAAGGACATTCTTGGTGAGTGTTAAAACTTGATCAAGAGACATTCTTGGTGAGTGTCAAAACTTGATTTAGACATTCTTGGTGAGGGATCAAAGCTTGATCAAGAGACATTCTTGCTAAGCGTCAAAACTTTATCTAGACATTCTTGGTTTAATCAAGGAGGAAAGAAAATACTTAACGAAGAAGAACATAAGTGCTACAACAAATCAAGATAAGTTTTATTTTCTAAATTGTTTTTAGATTGAATAATATAAAGAAATATTTTCAAGTTGATAAGTTTTTATTTGTAATTCACTTCTAACCTCAAGTTGAATTTTCATTTTAGGATCGTTAGATTAGATATCGACATAGCAAGTTACCACTCACACTAAGGTTTGAATTGCTTGAGGACAAGAAATTTTAGGAAGGGTAGACTATAATGTCCCCATTAATGAGCTACAACTAATTTAGAACCTGAATGAAGAATCTATAATTTAAGATTACTAAGGAGTTGATGATTAGATATGCAAGATGATTAAATTAGTATTATGTTGTCATTGATGTCAACTAGTTTGCCAATACTTATCTTATAAGTTACTATACCGACACATTTGAAGAAAGGTGGAAGAAATGAAGAACATAAATATCTATATGAGGAAGATGTATATGATAGATGAGGATAATGAATACACTGAGTAACTTGTTGATGAGTCTATGACTTGATAAAATTGACTTTATTATGTTGCATTCATCTATGATGAAGAATAGAGCTAAAAGACACAAAGTAGTGTTGTCAGTAAATAAAGCATTTTAGTATACACGGATGAGGTGTAGTGTATACTGAGCATAGTATTAACCAAGCTTGTATTCACCGACGGATTTCTTTGTTAACTGAGAAAAACATAAAGGAATTAAATGATCAGTTTAGCTGATAAAGTGATGAGCTGTAAAATGTATGAAATCGAGGTAAAAAAATAAGGTTTGTTATGAAGATCGACGACTAACATAAATCGAGAAGGATCTAATGGAGAAGATTGAAATGTGTTACTGACACATCAGCTGAGGAAGCTTAAAGTGGCAAAATCTATGAATAAGAGTAAGCAGCAAAATCTGATGGAGGAAAAGAAAATGATTTACTTGTCTATATAAGAGACATTGATTTCATTATTGAAGAGAGCTGGAAGAAGAAGATATTGCAGAATTATCGTGCAGAGAAGTTTTCTTGCATTCTGATCATACTGGTTAATAATAACCAAGCTATAGAATAATTATCGAGCTATAGAAAGTAATTATCAACTGACAGTAAGTTGATATAGTATTGAATTTGAAGTGTTATATTGATAAAAAATATTTGAATGAGCTGAACATTGATCTATAAACTAAAAACTGAAGTTGTTTTAAGGAAGATCATCTACTGTTACATATTTAACCATTGTACACAGTCAAATCTCTTAACCAAGTGGACTATGAAAGTCTTTTGATGTTTCATTCATAGAGTGAACATTGTTATCCTGTCAACCCCAGAGTGACTACTGGTTGGATGATAACTTCTGGTCTAAAATCCTCTAGCAAGGTCACACCTAACAGTGTGTTTGTAACCTTTAACAGGGTTGGGTCTTCACTAACCTCACTTCAGAAGAGTGAACAATTTTGGGTTGCCAGTCCCAGGTGGTTTTTCCCTTCACAGGGTTTCCACGTTAAATCTCTTATGTTATGTGTTGATTGTGATATTTGTTTGTTATCATACTTTGCATATTATATATTAGATTTAATTGGTAACTATTATAAAGTTTAGACTGAGAATCGGTAAAAACATAGATAGTGAAACTATTATATGTTTACCGAGTAGCAAAAGTAGTAGATTTGTTTTGGATTTTACATTTTGATTGTGGGACACTGGATAATTGATTCACCCCCCTCTTAGTTATTCTAACAATTGGTATCAGAGCGGTGGTTGCTTAGAATAGATTTTTGAGGACTCCAAGAAAAGGTCTCAAGATGTATAAGAGGGAAGTGCCAAAGCTAAACAAAGATAACTTCATAGTATGGCAAAGCCAGATGAAGTTGCACATATCTGAAATTGGGAATTCTATTCTAGAACTAATGGAGAATGGCTACATTGAACTGACACTAGGTCCCTTAACTCTTGATCAACTGAAGGATAGGAATGAGCACAATATTACTATGATGGAACTTGCTGCTGCCTATACCGATGGAAAATTTGATGACATCAAGGATTGTGATACAACTAAGAAGATGTGGGACAAGCTGACTCTAATATACAGTGGAGATGTGAATGTTAAGAGAGCCAGAGCAGAAAGCCTAAGAGGTCTATTTGATGATATGAAGATGAAAGAAGGTGAAAACATTGTGCAATATACAAACAGACTAAAAGAGATAGTAGATGCTATTAGAGCATCTAGTGGAGTTATTGATGATGAAACATTAATAAGAAAGATTCTTAGAACTTTACTGCTAGTCTATGCGATTAGGATCTCCGCAATTCATGAAATAAGGGCTACATCCAACATCACCCTTGACACTCTGATCGGTAAGCTTACAACCTTTGAATTGAATAACTTTGACAATGGTGTTGTACCTTCTATTGAATCTTCTTTCATGTCTTCTTTAAAGATTGGTAAGTCTAGTAGTAGGAACAATAAGAATAATGATAGTGATAGTAATACTGATGACAAACTTGATGAGCTTGAAGCTCTTATGGCTAGAAGATTTCCCATAGGTAAGGGAAGGTATAGAGGCAAGTTACCTCTAGCATGTTTTAATTGTAAAAAAGTTGGCCACATCATTGCTAGATGTTCAGATAAGAAATATTATGATAGATCCAAAGACTAATTCGAAGGAAGCTATGGGAGAAGAGTCAATAGAAGCTACCAACACAACAACAGAGACAACCAATATAGCTATGAAAAAGGGAAAAAGGTATATTACATAGCTGAAAAATTTGAATTTGAATCTGACACTAATGATGATGTAGAAGTATTATTTATTGCTATGAAGGATGATTTAGAGGAAGAAGAGAAACATGAAGAGAAATCATTGATCTCTAAAGTAAGCAGAAATGATACATGGATCATAGACAGTGGTTGTACACATCATATGACTAGTGATATAGAGAAATTTGATCTGCTTGATGAATACGATGGTGGATCTGTTAGAATGGAAAATGATGCACCTTGTATGGTAAGAGGTAAAGGTTCACTCATGATTAATGATAAAATAAAATTTGAGAATGCATATTGGGTAGATGGACTAAACTACAATTTGTTAAGTGTGGTACAACTAAACAACTTAGGTCACTAACTTTCTTTTGAGAGAAAAAAGGTAAGAATCTATGATGATGGAGGAAGACTTGTTGGAATCGGTACACAATCCAAAGCTAATCTATTTTATCTTGATATTGATCTTTCTTCTTGTTTATTAATGAAAGATGAAGATGCATGATTGTGGCATAAGAGGTTATGCAATGTGAATTTTGATAACATGATCAAGATTAGCAAGAAGAAAAGAGTTAGAGGGTTTCCTAACTTGTCAAAACTAGATCATGCTATGTGCCATGAATTTCAGAAAGGTAAGATGACTAAGTCTAGTTTTAAAAGAAAATATTACTCAACAAAGAAGATACTTGAGTTGGTTCATACCGACCTATGTGGTCCTATGAGAATTTAGAGCTTTTATGGTGATAGATACTTTATTCTTTTGGTTGATGACTATACTAGATTGATGATTGTTATGTTCCTGAAAGAGAAATATGAAGCTTTTAAGATTTTTAAATGGTATAAGGTGAAGGTAGAAAAAGAGACTGGAAAATAAATTAAATGCTTAAGATCTGATAGAGGAGGTGAATTTATCTCTAATGAGTTTACTAATTTCTGTAACGAGAATGGTATTAAGAGATAGGTCTCTACAACAAGGACACCTCAGCAGAATGTGATTGTTGAAAGAAGGAATAGGTCAATCATTGACTGCGCTAGAACATTAATGCTACAAAAGAATGTTTCTTAGACATATTGGAGGGAAGTTGTTAGCACAGCTGTATATCTGCTTAACTGAGTACAACTGAAGAAGGACACCAACCAGACACCTTATGAGCTATGGTTTGGACACAAACCTACTATAAGTTATTTTAAGATTTTTGGAAGCAAATATTTTATTCTGAAAGATGAGAGAAATGGAAAATTTGATTCTAAAGGTGATGAAAGAATATTCTTAGGATATTCTGCTAAGAGTAAAGCATACAAATGTCTAAATAAGGTTACAAATAAGATGATTGAAAGTACTAATGTCTGTGTTGATGAGTATGATGACATGAACACAGATGAAAGAAAGGAACCAAAAGACTATGGTAGATTCACTTACATTGAACTTCTTGACTATCTACCGAAGTCACAACCTATGATAATCGGTTAGCAGGAAATTAACCCTAAGGAATAGGAAAGGGAAACCGATGAACAAGATGGTGCTACCGAGCAAGCACATGAACCTGAATAGGATGAACAAGAAATAAGAAACTGAGTACTGGCTAATTTTGTTAGAAGACATCATCTTGAGACACAAATTATTGGAAACAGACAAGCTAGAATACATACAAGAAGCAAAACAAGACAAGGTGCATGTCTAGTCTGTGAATTTGAACCAAAGAATGTGAAAAATGCATTAGAAAATGAAGAATGGGTTAATGCAATGAAGGAGGAAATACAAGAAATAGAGAAAAACAAAACTTGGTTCTTAGTACCCCAACCTAAAGATAAGAATATTATTAGTACTAAATGGATATTCAGAAAAAAATTGAATAAAAAAGGTGAAGTGACAAGAAATAAAGCGAGATTGGTATGCAAGGGATATGCACAGGAAGAAGGCATTGATTATGGTGAGACATTTGCACCTATTGCTAGATTGGAAGGAGTTTGAATACTACTTACATATGTTGCACACAAGAAATTTAAGGTTTATCAAATGGATGTGAAAGTAGCATTTCTGAATGGTATACTTGAAGAAGAGATCTACATAAAACAACCTGAAGGTTTCATTGATCCAGACAATAGAAACATGGTATGTAGATTAGACAAAGCTTTATATGGTTTCAAGCAAGCACAAAGAGCATGGTATGAAAGAGTGCATACTTACTTGTTAAGTATTAGATTTGTAAGAACTAGTGAGAACAACAATTTGTACATAAAAGGTGATACTGATGACACTATTATTATTACTGAAATCTTTGTTGATGATATTATTTTTGGAGGTCAAGATCATGTATGTAAATCGTTTGCTGATGACATAAGAAATAAGTTTGAAATGTCTATGTTCGGAGAGATTAAATTCTTTCTCAGATTACAAGTGATTCAGCATAGTGATGGGATATTCATCACACAGTCCAAGTACATAAAGGAAGTCTTGAAGACATTTGGCATGGAAGATGCAAAACCTGTGGGAATACTGATGGCTAGTGGAAGTAAATTGACAAAGGAAGATGAAACTACAAATGTAAACTAGACACTTTACCAATCCATGATTGGTAAGCTCATGTATGTAGTTCACAATAGACCAGATATAGCACATGTTGTGGGAATTGTTGCTAGATATTCTGCTAATCCTAGAGAATCACACGTGATTGCTACTAAAAGGATCTTAAGATATTTGAAAAATAGAGGATTATGGATTATGGTATCCTAAGAAAGGTAAGTTTGAGTTGAAGATTTATACCGATGTTGATTGGGCTAGAAATGTGGATGACAAAAAAAGTACCATCGAATGAGCATTTTTCTTTGGTGAAAGACTTGTAACCTTGACAAGTAAAAAGTAGACTTGTATTTCTCAGTGTACGGCTAAAGAAGAGTATGTTGATGCTGCTACTAATTGCTCAAACATTGCATATATCAAGCAAGTGTTGGAAGGAATGAATGAGGTAATCACTAACGTAGTGATCATATGTTGTGAGAACACAAGTGCTATTAATATTTCAAAGAGTCCTGTGATGTACTCTAAAATAAAGCATATATCAATTAAGTATCACTACTTAAGAAAACAAGTGCAAGAGAAGCAAGTGAAGTTAGAATTTGTTACATTTAACGAACAACTTGCAAATATTTTTACAAAGCCTCTACCGAAGAACACATTTGAATATTTGAGGAATAGACTTGGGGTCTATTCCCTGTCTATCAGTCACTAATGTGATCTGGACGTTGCATCAGCCTAATCTTATCAGAAGATCATTCATGTTGATTCAACATAGTTCACACTTTAAATTTTGTTCAAGGTTGTGATTAAGTTTGAAGAACTGAAACAGATTGGGATATCAGTATACTAAGATATAGAGGAAGCAATGGACAACATACATATACTTAGCTACTACAAAGATGATTATTTATTTTTTCTTTGGCATTATTGTCAAAGGGAGAGATAAGTACTATGAAAAGGATAAAGGAGATATGCATCGATGAGAACTATCTAAGAGAGAGATAATCAGAAAGGAACTTGAGAACTAAAAAGGTTATATCTACAGAATGACAAAGCTGTATTTTATAATGTTGTTGAGTAACGTAGTGATTAAACATATTAATACTGTATGAACATAGCAAAGCATTTGATTACAGAGTTGTAGAATACATGTTTGGTATGTGTATGGTACATTTCATATTACTTGAGTTGCCATCAATGCCAAAAAGAGAGATTGATGAACTACAACTGATTTACAACATTAATGAAGAATCTGTAATTTAAGATTACTAAGGAGTTGATGATTAGATATGCAAGATGATTAAATCAGTATTATGTTGTCATTGATGTCAACTAGCTTGACAATACTTATCTTATAAGTTACTATACCGACACATTGAAAAAATGTGGAAAAGATGAAGAACATAAATATCTACATGAGGAAGATGTATATGATAGATGAGGATAATGAATACACTGAGTAACTTGTTGATGAGTCTATGACTTGATGAAATTGACTTTATTATGCTGCATTCATCTATGATGAAGAATAGAGCTAAAAGACACAAAGTACTATTGTCGGTAAATAAAGCATTTTAGTATACACCGATGAAGTGTAGTGTACATACCAATTGTAGTATTAACCGAGTTTGTGTTCACCAACAAATTTTCTTGTTGACTGAGAAAAATAGAAATGAATTAAATGATCAGTTTTGCTGATAAAATAATGAGCTGTAAAATGTATGAAATCGAAGTAATAGATAAGGTTTGTTATGAAGATCAACGACTAACATAAATCAAGAAGGATCCAATGGAGCAGATTGAAACGTGTTACTGACACATCAACCAAGGAAGCTTAAAGTGGCAAAATTTATGAATATGATTAAGCGACAAAATCTAATGGAGGAAAAGAAAATGATTTACTCGTCTATATAAGAGACATTGATTTCATTATTGAAGAGAGCCAAAAGAAGAAGATACTGTAGAATTATCGTGTGGAGAAGTTTTCATGCATTTTGATCATACTAGTTAATAAGAACCAAGCTGCAGAACAATTACCAAGCTATAGAGAGTAATTACCAACGGATAGTAAGTTGATATAGTATTGAATTTGAAGTGTTATATTGATCAGAAATATTTGAATAAGCTGAACATTGATCTGTAAACTGCAAACTGAAGTTGTTTTAAGACAGATCATCTACTGTTACATATTAAACCATTGTACACAATCAAATCTCTTAACTGAGTGGACTATGAAAGTCTTTTGATGTTTCATTCATAGAGTGAACATTATTATCCTGTTAACCACAGAGTGACTGCTGGCTGGACAATAACTTTTGGTCTAAAATCCTCTGACAAGGTCACACCTAATAGTGTGTTTGTAACCTTTAACAGCGCTGGGTCTTCACTAACCTCACTTCAGAAGAGTGAACAATTTTAGGTTTTCGGCCCCAGATGATTTTCCCCTTCACAGGGTTTCCATGTTAGAAGCTCTTCCAAACATCCCACTACGGCCGCTTTATGGAGCGCTGTCTCTTGATTTACGTTCCTCATTAGTATGATACATGGTTTCATAGAAATCAGCAGTTCAGCAAGCTTATGATCCTTTCTACTGACTGCTACATGGAGAGCAGCATTTCCTAGAGGAGTAACTGTTTGGAGAATCTGAGGATTATTATGGCTTAACTCTCTCACTTTCTCACAGTTGCCCTCCTTAACAGCTTTACACAGACTTCTATCCATCGGAAATTTAGTGGCTACAGAATATTGCTCAGACAGACTCTGCAATAATACCACTCGGCATTGGCCCCCAACTATTTTTGACGAAGAACTCAATTTTATGAAGCTTCACACTCTTGTCTATGCAGCACCTAGAATGTACCATTTATTGTAATTGTTAAATAATTTAAAATTATTATATTCATTGTTTTTCAATTTTTAATTAATTAATAATCCGGTGCTGCATAGACGTTGCTCCTAGCTTCTACCATGATTCTTACATCTCTTTGAACGTATCCTCACCTTCAAAATCATATAATAAAGCACCTAACAAGGCACAATTTGAAACTGGTTGAAATCGGTTACATCAGAGAAAAGAACACGAAATACATTGTTTTAGGTATTCATATTCTGCGATAAACTTCATCAAGGACCACACGAGTCAATTTTATTACGCGTTAACAATGATTCTGTATATTTTTTTTATTCAAATAATTTATTTAATGAATATAATACGTAAGACGACCAGACGTCGGTGGCAGAAAAGACAAAGAATGGAATCTTTCAGTTGAAATGCTATACCTGCTAATTATATTCAATATAAAGTGAGTATCCGGAGGAGGGATTACTTGTAGGTTGTGAAGGTAAGCATATCTTGGTTTACAATAATTAAACACATTAAATTACTGCTGTTTTAATGTTTCACGTCTTCCCATTTTAACTGCCGAAGATGCTGCCGTAATAAACGTCTCTCAGTCCTCGCTGGGAAAGAATCAATCACAAGGGCCATAATTCTCTCGCTGTTGGCCCCTACCAAACCTATTCTCTCTCCTTCCTCACTTATTCTCTGCAAAGATGTAAACCTCTATCAAAATTAGCTCTTTTTATAGGTTTTATTTCAAATTTTAGAAATCAGCATAATAATTAATTTATATTTAAAATTGATTATTGATTTTATTTTTGAATTAACTGTTTAATAATTCTGATGGTTTTGAATATGTTTTAGTTTTTAATTTAATATTCACAGTTGGCTAGGTAAAATTTTTATTTAAACTTCTATTTTATAAGTATTCTGTATAAATTTCAAATTTTTAGTAGAAAATTAAGATTGAATTGAAGTCAATGTTTTTAAATTTTCAAATAAATTGAATTGTGTATGTTGAAAAGGTGCTGCAGAAATTGAAGTTGTAAAAATCTATAAAGAAAAATAATAGCACAATTTTAAATAAAATCTTATATATAAATGGGAACTGGAGTGTGGATTTGTTTTTGTTGTAGAATGCTTTACATCGAAGACCGTAAATTGGGTGTGGTGATGCATTTTGATAAGTGTAGAGCCACGGGCTAGCAATTATACATTCGTTTCCGGGTACGCTTCGTCATAGCATCCAAAATGATCTACATCCATGTACTATTCAAGTTTGCTCCTTGCTACGAATGAACATAAAAATGTCAACAAAGAAAAAATAAAAAGATGACCATTTCAGTTATCTTATAATGTATTCAATTTCAGACGACATCAATCATTAATAATTAAGATTAGTCCAGTCCTCCCTAAAGTGAAACCCTTCGAGCTAATTAAGAAAAAAAAACTAATTTTAATCAAACAAATTAGCATAAAAGTAATCAAGAAAGACCATCACAGAAAGATTAATCAAAACAATGTGAAATATTAAAATAGTAATAGTTGGTGTATTTAATTATTGTTCACCATCACTGCGTATTACAATTCCTTATGCAACATGCTTTCCCTCCTAAAAAAAAATAATCTCTCACCGGGCTGGTCTTCGACCATGTTTCTGACATCACTTTCTGTCTTTTCTGCCACATGCCTCTCCTCTTACTATATTCATCATGTTTTTAAATTCAGATCCCCAAAGTCACGATGACTCTTTATATTTTTCATTCAAATATTTTTTAAATATTAATGAACAGCGAAAACAGAGGCAAATGTCTACGTAATATGATTAGGAAATTTCTACTCTTGACTCTACTCCACTCCTCGGAATCGATTAATTTTTTTAAATGTTGTAGACATGTCAATCACGATATTTAAAAGGGTTGACTTCCTCAAGCCTTGGATGGAAGAGAGCCAATTGAGCAGCATGTTCACCGGCTATTTACATAAGTGGGCCATATGTAAAACAATCAACATAATGGCCAGGGACTTCGTATGCCATATGAATTATATTGTTTATTTTATTGTAGAAAAAAAATTAAATGTTTCTATTATTTTCAATGTATGTCATCTTTGATTTTATTTACTTGAAGATGGACTTATGTTTTTTTAAATCTGCAAAAGATCTAAGTGATGAAATTTATATTTAAATCAATGAGGTTTTAGATACATATCATTAAATTCACTAAGATCATTTATCAAATATAAATTCATCAATATTTTTAACATTGGATATCTAAAATCCAAACTGTTAGCTTTTCTGTGCTTGTCAATGGCACCCCTAGTGGCTTCTTCAAACCTGAAAAGGGTCTCAGATAGGGAGACCCTCTCTCCCCCTACCTTTTTGTTATGATGGCTGATGTTCTTAGCAGGAATCTTTGTATGTTTTCTTCTACGAGAAGAATAAAAGGCGTCAAACTTGCTTCTACCCTCCATCAAGTTGTGTTAGAATAGTTTTGTGGATGACACTTTCCTGTTCAGGTATTCTTAGTGATTAAGGCCAGACAGTGGAAACAAATTCTGAAAAATTATGTCTGGGCATCTGGACAGTGTATTAACTATCAAAAGAGTAGGTTGTTCTTCTTCAACACCTCAGTAGAGATACAAAATAGAGTGCTTCAACTCCTGGGTTGTCTATCGACTTTGCTCCCTTCTACTTACCTTGGCCTCCCCCTTAAGGTTAAGGAGGTTTCCTAGGAATTTTTGAATTCCATCCTGAAGAGAACCCAGAGGAAGCTTGCTGGTTGGAAGGGGAAGATCCTAAGCAATACTAGAAAAGTTCAGCTCGTGGCCTCCACTCTCCAAGGGATCCCTATCTACTTCCTGTTCCTCTTTAAGATAAAAAGTCACATGGTAGACAAACTTGAAAGAATTCAGAGAACTTTCCTGTGGGTAGGGTCTGCAGAAAAGATGAGGTTGTCCCTTGTCAATTGGGACACTGTTTGCCTCCCAAAAAGACTAGGAGGTCTAGGACTAAGAAGAATTGGCTTGATGAATAGGGTTCTTACCACGAAAGTGGCATGGAAACTCATAGAAGGAAAAATGGATTGGTGCAGAATAATGGAAGCTAAGTAGCTCCAAGGTCATCCCTATGAGAGGAGGTACCATGATAGTGACCCCCCAAGTGGATCCAAACTCTGGATGAACATCTGTAAATGCAAGACTCTTTTGTCTAAACGTTCTTTTTGGCATATTGGAAATGGGAGATCCATCAGATTTTGGAATGACCACTGGATCCTGAACTACCCTAATCTGAGTTGCAGATTCAGAACCCTTATGGATTACATCAGACCCATCCTTGGTAACAGAGCTTCCAACTATATCACTGATGGGGACTGGAAGGATATATCTAATCAGGTCAGGGATAGACCGAACTTCCAACCATTGGCCAAGGAACTTATGGAAACCCTGACTAATATAAGAATCTAGTACTTGGTGACTCCATTGTTTGGGCCCCCACCTAGAATGGTACCTTCTTTGTAAAATCTACTTACAGTCTACTTTTGAAGGAGGAAAGTAACCCAGGGGACTGGAAGCAGGTGTGGATCCCCCAACTCACACTAAAAATTATTTTTTTCTAGTGGACCCTCATGCATGGTAAGGTCCTAACCCATGATAACCTTATAAAGAGGGGCTTCTCCATGGCGAACAACTGTGTTTTATGTATGGAGGAGGAAACGACGAACCGCCTATTTTTCCACTGTGACTATGCCACTAGCATTTAGCAAGGGGTAATCGGCAAGCTAGGCATCTTGTAGGCTTTGGGTAGAGATGTGAATCAATTTAATAATTGGAGATCTCCCTCCAATCACCCTCTCCTCTAACTCCTTTTGTGTATGCTACTCCCTCATATATGCTGGACTATTTGGAAGGAAAGAAACAATAGGATCTTTAGGGAGGCTAGTAATCAGTTTGAGACCTGCTTTTATGTTGGAACCAAATCCATGTGTGAAAATGCTAGAGCGGCTAAATGGAAGCTTCCCTCTACTCCTCCTATTACGTGGGAGGTTAGGATTGTGGACAATTGGAATCTCCTTCCTAGTTTTCCCAGGTTTGATGATGCTAAGCGAGTTTCTAGAAATGCTACTAGATGGATCACCCCTCCTAGAGGATGGACTAAACTAAACTTTGATGGGGCTGCTAATAATCTAGGCCAGGGCATGGGGGGTGTTCTGAGAGATTATAATGGCACTTTCCTATTGGCTTTTTCTGGGCCATTCCTTAACTATACTGTCACCGTGATGGAGGGAATGGCCCTCTTCTGGGGGATTAATTATGCAACCCAAATGAACATCAGACTGCTGGAAATCAAGGGAGACTCTAAAGTGGTGGTTGAGGCTATCAAAAGTGGGGCTAATGCTGGGTGGCAGGTTAGATCTATTTTGCTGGAGATCTGTGAACTTCTCAATAGCTTCTAGTGTATGACTATTTAGCACATGTACAGAAAGGGGAACTTGGTTGCTGACTCGTTAGCTGCCACAGGCCTAAAGAAAAGAAAACTTAATAGTTGGAGGGTGGTCAGCAACCGACCTATAATGACTTAGGAACTCATCAGAGGAGAAATGAATATTACAATTTAAAATGAGCCTTGGTATCATATTCATTACGAATCCTTCTTGGATCACGTGTTGGCATGCTCTAGCGATTTTTGTGATTATGAAAAGGAGAAGCCAAAACCCCGTAAGAAATCATTATTACTACTCAAATGTGTGGAGTGAGAGTTGTCTGAATCAGAGGGCTTACTTGCTTAATAAGGACATCAAGTGCATCCTTGGCATTACTTCTATTAATGGCACCTGGAGATCTAATAGATTTGGTAGCACAGATCCCATCTCCCAATATTTCACCCAAGGCCTGCTTTTTAAGTTGAATCTTTCCTCAAAAAAGCCATGCAAAAACAAGGGGTTTTTACACTTTCTCAAGAAGCTCAGCTCTTTGGTTCTTAGGATAATCTAGCATGGGAGAGGCTAAGCATGGATATGGTAGGCAACACTCTTCGCATTGAGCTTGACAAGATTTATGAGGTTTTCACCTTGGATGCGTTGGTGACCCACTACTGCAAGGAAAGTGGCATATGGGGTTTTATGGAGTGCATGAAAGGCGGGCATGATGAGCGGATTTCTAAACAATTTGTTGCATCCTGGAACAATATGAGTGTCTCAGTTGGTGGCATCCACTTTCAGATAAATAAAGAATTTATTGCGAAGGCGATGGGTCTCTCCATGGAGGGGAGGAAATATAGAAAGACCAATCAGACTCTCGATCCTACCAGCCTCAAATAGTTTTTCAAGGAGGGTGAGAACCTAGTGACAAAGCAAGGGGGTTTCAACAGAGAAGATTTGTCAGACTTTTGGGCAAATATTTGCCTCATTATCATGAAGTATTTTATGCTGGAAGGTAAGTTCACTATGTTCTACTACTACCACTTACCATTCCTGAATCATATTAGAAATAAGGATTTAATCTCCATACCTTTCTATCTGCTCCATTCTATAGAAAGTGATATGCTGGACATCAAGGAGAACCCAAATAAGTCTACCTCTATCCTCCATTAGAGCCTCCTTTTTTGCATTTACCAGCTCCACAAGGCTATATGCCCACTTCCCTAACCCCTCCCTCCACCCCCCCCTCCCCCCCGATTATCCAGGAGATGACCCAAGATGAGTCCCCAGCCAAAACTAAAGATCCCACCCATTCCACCTCCCAGTCCATACAAGTTATTCAGGATTCTGTGCCAAGTGCTAAAGAGGGAAGAACCTATAAAAAATGTCTTAAAAACCCTTTCAATAGGAAGGAGGGTCAGGAGGAGTCTCATGTCTCTGAGTCTAAGGAGAATAAGGAATGGAAGGAGTCTAGTAGTACTCCTAAGATAGAAAAAAGACCCAAAAAATGGAGAATAATGGAGAGCCATGTTAAGCTAGAGATTGACTTAAGTGGCTCGGGTCATCAAAGGTCAAATAGAATTGCAAAGAAAAAATGTAAAACCATAATGATGGAAGCGGCCTCTAGAGAGCAGTCACTCTCTGATAATGACTCTCACACCACAGAGTCCATGAAAGGGTCCTCGGAAGATCACATGAGTCCCACTAGGACTAGTAACACTCCCCCGCCCAACTTCCAGAAAACCATGGAAATCCCTTGCAACCCTACCCTACCCCTTAGCCCTCTCCATGATCCCCAGGATAAAATCCCTACCCCTGAGCACAATATTGGGCTTCTGACTGACAATAATAAGCTTAAGGGCACTCTCAAGAGGAGATTTTCTAACATCAACAAGGAGATTGCAAACATCAAAAAGAATATGTAGGAACTGAAGCACCACTATATGATGGCTAACAAATTTTCTCTGAAAGTCATGCATGCTTCGACTATGACTCTTTTTAATGTGTAGGAAAAGCTAGCGGGTGACACTTTGAAAGAGTATGAGAATAATAAGGATCTCTTTTTGTTCCTTCAGAAGGAATGGACTAGGACCCTAATGTCTAAGCATCTCGGTGGCAAGAGTTAGTTGTTTGTAGTTATGTGTTTTATCTTTTTGACTGGGCTTGGCTCTCGGTTCCCCTATTTTGTGTATAGGGTTTAATTTATTTTAGCTTTCTTTTGATACAGCCCTGCATGGCTTAGAACTTTTATCTTAACTGCTACTCTTAAGTTTAAGTACTCTATTTTAATCCCATTGATTAGTGTATGCACCCAAAAATGGTCGCCTAGACTTTGGGCCCCATTTATTTGATTTATCAACCCTGAATCATTTTTATCAATAATCAGTATTTTCAACATTACCAATTTCTTGATCAAGTCTTAGTTTCGATCATATATTAGATTTTTTATCCTATGGGCTAACCATTTTATCCTAAGTTTTTATTTACTTAAAAGGAATATTTCCTCCCCTTTTAAATAAATAAAAAAGCCCACCCCTTTTCCTCTTATCCTAAGTTGCACAAATAAATCATTATTCCTATTTTACAAAAAGAAGAAAAGCACTTTTTGTCTCACATGGACATAAAGTCAACTCTAATTTTCCTATTGGAGGAATCTTGTGCACATGGATTGAGCCTTCTTTATTTCTCCATCGCCGATTAAGTCTTTTGCCTCTTAATCTTGACCGTCCATTGACTCTCATTTCCTATAAAAGAAGAGCTCTCTTCTTCATTTGCATATACCATTTTTTTAATGCTAATGTGATGCTGCAGGTTTTGGAGCTCTCTTTGAAGACACTCAAGCTTTGAAGATCATTGTGGCATTTGCATCATAGTTGCATCTTCATATTAGTTTTGTTACTTATTTTCTTAGTTGCATTCATGGCATTCATAGTGTAGATTTCCTTTCATGCAATAGGGTAAATCTCACATAGCTTAATTAGGGGCTTGAAATCTATTGTATTTCCTTCATAGATTAGTTTGCACTTTCATTTGGTAGATTAAGCTTGCATTGTCATTTAGATTTTCATTACATTTCCATTTAGATTCTTGGAGATATTGGCATTCTTGCCCTTGTCTTCACTTGAATCTCTCATTGTGTGGTTGACTAGCAAGGTCACAAGCTTGTAGCTCTAGCTGAGAGAAAATGTCATAGTCCCTTGCAACTCCATGCATAGAGAGCTATGAACCGCTTTGTGAGGCCTCATTGTTGAGAAACCTTGCATGCAATGGTTCATAGAAGTGTGGTCACATTTGACTCATACATCTTTGGCGCCCACCGTGGGGCAGAGTAGATAGCTTTGTCCTTTTATTTTCATGCATTTTCATCATTTTCAGATTAATTTTTAGAAAAAATTGCATTCTCTAGTTTTTTGTCTCAAATTATCGTGCGATACATCATGCGATATACTTCCCATGGTGGCACGATAGTTCACGCAAAACAAGTATCGCATGGTAGTAGTGACTTTTATCGCCTGGTCTCAGGTGAAGTATCGCCTGGCATTGAGCGAGGTATTGCCCGACTAGAGAAGTATCACCCGGATACAGACAGAAGTATCGCGCGATACTGGTGAACTTTCAGGTATATCGACTGATCCGACAGAGACTTGCAATTTCAGTATTTTCTTCTGATTTTGATCATAGTTGGTTTAATTAATTTACTTTGCTTCTTTTAGACAGAATTGATCTTCATAGTTGTATTCATTTCTTAGTTGTAATAGCTTGTTAAGTAGTTAATTCTTGCTTTCTAGTATCAAAAACCTCATTTGGGTGATTGAAGACATGGATTCATTCCTTGTGAGCATGGGGGGTTAAATGTTCCACATCTTGGACTCACCCTATGTTGGCTTGGAAGGTTAAATATTCCATTGCTTCTTCTTTTGCACTTGTGAGTAGTGTTGATAAGCAAGCTTTAGATACTTTTGATTGAGCTTGTTAGCTAGGAGAGTTTGGACTTTCTTATTTCTAATCACCCCTTGGTCTCACCCTTTGGATGCAAGGTCAGCATTCATATATAGGGGAGGGGTCTACTTGAAAAGAGCATTAAGTGTTCCACATTGTCACTCTCTTGGCTTTCTTGATCTCATTAGTTTCTAAAGTGTGGGTTGTCTTAAGTTGATACAAAGAGTTAAATGTTACACTTTTGGACTCTCTTTAGGTTGATGTGAAGGGTTAAATGTCCCACTTTTGGACTCTCTTTAGGTTGATGTGAAGGGTTAAATGTCCCACTTTTGGAATCTCTTTAGGTTGGTATGAAGGGTTAAATGTCCCACTTTTGGACTCTCTTTGGGTTGATGTGAAGTGTTGAGTGTTCCACATTCTTGGACTCATTTCACATTTGCTTAAGGGGTTAAGTGTTCCACTTTTGGGCTCACTTCATATTGGCTTGAGGGGTTAAGTGTTCCACTTTTGGGCTCACTTCATGTTGGCTTGATGGGTTAAGTGTTCCACTTTTGGGCTCACTTCATGTTTTCTTAAGGGGTTAAGTGCTCCACTTTTGGACTCACTTTGTAATGACTTGGATGATTACTTGTGATTGAGCTTGGTGGCTAAATTGGGTTTGGACTTGCTTATTTCTAATCACCCCTTGGTCTCACCTTTTGGATGCAAGGTCAGCATTCATACATAGGGGAGGGGTCTACTTGAAAAGAGCATTAAGTGTTCCACATTTTCACCCTCTTAAGCTTTCTTGATCTCACTTGTTTTCTAATACCTTAGCTTACTTTGAGTTCATGTGAAGTGTTAAGTGTTCCACATCTTTGGACTCACTTCATGTCTACTTGGTTGGCTAAGTATTCCACCTTGGTGCCTTGAAAACACTATTGATAGTAGGAGACTTGAACTTGTAGAGTTAGTTGGATTTTGAGTTTTCCTAACAAGTGGTGGTTCTAGGTGCACTTGCTTGAAATACTTTGCCAAAAAGAATGCATGTCAAAGAGGGCTACTAATGATTTTTGCAGGGCTTCCCTAAGCTTAAAAACCAAACCAAGTGCTTGTTTAATTACTTTCTTTGATTGAGTGCGGCATATACTAGTTGTTTTATTTCATAGGCACTTAATACTTTGTGAAAAAGATTTTGAGGTGATAGGAGAAGTATGCTCTTCACCTTTAGGTGAATTAGAAAATCTTGACCCATCTTAAGGTCTTGGAAGCAAGGGAGTAATTGAATTTTCTTGGTGTGCTTGGAATTTGTTTAGTATAGGAATCCTTTAGAGGGCCTGCTCTTGAGCAATCAAGAGGAACGACCCAAGTGGGGACAACCTTGTCATCATTTTCCTTGGTGGCGAGTGATTCCAACTCACTATAATCTCAAGGCTATCAAGGACACAAAACCTTGGTAGACATAACACTTGTCTTCACTTGATGTAAGTACTTGTGAGATTGTGACCATGAGGAAAACATTGAGTAAGAATGCTTAAGGTACTCTTGAGGCCGCGAGGTCCCAGTCCTTTATGAGGAGCAAGAGGGGTGTTGTGAATGGAAATCCTTACTAAGAACCATAGATTAGAAGCCACCCTTTTCAGCCGCTTATCTTCTCAGTGCAAGGATTGATCCAAGTGGAATAACCTGGATCACCCCAAGATATTTACCATATGTGTCCCTTTCGTTGTGTTGTTTGACACTTCCACGATAAAGCCAATATCTCTTATGGGCAACCACTTGGTGTGAGGCAAGGGGGCATCAAGTTGTGGGCTAAGTTGGTAAGTATTGAGCCTTTTCTTGTAGGTAGATATTGCTTGAAGTGTTCTCGAAAGTGCTATACCTGTGTAAACGTTCTCAACATACAAACGATCGGTAGCATTCATAGGGTGCTTTCCCAAATTCAATATCACAAGTGTTTGTCTTGGCAAGGTTGCTTTTGCCCTTGTTTCAAGTGTTTGAAGACATGTTTGATCACTTACTATTTGCAAACTTGTCCCATTGTTGTTAAATTTGTGATTGATATCCAACATTACACCCTTAGACTCAAGAAATTCGAAATCAGACATTCAAAAAACTTGAAATTTTGCACAAATTGGTCAAAAATTACATCAGTATCACCTGCCTTAAGGAGAAATATCGCGCAATACTTCACGCCAAAAATTGTATCGCCCAGAAGTTAGTAAATCTATTGCCCAGTAGTTTTGAGTTCTATCGCCTGTCTTTGGGTGAAGTATCACCAGTCTGAGGTTTATCTCCATGTATGCCTAGAGTTTATCACCTGGAAAATTTCAATTGTGATCCTTGTTTTAGACATTAAGTTGACTCTTGGTACAGCTTGGATTTTGAATAGGTTATCTAATTCCAGTGTTAGACACCATTTTGACGGTGAGTTCCTGATTTTAGCTCACCTAGAGATCATTTCAATTGATTCATAAGGCTACCTTAAACGTAACTTGCCAAGTTAGGAAGCTATTCTTAGTGAGAAGTTCATCTCTAGAATTGTTGATTACACCCTTGGAGAATTTTGGTCCTCTCATTGTCCAAATCGTTTTATCAATCTTTCAATTTGAATTTTGGCTAAGTCCAACCTCCTGATTCAAAAGTGCAAGGATATTCATCCTTTGATTTGAAGCACCTCTTTGATAGTGTTGGTGATGCCCTTTATTATTTTCTATCTCCCATCTTTCTTTGGACATTAGAGAACCCCAATTATCCTTGGTTGGAGTTAACACTTTGAGAGATCAACTTATCATTTAGAATCTCTTTTATTTCATGTCAGTTACCACAAGATACCAAGTGAATCAAGGGAAGAGACCCCCTATTGTCTTTAATCAATTACCCCTAGTTAGAACCCATCGACAACATAAAGAAAAGGAACCTCTCTTTGATCAATCCCCTAGGAGTCAACCCGAAGTTGAAACTGATCTTCCTGAGAAAGGTACACCTGAGACACACTATTCATCAGGAATCGACATGAGTTTGTCAGATATCAAGAATTCAAGAAAGATACTCAACCAAAATCTTCAAGAGATGTTTTCAAGCTTTAGAGATGACAGTCACATACCAGATGGATTTAGATGAGCTATTAGTTCCCCTGAGTCACCTTTGATCAACACGAGATATTTGGATCCTTAACAAAGAAGAGAAAGGCATCATAGACATGATTCTTTAGAAACAGTATCCCAACATTATGATGATGAAACAGAGTATCATGTTAATGCAGCCAACTTACATAATGTATCGGGACCTTCATCTCCTCCTAAAGAAAAATCTTGGCATGCTGACGCCAGATTAAAAGCTACTAAAAAGGCTAAGAAAGATTTCAGAGAAGAGCAAGCTGCGAAACAAGAAAAACTTAGGAGATTGGAAGAAGAGGAGAAGATCTTGCTAGAGATGAAGCAAAGAGCATTGCAAGAAGAAGAAGATAGATTGTATGTGCAATTCCTCCAAAGATAATTCCATGGTAGGGGAATTAATAATGGGACCAACTCTCCCCCATCAACCCCATCACAAAGTCCAAAGACTAGAAGGAGGTCTAGGACGCCCTCAAAATCTCCAACCCCGAGAGGAAGAAGAGTGTCACGATATGATCATCATAGAGGAAATTCACCTCCCAGATTTTCTAAACAGCCATATCAACAGATACATGATAATTCGGATACTTTAGATTTCATGGCCATTCAACAAGAGCCAGCTTTCCAAGCCTATGTTGAGAAGTATGTTGAACAAAACAAGGACCAATTCTTGGAAAATTTAATCAACAAAGGTGCTAAGGTACCTTTTGATTTTGATGTGGATAGGAAAGTGAAAAAGAAAGAACCATCAACTAATGAGATGATCAAGCAATTGCAACGGGATATGGATAGTATGAAGGCTCCTAAGAGCATATTTAACTTAGATTATATTTGTCCTACTCCTATTGACAAAAGTGTTGTAATGGTTGATTTCCCTAAGAAGGTTGAGTTTCCTACATATGACAAATATGATGGTATCGGTGATCCCCATGACCATGTCAGGCAATTATATATCATGAGCTTTTCTTTCCACCATGAGGATTCTTACTTAATGATATTATTCCCGCAAAGTCTCAAGGGACAAGCTATGGAGTGGTTCACTAACCTAACTCCACCAGTCAAAAAATTTAAAGAACTTGTGGAAAGATTTGTACAACACTTTGCTTACAATTTGACATGACCGGTCACCATGCTTGACCTATGCAAGTTACAAAAAAATCAAGGGGAGTCATTTGTTACCTTCTTACAGAGATGGAGATGTTTATGTGCAAAATACCCAAGGACAATTCCTAAAGGAGAGAGAATTGATATTTTTGTGAGCAATCTGGTACCCGAATTAAGGTATGAAGTTAGGAAATCCCCCTTTAGTTCCTTTGATGTTATGGTTGATGTGGCATGTCGCATTGAAGATGTTTTAAAAGAACAAGGAATTTTTGCCAAGACAAGTAACAATAGCCAAAATAACAACAACAACAACAGTGGAAACAAGGACAAGAAACATAACTATTGGAACAAGAATAAATAGGTGGTCAATGACGGTGTTGTCGACTCACCTCAACCTAAGATGGAAGTCCTTAATCTCTCCAATGCAGTTCAAGCCATGAAGTTACAAGTATCCTCACAACAGCAAGCTAATAAGCCAAAATATCAAGGAAAGTCGAGAACAGAAAAAAGGCAATTTACAAAACTTGGAGATTCCTATGAGGACATCTTTAAGACTCTCCTTGCTCATAACTTGGTACAGCCTCAAGATCCTTCAAAGTTCCATATTCCTGAGATGAAGCCATATTGGTGGAATGAAAAGGCTTATTGTATTTATCACAATGGAATTGGGCATGATATTGAAAACTGTTTTAAGCTCAAACATCTTGTTTAGGACCTTATTGAGAATGGGCAGTTGCAAGTGGATGGTTTAACTTCTAATTTAGATCACAAAGCTTTCAAGGAGCCCTTGCCGAAATATGAGAAAGGAGAAGGATCTAATAATGACAACAAGGGAAAGGCTTCAATAAATTATACCTATACCAAAGCAGACAACATCATCAACATGCTTGAGATAGTCAAGGAGAATGTTAACATGATGAGAAAGAAGGATTCCTATGAGCACAATAATGATTTAAAACAAGTTCCTTATGATGGACTCGTAGTGGTGTTAAAAGGTCCTAACTCATGGAAGGAGTGTCAGCATCTTCATGCGGTCACTAGGAATCAAGCTACTCAGTCTCCTATTATTATTAGAGGTCCCAATTCTGGCAAGCCTAAACAACCTACATCCAAACAGATCTCTTCTAAGTCTACTGTTGACCCTAAGCTTAACTACAATCTTGTTGACCAACTACAATGTACACCAGCGCAAATTTCTATTTTTGAACTTTTGGAATTATCCCCGAGGCATAAGCGTGACCTTGAGGATGCTTTGCGAGTGGCAAGTGTCCCCAAAACCCTAGATGTGGATCAATTCCAAAACATGGTCAACCATTTAGCCAACCCTCATTAACTTACTTTTTCAGAAGAAGATGACAAATCTTTACATCACCCACATAATTTGGCCTTACACATAGAAGTCATGATTCATAAAACCCGTGTCAGACGTGTGTTGATAGATGGGGGTGCAGGGTTAAACATTTGTACCATGAATTTATTGAAAGGCTTAGGATATTCTGAAGAGGTTATTGACATAAGGAAAAAGATCATGATTAAAGCATATGATGAAGCTGAAAGGAGTTCCAAAGGGTTAGCAGTTTTGCCGATTCGTATTGGTCCAGTAGAAAAGGATATCTTATTTCAAATTATTGATGTTGGACCTTTGGCCTACAATATTTTGTTAGGGAGGCCATGGATTCATGAAATGCAAGTGGTCCCATCAACATACCACCAATGCATCAAGTTTCCTCACAATGGTGTAGAAATTTGCATCCCTGGGGATAGTATGTTATTAGTCAATAACATTTCTACAGGATCACACATACCTTTGAATCGGGAGGCTGACAATGCTAGTGTTTCACTAGAATAGTCCGAAGAAAAGCTTAAAATCATTGACCTTGGCATGGGAGATTACAAGATTGATTCTTTTACAAAATTGCCTATATCTCCTAGATCTTATGGTAAGCCTTCATCAGATATGAAACCTTCATCATCAGCTATGACATTATTTGGAAAATTTGTTGAGTCTTCAGTCCCTATTCAGGCAGAGAAAGAGGAAGTTGCTGTCAGAGAGTGGATTTATCATGAAGAAAAGTACCAACATAATGAAACTTTTTCTCCTTTGCCTAAAGCTTATGGGAGGGGGTAGACGCTAGTCAAAAACATGGGGTATCCAGGACATGGTCCCCTTAGCCACAGATTGGATGCTAGAGCTGAACCTTTGGATCATGCACTTTTTGCATGGAAAGAAGTGTGCATTTGGTGTCACCTCAGGCAAACTTTTAGGATTCGTAATATCAGAAAAGGGTAGAGGTTGATCCCAAAAAGGTCCAAGAAATTTTAGATATGCCACCTCCAAGGAATATCAGTCAAATGAGAAGTCTTCAAGGATGACTCCAGTCTATTAGGAGGTTCATTTCTCAGCTTGCAAATATAGCACAACCCTTTAATAAAACATTTCATAAAGGTGCTTCTTATGTTTGGAACGAGGATTGTCAAAAGAGCCTAGATCAAATCAAACAATACTTGGCCAATCCCCCAATTTTGATGCCTCCTATTCCAGGAAAACCTTTGATCCTATACATTTCAGCTATAGATACTTCCTTGGGGGCTTTGTTGGCTCAGTTAGATGAAAGTGGAAAAGAAAGGGCCATATACTACATAAGTCGTACTCTTGTCTCATATGAGGTCAATTACAATAACATTGAGAAAGCTTGTTTGGCTGTGGTGTTTGCTTCTCAAAAGCTACGACATTACATGCTAGCTCATACTACACACTTGATCACTAAAATTGATCCTCTAAAGTATTTTCTTAGTAAGGCTACTCTCACAGGGAGGCTCACTAAGTGGATGATGGTACTGTCAAAATTTGATATAGAGTACATTGAAAGAAAGGCCATAAAAGGGTAGGCAATTGCAGATCAACTTGCTGATTTTCCAGTTCAGGATAGCATGCCTATGCAAGTTGCATTTCCTGATGAATATATACTACATGTCACATCTCGCACCTAGAAGATGTTCTTTGATGGCTCTAACATGCAAAATGGGTTGGGTGTAGGAATATTGTTTGTTTCTCCACATGGATACACTATACCAAAGTCATACAAACTACTTTTTCCATGTACAAACAACATTGCAGAATATGAGGCACTAGCTAATGGTCTGAAGTTGGCTATAGAATGGAACATCACTGAGTTACATGTTTTTGGGGATTCAAAATTAATAATAAATCAAGTCAATGAAGAGTATCAAACCAAAGATGACAAGTTAATACCCTATAAAAATATGGTTGATTCTTTGAGACACTACTTTGCTTTTGTAACATTCCAGCAAATCCCTAGGGCAGGTAACAAAGCTACAGACACTATGGCCACATTAGCTTCAGTCTTGCAATTAGAGCAACATGAGTCTCGGTTTGAGTTCCTGGTGGAAGAACTACGTTTCCCTATATTTGATTCTCCTGAAAGTCATGTCATTTGTACCCTTGTCACCCGTGAGTCTTCCCGATATGGTGCTATTTATTCATATCTCCGTGATGGCATCATCCCTGAGTCTTTCAATCACTCTGAACACAGAAATCTCATCCATAATGC
This sequence comes from Chamaecyparis obtusa, assembly GCA_027943335.1. Lineage (NCBI taxonomy): Eukaryota > Viridiplantae > Streptophyta > Pinopsida > Cupressales > Cupressaceae > Chamaecyparis > Chamaecyparis obtusa. Next base: position 356,867 of record BSBK01002193.1, read on the forward strand.
CTCTCGCCATACCCTCATTTCTGGTGACCTATATAGGGGGGGTTTTGATGGGACGCTTCTTAGGTGCTTGGAAAAGGAGGAATCCAACCAAGCGTTAGTTGACATCCATGAGGGCATTTGTAGTGGACATTCCAATGGTCTTGCCATGGCCCCTCAATTGCTTAGGGAAGGGTATTATTGGCCCACAATGCAAAATGATGCAGTAGCTTTTGCTAAATCTTGTGAGAAATGTCAAAAGCATAGAAACTTGATTCATGCTCCAGGTAGGGAGCTCATTCCTTCTATTTCGCATTGGCCATTTTAGCGATGGGCCTTCGACCTTGTTGGGAAAATTCACCCCAACTCATCAAGTGGACATAAGTTCATTATCACAGCTACTGATTATTTCATGAAATGGCTAGAGACAGTCCCTCTTTCTATTGCCTCAGGCAAAACAATCTCACTTTTTATTCTGAATCACATTATTTGTCGATTTGGGATACCCTCTGAAATTATTACTGATAATGGGGGACAATTTAAGAACAAGGACCTAAAACATTTATGCAAAAAGTTTAAAATCAAGCAAAATTGGTCCTCCATCTATTTTCCACAAGGCAATGGCCAAGCAGAGGCCTCTAATAAAACCATTCTTAAGATCCTTCATCGAACAGTACACAAGAATGGTAGGGATTGACACTTACAAATCAATCCAGCACTTTGGCCTTATAGAACAAGCATTCACACACCTACAGGAGCTACGCCTTTTTCTCTTACTTATGGCTCTGAAGCGGTGTTACCCCTAGAGGTAGAGATTCCTTCACTTAGGGTCTCTCTCAAAGGACTGATTACAGATGACGATTATCATGCCATGAGGTTACAAGAATTAGAACTTCTAGATGAGAAGTGCAAGGCTTCCTTTGATCACATGAGAGTATATCAGAAACGGATGTCCAAGGCATTCAACAAAAAGGTTCATCCTAGGGAATTTCAGATAGGTGATCTGGTTTTCGAGCGAATCCTAAGAACCAATAGAACAGAGAACAAAAGGGCAAGTTTGAACCTAATTGGCTTGGACCATACATTATCACAGTAGCTTTTGGTACCGGTGCATATTTTCTGTCAGATGAAGATGGAGAACAGCTCCCTGAGCCCATCAACATTGTGCACCTCAAGAAGTTCTATCCTTGATGCCTATTTTTGTCTGGGGGCATCCTTTGTACATATTTTATGATCTTGAAAAAATACCAAAAAAAAATTGATATATGATGCTGAAAAAATCCTATAAAGTATAAAAAGTCCTAAAAAAATATAAAAAAATCAGAAAAAATTCAAAAAATACAAAAAAATTGAAAAAGTGCCTTGGTGAAAACCTGGAAACAGGCGCCTTGGTAGCAAAAATCCAAAAAAATTGAAAAAAAAGAGAAAAATTGCAATAAAATCCAAGTGGTGAAAACTTGGAAACAGGCGCTACTTGAGGCCTTTGCACCCTATTTGTTAGCATGCGTCCTTGATACTTAGCCACTTTCCATTATGCCTTGACCTTATTTGACTTGGTCTGGAATTGGTCTTTGTCTTTGTCTAGGGGGCATAACTGTTGGCATAGGTCCTTTAGGTGCATTTGTCTCTAGGAGCATTTTTCAACAGGTGTTTTTCAACACCACCCCCAATAGTGTTTCTCAACACTACCCTTGCGTCGAGTGTTTCTTAACACTTATCAGATCACTTTCCCAACAGTCTAAGTTTGATGCGATAGTACTCATTGGCAGATGCGATACTCAGAGTTTGACTCTTTGACCAACACACACACACTTAAACAATCAACTCAATTGAGACATGTTGACTTTATTTTTCTTTGTGTGCTATCTATGAGGATTTCTTTGATGAGTGGTCTCTCCCTGAGAAGTTTTCGATGATGCATAGCTAGAAGACTGAGGGAATGAGAACATGTTTTACTTCTTTATCTGCTTGTGGGTATATTTTGTTGATCCTAATAGTCATGAGCATTTATGCTTGTCCTACTTGACACTATGGATTGACAAGGTATTATCCTTGACTGTTTTGCGAGTGCATGCTTCTAGCTATCCTAAATTTTTATGTGTCTTGATACATAATCTCACCATAGCAAACTTAGGTGATCTCACTGCATTAGTCATCTTGACCTATATGTCTTTGGTGCCTAGGTGAGATTTTCACATTTCTATCTGATATAGATCATATTCATATTCACATAGTTATACTAGTGTGCATTGTATGATCTTACGACACTACCAATAACACTCAATGATGATAATTAGATGTCTATAAGCATTGTGACCTTGCAATTCAACCACTTTCATAGTAGCTTGCATTTTTTTTAGGTTCATGATAGTGTAATTTTGCATCTTTGCATATGAAGAGAGTTCTTCTTTTTATCATACATGGACTGGTTCGTCAACTGCGCTCACATTCTTCTTTTCTCGATCACATCTTTCACTTCTTATCTCTTTCATCTCGAACCTATTTCCTGTTCATCACAAGGAGTTAATCACATCATATCTGTATCTTAAAAATGTCATTTTTAGAATCACAAATCTATGTCATACACATGAGAATCTACATAAGCACATATATACACATTTTGAGCAAATAAGACAAGACAATACATAAGATAACTGATATGCATCCAATGAGATTATAACACATGATATAAACATCCAAAATATATCTCATATATAAATGTCATGATACAATACATGAGATCCCAACTGGATCAAAGTTTCAAAAAATATCATCTGACATCCCTAAAACCTAACCCTAGACCTAGGCTGCACTGTCTCCATTGCGTGGCGCTAGTGGTGGTGGAGGTGGCATCGCCGCTGGGAACATATCAGACACTCCTACCCTCTGAGAGTACGATGGTGCTCTCTGGCCCTCTGGGACTGCCTGGAGGTAGAGCCCATGATAATACGCTGCCCTCACCGTCTCCCGTCTGATATCTAAAGTGGCCATCTGTGCTGCTGTCTCGCGGCACGCTATCTCTACTTTGAGATCAGCTATCTGCTGATCTCTCTCTGACCTTAGATCCACCAGCTATTGCTCTCGCACTGCTACAGTGATCCTCGGCTACTGGATCTCTACCTCTAAGGTCTGCACTCAGGCTCTCAGATCATCTCCCACAGCTGGATCCACTGGCACCTATGCCTGCTCCCGAGGAGGTCCCTGTGCCTCCCCACTCCCTGAGCTCTGACCTCATAGCCATTTCTGGCTACTAGCTCTCGACCCCTCTCCCACCTATCCTCCTCCTCCTCCTCCTCCTCCTCCTCTACCCTCATCATCATCTCCCCCATCTCCCCCTGCTGGGGCATCCTGTGCTACATCTGGTATATTAAACTGAGGGAAGGATACCCTCCGCCGCTCTACCCTGTATGCAGCATCTGTGCCTGCATCTTCCATATCTGGGAGATACTCCCAGGGCTCCCTCCTAATCGTAGCTGTCTCTGCGATGGCCTACTGATAATCTAACATGGGGAGCCACCCATGTCCCTCCTCATCTCTGGCCTGTGCATAAGTAGTGGTCTCTGTGGAGACTCTCTGCTGACGTCCAAACTGCCGCCATACCCGAGTGATACAAAATCACTCAATGATCTCTGAATAATGGCCTACCAGTGGCCGAGAGCATAGCATATAGCTCAGCTCCTCATCAGCGTCACTCCACACCTCCACATCCATGTATGGCCTCCATGTAAATGCGGTCATCTCATCCAAGATCCTCCTATAGTGTGTCACATTCCCTGAGTGGGAATGTGACCTGAATCCTGAGTACCTGTAAATGTATGGGTACCTCATCTCTCTCGGCTGCACTAAGGGGCGCACCACAGTGATGTGCTCCCATGCTCACACCTGTGCCAGGATGGCACCGCATGCCCATGTCCTCCTGTCCCTGTACACGATCTCATGGAGCTCGTGGTACATCTCTGCCAATATCGTTGGGCCCCATGCCATACGTCGAGGCCTACCAACCAAGTCTACCAATAGCCTGCCCCATCCCAATGGAAATCCCTTCTGACTGTGATCAATCATCAGGATCTGTGATATGAATGAGGCCACAATGCATGGTACAGGAAAATCTCGGCCGAAATCCTCAATAAGCCTCTCCCAACTAGCATGTCTGTCCAGGATGGTGACATCCTATAGCATCTCCTGGATCAACTGTCGCCCCTCAGTGGCATCCTGATCGTAGTATACCTGCGCCAAACACACAAAATCATGTTAGTTTTCATCATATGGAAACATTATGCTTACACAATTATATCTTAAAACATGCTTATACTCACAGGCTCTCCCTGACATGGAACTCGAAGGATCTTGTATACATCCTCTAGTGTAATCGATGCCTCTCCAGTAGGCAGATGGAAGGTTTTGTGCTCACTATGCCATCTCTCAGCAAGAGCAGTCAACAACCAATGGTCAGCTCTGATGTATGGGAGCCTCAGTAAGTAGCGGAACCCCATCCTTTGGATATCATCCTCACCTAGATTATCTAGGTATCGGACGCATCTCAGACCCACTACCTTCGGCGCTCTGATGAGCAACACCGGCAAAACCTCCTGCAACCAGACAACCAAGCCCTTTGTCAGTATATATCACGATCAACATCAGTACACACTACTCTCAATGCAATTATTGTCTGGACCCATGTCTTACTTTTCTCAAAAATGATTAAAATTTTCAATTTCTAAGAGAAGTATCGCACGATACTTCTCTCTATAGTGGGGCGATAAATCTTGGGTTGAGCGATACTTCACCCGCTATCGTGTGATAGTTCACCCGGTATCGCACTATACTGGTGTCAACTACCGCGTGATACTTTGGGGTCCCGCGAAGTATCGCGTGACATTTCTACTCAAAGGGTGCAATATTTCTAAAGTATCGCGCGATACTTCGCCTAGCTTTTAAAATTTGAAATTTTAAAATTTTAAAAAAATGTTTTTTAAGTGCAATAAATGCTATATGACGCAATCAAACAGCTAGTTTTCAAAAACATACCGGGGCACCATAATGTGGAGGCCGGTTGTGTAATCGAGCACGCTCGAATCGATGTCGGTGAAAGGGAATGCCTGCTGGTTGAGCCATCGCTATCTCTCAGAGCTCTACAAATCTTGATTCTCAAATAGTAAAAAGTCAAATGATCTTTGAAAATGACATTTTCACGCCTTTTATAGTATTTTGACTTTTTGACCAATTTTCAAAACACCTTGAAATTGCACAAAAATTGCACCCCTACCTAATTTTGACGTCCTGGATCTATTTTCAGACTTGAATCAAAATCTGAGATCATCTTGATAGTCAAAATCGCGTTTCAAAATTTTCCCCTTCTTCTACACAGTTGGCTGACCATTTGGGGCATAATTCTTTGATCTTTGATGAAATTTCTTCCTTCCATGTCTCTCAAATTTTCTAGTCTTCCATTCACTCTATTTCTAGTCTTTTATTTCTATTCTTCTATTTCTTCGCTGGGGCATATTTTCACTGCCTAATGGTTAACCTTTTGACCCTTATCTTCGATTGTGATTCATTATGATTTGATCAAATCTTTATCAATTTGCTGCATCTCCTCTCTCTGATTTTGATTTCGACTCCGAGGGGGCAGTATTTATGGGATTCTTATCCTTGATTTCTTAATGTTCTTGATTCAGACATCTTTTGTGATTTTTTGCTCTAATTTGAGATTCTTATCTCTTACTTTGAATGTGATCCCAAATCGACCTCATGTTCAAAAGCCTTTTATTTATGCTTTGTCCGGATATGATCCCGAATCAACCTCATATTTGAATTGTTTTGTGATCCCAGATCGATCTCACATTTCAACTTCATTCTTTGACTACATGTGTTCCCAAATCGATCACACATTAGTCAAAGAGGGGCAAATGTATGCACCCAAAAATGGTCGCCTAGACTTTGGGCCCCATTTATTTAATTTATCAACCCTGAATCATTTTTATCAATAATCAGTATTTTTCAACATTACCAATTTCTTGATCAAGTCTTAGTTTCGATCATATATTGGATTTTTTATTCTATGGGCTAACCATTTTATCCTAAGTTTTTATTTACTTAAAAGGAATATGTCCTTCCCTTTTAAATAAATAAAAAAGCCCACCCCTTTTCCTCTTATCCTAAGTTGCACAAATAAATCATTATTCCTATTTTGCAAAAAGAAGAAAAGCACTTTTTGTCTCACATGGACATAAAGTCAACTCTAATTTTCCTATTGGAGGAATCTTGTGCACATGGATTGAGCCTTCTTTCTTTCTCCATCGCCGATTAAGTCTTTTGCCTCTTAATCTTGATCATCCATTGACTCTCATTTCCTATAAAAGAAGAGCTCTCTTCTTCATTTGCATATACCATTTTTTTTATGCTAATGTTATGCTGCAGGTTTTGGAGCTCTCTTTGAGGACACTCAAGCTTTGAAGATCATTATGGCATTTGCATCATAGTTGCATCTTCATATTAGTTTTGTTACTTGTTTTCTTAGTTGCATTCATGGCATTCATAGTGTAGATTTCCTTTCATGCAATAGGGTAAATCTCACATAGCTTAATTAGGGGCTTGAAATCTATTGTATTTCCTTCATAGATTAGTTTGCACTTTCATTTGATAGATTAAGCTTGCATTGTCATTTAGATTTGCATTGCATTTCCATTTCGATTCTTGGAGATATTGGCATTCTTGCCCTTGTCTTCACTTGAATCTCTCATTGTGTGGTTGACTAGCAAGGTCACAAGCTTGTAGCTCTAGCTGAGAGAAAATGTCATAGTCCCTTGCAACTCCATGCATAGAGAGCTATGAGCCGCTTTGTGAGGCCTCATTGTTGAGAAACCTTGCATGCAATGGTTCATAAAAGTGTGGTCACATTTGACTCATACAATTAGCACTGTAATTTACATTTTTGATAGGGGTAGATTAAACTAGTTAACTCTATTGTTAAACTAGTTTCTTATCTTTGACTAGAGCCATTAATGTGTTGTTAATGCACTTCTAGTCCCTTTGTTCCATGGGCTAGCACCCTTTTGCTACTTTTCCTATAAAAAACATCAGGTATCTAAAATGAAAAGTCAGCCCTCTTAAAATATTTTAAGCATTTAATACTTTTGAACCCATTAAAAAAAAATGTTAATTATCCAAAAGCTACAACTACAAGCTACCTTAATAACCAAACTATAAATTCCTAATCAAAACAATTGGAAGTTTATACTGACTAATACTAAAACAACAATGGAAATTTAGAAAGTAAAGACTATCTAAGAATATCACGAATCAAAACTTGAAATAAAACTAAGCTTCCATATATGGAGCAGATCAAAATCCACTTCTTCATTATGGGTTGGTTGCTTCTTCACCTGCCATGCTAGTTGAGCCATGAAGGAGCTCCCCCACTATCTTCAATTTTAAATAGTCTCCTCTGCTCCTTGAATCTTCTATGCTCGTGAAGCCATCTCAATGTTATGATTGAGGAACATTGAGAGAGGAAGGTCAATCAATGTTCTAAACTTTTTAATCTTCTTAAATTGACTGCACAACCACGTGCAAAGAAAAATTGAAAGTAAACAACCAAAACATACACAATACATCCACAACATAATAACACCAAGATTTTTGGCATTGAAGTCCTATTAGAGGAAAGATCACATTGGGGATGGAACCCACAAATAATTACTCTGCAGATGTAATAACCCTCTTAAAGGTTTAGTTACAAAAAGGGGAATACACTTTAATTCAGGCACACTTTCCTAGAGGTCACTGCTTAGATTACAACAAGGGCTACAACCATGATATAGCTTATGTAATGACCCCTTTCTTGATAATTTGTTTTGATGAGGCCATCAATGAATTATTATAGTCTGATTGACATTATTCAATATAAGTATGAAGTATTTCACCTTAATACTTGATCATTGTGGTTTTAGTTATTGTTGCTATTTATTATCCTTCTATAATTCTTCGCTTAACTCTTCTTTATGATTCCTATTGGGTGCTTATTGTAGGTGCATTATAATTACTACCTTATTGGATCACCAATCCACTCATTAGTCACTCACTAATCACTAGTTAATGCACATGAAATTTATTGACTTCCATTGCTAATTCTCAATCATTATAACCACCATGTGATCATTGTAATTAGCTCATGTTGAATACATGAATAGCCATTAATGTAGGCCATGTGGTTACAAGTATAGCTAATTTTTTTACAAGCTTCCATGGTTGCTTTGTAGTTTTGGTTTGCTTTGACATCTCTCTTGATCGTTGTCTAAATGGTAGGACCCTCTTGCCATTATCCATTACTCGATTTCTAGTGAATTTTCTTGTCTATGTTCATGCTGCTCTTTATTTGTTATAGAACTTATAATACTCCAGGATGTGTTAGTATCCCTAATGATTGTTGTAGAACTAAGTCAAACTTCTCCTGCTGAATGGTGTCTATATTAGTAATTATTAGAATCATGAGAATATCAACAATCACTTAGCGATACCCATATGCGTCATGGCATTTTTTATAATCTCATTTATAAAAAGAATTGTCATTAGGTCAACTAGAACACATCTTGATATCTTCAACTCAGTATATGGATCATTATCTTTCAATCCACGTTGCACGATGACAACCTTACCATAAACAATAGCCAGTAAATCTGCTACTCCTTTGAGTTTATATCTCAACATGAATGTCACTTATGTAGCAAATAGGGGAATGAATGTATTACAAGTTGAATTAGTTAGACGGTTATTTTTTAAGACTATTCTATCTTATCTTCCTCTGTATGGTCGTATTTAAGTTTATATATATATACTCTGGATATTATCAATATTATTTCATACGGTAATTGTCACAGATGTTAATGTCTATGAATATTATTCACACCTATATATCAAGGTAACTACATGACCTGTATCTCTTTTGCAATGCCCTGCTAAAGACTTGTTTTTCCTTTTTTCTAAATCCTCGATGATTGAGTAGTCAAAACTCTTTCCATGTCTAATGTCGAGTAAATTTTTTTTGCTGAGTTGGATGACGTGACTATGAACAATGAGATCAATTTGGTCTCTAGTGAATGAATCCTTACCGCATAACCCTTCTTCTTTTCCATTCATTCCCTAACCCATCAATATATCTTCCTCCCCATGGTTTCCAAAGGAATTAGTCGTGCCTTTTCAACAGGCGCGGTTTATGATTTCCAACCAGGGGATTATGGATTATAATATATTAAAGAATATATTATTTTAATATTAATTTCGGCAAGTATGTATTAATTTATTAACTTGGTATATATAAACACATTTTAATATATTTGGCTATATATTTGTTTTATTATTCATTATATTAATAAATAATATGTCAATAATATATTATTATCATTTATTAATAATATATTATTATATTTTTTTAATTATATTAATAAATACAATATTATATAACCCATTAAGAATACATTATTATTTTATATATCATTATTTTGTTCATATGTCAATATATTAATATATTATTATTTATTATTATATTAATAAATAATATATTATTGTCAATTATTACTTTATTATATCGTATTTTATTTGTCAATTAATTCATCTTTAATTATTAATTATTAAAGCTTATTAGGGAATGCGTGTTAGAATAACTAAGAGGGGGGGTGAATCAATTATCTAGTGTCCCACAATCAAAATGTACAATCCAAAACAAATCTTCTACTTCTGCTACTCGGTAAATAGATAATACTTTCACTATCTATGTTTTTACTGATTGTCAGTCTAAACTTTATAACAGTTACCGATTAAATCTAACATGTAATATACAAAATATGATAACAAACAAATATCACAATCCATTTAGATCTCGATGATCTTTGGAGGGCTGGAAACGTTGAGAATGAAACGGCGCTCCATTACGCGGCAAGAGGTGATTATGTGGAGATTGTGAGCCTGCTATTGAAGAAAGTGAAGGATATTGAAATAATTGTGAATAGAGCTGGGGAGTCTGCGCTCTACACGGCATGTGAACACGGCTCTGAGCGCACGGTACTGAAGCTGGGAGGGATAGATTGTATTTCTGACACGAGACAAGATAAACGGACGTGTCTGCATCAACTCCTCGATATGGAAGGCCCTTGGATAGGTAAATTCAAAGAAACAACAACGGGGTTCCCGTGCAGATGCATGCCACTACGTTCCAATGCTTTACCATAAGGAATTCACTAGCTTTCTTCTTTTCCATCCTAGCAATGTTGCTCTTTACCATAAAGAGTAGGGAGACGCAAGAAGTTTCTCTAAGGATATATGGTTTCATCCTTTTGAGAGCAAGATATTATAGAGGTGTCCTATCTTTCGGAGTGGGTAACATATCTTTTCCTTACAGCGGGCCAAGTATGGTATACAATGCAATCAATGCCACGGTAGTGGCATTCATCACAGGTGTATATGTTATGGTGGCACCCAAGTGTTTGTGGTTAGCACTTACGGTGTGTACGATGGGAGTGTTCACCGTCTTAACATATTTCTTCATGGTGACTGCTAGCAACTCGGGCTATAACCTATTCTGTCTTAATGTTGGCTGTTGCTACCCATGCTATCCGTAGAATATTTTGAGAGCTCAGAGTTGCATATACATCATCTGGACAGTGTTTTCTGGGCTAATCCTATTGTAATTTTTAATTAGAATTATTTATATGGCTATTAATAAATACATGTGGAATAATTTTTAATTAGAATTATTTATATGGCTATTAATAAATACATGTAGAATTATTTTTAAAAATTAAAACTTTTATTTATTTAAATATAAAAGTAGTTTTGATTAAGTAAAAATAGATTTTGAAAGGACTCGAAGCCTTGTATAAAAAAATTTCTAAAGATAAAGCAATATAAGGCTCAGATACAATAGTGGAAACCACCAAAACAGTAGAGGGATTAACCACTAGAAAAACTCCCACCAGCAGACAACAATCCACAACAAGGGACATTACGATTTACATTTAGAGCCACCCTTGTAGGATAGAAGATTCATATCCAAATGAGGAAGGGAAGGCTTTGGTTTCTTTCCTTTCACAGTTGTCCAACTATCCTCCAACTTGGCAGCATCATTCAACCAAACCCCTGAAGAGATAGAAGAATGGCAATCCAAAGAATCAACCCCCAACAACACATTCCTCTTGGGGGAAACTGGGAAGGGTGAACCTACAGCTGTAGTAGACTGGACAACAAGGTCAGCAATTTGGACAACAGTAACCACCATAGCAGGATCATTCTGGACAACATCAGCAAAGTAACTTTAACAATTTTATAAGTTGCATGGTTTAGATTATTATTAAGTCGATAGGCTTACTCCCAGGGAGATGCCTGTCGATTTTTTTAGACCATCTGATAGTCTTACGCAAGTGGAAACCGGTGCTGAGAAAAATGGAAGTGTACAGTTTGTTAGAATTTTGTGGCTCTGTTTGATGGTTCTTGTTCAGTGGCTATTCCCTGCACTACTTTTCAGTGATTTCATTTTTATTCTTTTTAAGCAGTTCATTTCATTAATTTCAGCTATCCATAATTTTGTTTCAAATCTAGCCAATTTGTAAGGGATAGTTTTTAATTTAGTTATTTACAAATCATGCCACGTTTAGAAAACTATTAATATGATTTAGAACAATAGAGAGGGGGAGTGAATCAGTTGTTCTTGGGTCCCGATGTATAAGACAAACTTAAAAACTTTACTTCAAATCAGATCAAACAACCAAAATAAACTCAGTCATCACTGATTCAATAATAGAAACATATAACATTGTAGTCCACTACCCAACTGTAATTCAAATTGCAAAACACAGAAATGTTCAAACCAAAACATTCACACAAGTGTTAACATTAGGATTTATAGTGGAAACCCAATGTGGGAAAAGCCACTTTGTAACATGCTACTATTATTTTTACTCTTTTGAAGTGAGCTCAGTTAAAAGCCAACCCTATCAAAGGTTACAATACACACTATCAAGTGTGACCCAGTTAAAGGATTTCAATCACCCTGTTAGAAGTGAGCCTTGTTACAAGACTTACATACACTCAATTAGAATGCAACCTTGTTCAAAGGATTTAACATATGACTCTTAGGTCAACCTCTATTAAAAAGATTTTGACTATTACAATGGTTAGAAAGTAGGAGCAGTATTTATCTGAAAAACATACAACTCACTTTGCAAATATCAGATCCAATTCCGTACACAAATGCTAGTTTACTGACTTTGAAACTTTTCCATCTCCATCTCTGATCTGCTTGAAACTTTTCTTCAAGCAATCACCACACTTCTCCTTCAACCTTTTTGCTTATACAACTTTAATAAAACTTATCTTCCAGCATTCCATTTTCACCCATGCATCAACCTTACATATCCAATGCTCAGGTTCCCTTAATACTCTCCTCAATTAGGTTAACTCATCTTTTTCTGCTCAATCTTATTCGTAGATCTTAGGGTTAGGTTAGATTCATTGAATCTACCCACATTATGTTCTTCGGCTCCTTTTCTAGAAACATCTCAAATCTCATAAAGATTTACAATAAAATATTTTACAGTACATTTAATGCTTTCAAACAATCAATAAATAAAGTCAACACATTTTACATAATCCAAGAATTCAACAATGTCGGCTCCAAAATTAAATTCTTGTCAAATATAAAAATATTGATGCTCGGTCAATACTATGATCATCCATTTGGTCTTCATGTAGAAAGCTTGGTCATTAGTAAAACTATTTTCTCAGCATACACTGTCTTCCTTGGCAATTTACTGAGGTTCGGTCGACACTAGATTTTTTGCTCAACATACACTAACTTGATCGACACTAACATTACTCAGCTTAAACATGATTTATCTATTTTTGCTCGGTTAAGCCTACCAGTTTAGTCTTCAATCTTACTAAGATAAACAATACATAGTCTCATCATTGTGCAACATAGTAAAGTACACTTTGTAGTATCAAGATAACTCAACCTTTCCTTAGGTGCTATTATTACCAACCTTGCCGCAATCCTTCACAACAATACAATAGATATAGTACTTTCCTAAGTAGCAATAGTCTTACCAGTTAAGGTTTTGACATCAATGACAATACAACAATGATTTCAATTACAGTTTCCAACAAAAACTTCTATCTATATGGCATTTTTTATCTTAGACACCTATTCTACTATGTTTCTTTCTTGTGCTTCCAGAATTTGCATGGTGTACTCTTTTAATACTTAATGAGCTAATGAGAATCTTGGATTGAATGAAGAGAGAAGGGTTGTGGATTTACAACGAGAAATATCAAGCATTATGGAGGTTGTCATGTGAAGTTACAAAGAACAACTCCAATCTCCTTTTTTATTTGTTGTAGTCACAGAAAGCCAATTCATAGCTTTTTTAGCATACTAAGCATTCTTTGAAATTGAAATTGATGTTTAGTGGATAGGAATAATAGATGCTAAATAAAATGTAAGCCCGTGAACAAATATTGCATCTCCCATATTGCTTAATGAAGGTTGAAATTCATAGAACTATCTGGATAATCTAAATGGTTTCTCTAATGATAATTTTTGGTTGTCCATTAGGTTAAAGTTGGTGACTGAATCAGCCCACCCAACTTCTTTTTGTATCCAATCTAAGATCATGTGACTTGTAGAAAAGATGGCATTATTAAATTTAAAAAGTTGAAGTTCACCAGCTTGAAGCTTAAAAATATTGGTCTATTATTCTTTCAATTTCCAGGGGGGATATGCGATGAAGAAAAGAAACCCTCTGAAAATCTTTTTGAGATAACAGAACAACATACTACTTCATTATATCTTTTAAACTCATTGACCATCCCATACTAATATGTTCTAAAAGTAATTTGAGTTTAATGGCGAAGTTGAATATGCATTTCATATCTTTAAGACGATACGCTTATTTTGAAAGACACTTTAGCTAGATTGTTCTTATGATCCAATGTTGTCTTATGTCGTAAAATGGTGGTCCAAAAATTTGGATGTGAATGTCTTACCCCACTTTTTTCTCAATGCCGACGGCTGAAAGTCTCCTGACCTGAATTTTTTTATGGCGATTTAAACTCACAAAAAGTGGTGGAAACAATGGATGCTACCTCCTCAATTAATTTTCCTGGCTGTAACCATTCTTTGATTGCATTTAATTGCCTAAGGACGTTCTAGAGTGGTTTTGGCTGTTGACTAATCCTCCTATAGGATACTTTTCATTAATATTATATTGTGCTTTGGGTGTATTTGTTCTAGTGTTGTAGTTGCACGTTTTGTCTACCTTAAATGAAGGAATTTATCCCACTACTATATTATCCTTGGAAATGATTTATGGATGTAATTCTTAGTTATGTATTTTTTCAGGCCATGTGTTACATTTGGAGGTAGTCATGTTTACATGTTGGACATCTGTCACTATTGCATGTCGAACATTGTTGTTTGGAGGAAACGAAGAATTTTCTAGATTTTTTAGGAAAATTTTGGTAGTGGATTGTAGGGGGGTTGATTTCTATCAAAGAAAAATCATTCATTTGAAAAATTATTGAGTAGATTGGAGATGTTGTATAATAGTTTCACTGGTATCATGTAGTCATCTACATGAACTGCCAAAATACCCTTACCTTTGGATGCTTTTTGTTGTTGATTGAGTGCTTCCTGATGATGCTTTTGTGGCCTTCATTTCTTCATCTTGTGTATTAGTTTGTGCTCTTGTTTAGGGTTTCTATGGTATTGAGGAACATCTTGTTTGGAAGGATATGCTATAAAAAATCATTTGATAGAGTCACATAGATGGAGGAAAATTGTCAAGAGGAGATCTCTTCATATGGATTGCAATTGGGACATGATGGCAAACACAATTTGAGCAATTTATTATTTTTCGCTCCTTCCTTTATCTTAGGATTATGTAGCAGATGGAAAGAGAACCATTTTGAGTTTGATTAAAATTTTCTTAGAACATGAGTTGTGTGCTTGCTATTTTTTTAACAGTTATAAATAACTGAAATCCCTCTTCTTAATGCCCACAATACTACTCATAGAATCCTTTAGATATGATATGTTATATGGTTCTTTTCGCAATATCCATTCTTTTACCACATTCTCTTCTCATTTTTTTCCCACACTTCGGTTTAGTGATGGTGTTCATGTCTTATGGTATTTTCCAGTCTGACATAACGCAATGGTCTAGGAGATCTTAGTTCAAAACCAAATATTCTGTTAACCTAACTCTAATTGCCAGAAATATAGTACAAAGATTTTTTTCCAATAAGCTTTATTTTTGTAAGATAATGGCCATTCTATCATGTTAACATGTAGCATCTTAACCATAACCAGAACAGAGCTTACATGCTTAATTAAATGAAATGTATGTAAGAAATTACTAAATTTTTATAGTGAAGGGTTCTGGAAGTGGATGGAAGAAAGTAATGAAATATTCAAATGCAAAATAGGATTTCCCATATATATTGGTGAAGCACTAACCACGTATCTTGAACTTAGGAAGAGTCTCCATAGGACTGAAATTTTTAATTTCAAGAGAGAGAAAGGAAACTCACGATTTAATGGAGACGTTCATTTATGTTTGATTGTCCATCATCCCATCAAAAAGGCTTTAGTTGTCCAAGTGATGAATAAGGAGCTTCTTCAACAAATAAACGCATACAAAATGGCAGCTACAGAGAAGGATATTCTGTCATCTTTGGATCATCACATTTTTTGCCATGAAATATTGTTCTAGTAGAGATTAACGTCTGAAGGCATAAGAAACCTAGTAAAACCTTCTCAGAGTCCACCATAAGGTGAATATTTATATTCCTAACTTTTCCTTTGGTGGATGTACTCTGATTTATATGTGACAGTGACCCAAATAGTGTATTTACCACTGAAGTTTTCAAAATCAATCTAATTATATTTGTTATCTTTTTTCTTTCGGTTAGTTTCAGGTATCCTTAAAATTTTTTTGGTATGTTTCCATTCCATGCCATTAGCTACACAAACAAAAGTATCATACCATAAAGCTTCAACTCCATTTCCATGGCTGCTCGTCTTTTCTTTTCTTCTTCAAAAGTCTATTCTATGCTATGTTGAATTGTAATTTGTGGGGTTGATCTATTGTATTCAACATGTATGATATTGTATCTAGTTGAAAATATACAAGTGTTGTTTTTATGTTTGAATTGTTAGCATTTTATATTCTATATTGTCTTGTTTTTATGTCATGGCACACTAAACATAATTTTTCTATTAAGTAATCAAAAGGAGTAAGACTTTTACAAAGTCTAAATTTTTAAAGCATATAAATCAAATAGTTTGTACCCAAAATGGGTTTGTTGAAAAGGCTGGTGCAACTTTCATACAAGTACAAATCATATTTGTAAAGCCAACATCCTTTGATTTATTAATTTTATTTATGATTACTTTTTAAAAAATAAAAAGGCTAGCACAATTTACATACAAGTGGAAGTCACATTTGTAAAGTGTTTTTAAAAAGGCTGGTGCAATTTTCATACAAGTGGAAGTCATATTTGTAAAGTGAGACCAAAGGGAAAAAGTTGATAGATGGTATATAAATTATACAAGTAATTTACATATCCTCTAATAATTTATATAGTTTTAACACATTTCAATGACTTTGGTGATAAATTTATACATAGATGGTAGGAATGTTGACATTATAAAAAAATACCCTCATAATTGAAAATATAATAGAATGAAGGTTACTCATTCACCAATAGAACACCTTGACCATGTAAAGCCTTTAAATATTTACCAAAATAGGAGTGAAATATTTGTAAGAAAAGTTTGAATAAATATGTTCAACCTTTAGAAAGAAACCTAGAGTGTTGCCAATAGCATCAAAGGCTAATTGGCACTAGAACTATAGTATCCAGGGTAAATCTCTATCCCATCCTCAACAAGACTAAAGTGTGTAGAATTAAAATAATGCATATTAAGGAGTGTAGGTCATTGATGAGCAAAAGGGAGAGATGGAGAGGAAGATATTTAGAGATATAGAGGAAGATGGAGAGAAAGGGATATAGATGATGAGATAGATTCAATTTTTAATTGTTTCTTTCAAAAAGATAGGTTATTCATTTGATATAGGAAATGATAGTTATAGGGATATAGATATATAAGGAGAGATAAGAAGATATATGTTAAGAGAGATGGAGGAGAGTGAGTAAAATGAATAATAGAAAGACGAAAGAGAGATCGAGAAGTGAAGAGAGAGAGACAGAGTGTTTTTTTGGATTCTTCCATTAATGAAGATAGATTATTCATTTCATCATGTAATATATATAACACTATCGACATAACCCTTGCACCCTTGAAAAGGTGCAAGTGCTAGTTATAGATTTGAGGAGAATAAAGGCATTCAAAAAATTATGTTTGCATTGTTTTTTGGTTACTATTTGTTGTGCTATATTAAAATGTATTTTTATATTCCATATATTGATGGAAAATAATATGGTGAAATAGTCTAAAAATATTAATAAAAAAGTGAATTTTAATTGAACTGATTTTTCTGTTAGGAATTAGGTACTTACATTTTGTATGTGTAGGAGTTAACATTTGTTAATGTAATTATTTAATTAATTTACACTTAGGTTTATTAATCCTATTTAGTCATCCATGTCTATTGGACATTTGTCTACACAAGGTCTCATTATTTAACAGTTCTATATAAAATGTATACCATCACAAAGCTATCGTAGAATCTTGGCAATATTCTTGAAGAATGCATCATGAATGCACTTTTTTGTAGTCTCATGATTTATGCACATCTTTAAACACCTTAAATGTTAGAGTGGCCTTCACACCATTTCATGATCATCATCATCTATTTCTATGTCTAGAATCCCCTCAGCTCTAATCCAGAAGATCATTTCATTGCATTCAAAGCACCCTAGAAATTACAAATAAACTTTGATACCATATGCAAACTTGAAGGCGTGATAGTTTTACTAAATCTAGATGAATCACCTTTATACAGGTGTGAATATCTAGGCATTCTAATTGTAACTGTGAAATGACATTGCAAACAATGTAAGGTGTTTTATGCGTCTCTAACATTCATTTGTCAAAATGTTTGTTGGTTAATCAAGGCATTGCAAACATTGTAAGGTGTTCACATTGCTAGAATGAAAATCAATAGGTTAGAAGCTATAGCTGATGTTGAGGCTAAAGGAGAAGATTGGCTCAATACTAGTGCTGATAATAGTACGACTAAGATACTGGGAGAAGAAACTAATAGAAAAGGAAGGGGGCATGATATTTGAAGTGCTAATGAAGTCTCTTAAAGAAAAACAACCTCAAGGAATGCAATGCTTAGATACTATTACTACCTGAGCTATTTGTGTTGCTACTGCTCCTGGATTTTTATGCTTGGGGATAAAAAATGGAACTCAATCTACACAAGGTGATTATTTATTCTTGTTAGTTTGGTAGTTTGGACAGCTGTTCATCCATTTTCTAATAATTAGTAAATAATTGTATTTATTAATTATTTGACTCCTTGTAGAAACTTCTAGTTTTTAGAAACTTATAGAAACTTCTAGTTTGTGGAAACTTCTAGCAACTAGAAGCAACTAGAAACAATGGAAGTAGTATAAAAGGGGGTCAAGGGGCATTTGAAGGCAATGAAGTTAACATCAAGTTTGAGATCAAGTTTGAGAACAAGCTTGAGTAGTCTTGCAGTGTTAGCAAGAACAAACTTGAGTAGCCTTGCAGTGTTAGCAAGGGGCACTCTTGCAGTGTTAGCAAGGGTGCAGTGATAGCATTTGTGGACAGCAGTGGAGGAATATTAGCAGGAGAAATTGGGAGATTTTAGGAATTCTTCTAGTGAGAGGAAAGGAATCTTGTATCTCTTAATTTGTGGAATATTAATATATTTCTCATCTACAGTATTGGTTTTTCCTTTGAGGTTTTTCCAGCCTGACGATTTGTCCAAAAATATTGTGTCATTGTGTGGCATATTTCTTTCTGTATTTATTGGTGAAGTTGCAGTTATGTTATTTTTTGTTATTCGTTAATCAAATAATCTTTGTAAGATAGGAGATTAATAACTAGTGACTGCAATAGAGAATTTTCATATGGTATCAGAGCCAAGTTGAGGGTAGAAAGAGTTTACCCTAGGTAGAGGAACGAAATTGAGGGTTTATAAAGTCTAGTTTGACCTCTTTAGAATTATTATTTTCTTCATTTCTTCAAGATGGCCTTAGCCAGTTTGAGAGATCAGGATAGATTGGATGCTGCCTCAAATTTTGGTTTCTGGAAAGATAGAATTTCTTTATTGCTAGAAGAGAATGATATCAAGGAATATGCTACCAATGTTGTAGATGTACCTACAGATACAAAATAGCTTGCAACATACACGTAGGAAGATCCCAAGGTGAGGAGAATAATCCTTGATGGTTTCAAGGATCATATTGTTCCACATATCGCAGAGTTATATATAGCGAAGAACATGTGGGGTACTATTCTGATTTTGTACCAAAATGCTACCATGAACTGAAAGCTAATTCTCAAAGAAAAGTTGAAGAATAATGAGATGAACAAGGGAGAAGACATTACAGGTTACCTCACTAGACTTAGACTTGTCAAGGATGATTTAGTAGCTATTGGAGATAAGCCAGATGAAGACGAGCTAGTAAGAATAGCCCTTAATGGGTTCACTAAGCAATGGGATGTCTTTGTTCAAGTTGTTAGAGAATGAGACACCTTACCTAGTTGGGATTGGCTATGGAGTGATTTCACTTAGGAGGAGCTTAGACTAAGTCTTGTCAATGGATCCAACAACAAGAGTTAGAAAAGCGAGGTAGAACAGGAGAACATTTCCCTAGCAGGAAAAGGGAAAGCAAAGAAGGGGTCTAGAAAAAGATCAAATCCACAAAGCGAGAAGAAGAAGAAGGATCTATCTAAGATCAAGTGCTTTGGATGTCACAAATTTGGCCACTATGTCAGTGATTACCGACAAAAGAAGAAGAGTGAAAAGAAGGGCAAAAATTTGATGGCAGCTCTAGCAAGTGCAGAGGATCTATCTAGTGGATTGGAGGATGAGTTTGCACTCATAGCTTGTATGGTGAGATCAACCTCATAGAGTGTATGGTACATAGATAGTGGGGTGTCATTTCATATGATAGGAGTTAGAGAGTATTTCTCCAGTTGTAAGGAGGAGAACACCAGTATCTAGATTTCTATGGGAAACTTGTCCAAGCTCAGCTTAGTTGTGAAAGGGACTGTTTAGTTTTAGAGAGAGAATAGAAAGGTGATTCCTCTTCAGGATGTGTTGCATGTGACAGGATTAGGTATGAATCTAATGTCAATGTATTTTCTTCAGGATAAAGGGTATAATGTAATTTTTAGAGGGACACAGGTGTTGATCAAGCACAAGGATTGTAAATCACCCGTATCTATTGGACTTAGGAGTGGGTGCCTTTATAGGCTATAGATTGAGACTCCTAAGGCATTGATAAGAAACAATAATCCTAGAGATCTTGGAGAGCTATGGCATAGGAGGATGGGTTACATACATCATGGAGCACTTAAATTTCTTCGTGAGATAGTGACAGGTGTTCCAAAGGTGAGCACAAAGCATGATGATGTATGTAAGGGATTCATGTTGGGGAAGTTTGTGAAAGAATATTTTCTAAAAAGTGACACCAGATCTGAGGTTGTTCTTGATCTAGTTCATTTAGATGTATGTGGGCCAATTTCAATGAAGTCTCTCAGAGGATATGAGTACTCTGTTACTTTTATTGATGATTTCTCCAAGAAGACCTAGATATACTTCTTGAAGACCAAGGTAAGGTTTTTTTGCTACCCATATAGACCCCAAAAATAAAATTTCAAGTTTAGGGTCTTCAACCTCTTTGAACTAATTTGAACCAAGGTTCAAAGAGGTTTGAAGTGGTTTAGTTTTCATAAGAAGATTCATAGGTTTAGAGCTTCAGAGATTTGGAATTCAGTTTGATGGCTCGACAAGTTTAGTATTATAGGTGACCTTGGTGATTTCAAAGTAGAGCATTCAGATTCTAGGTTTTGTCTCATACTTTTGGTTCAATTGATACAAAGAGTTTCATGGGTTCAGATATTCAATTCAAGTTTGGATTCAACAAAAATAGTAAGGGCCCTCCAATGTGTAAAGATGATCTTTCCAAATTATTAACATTTTTTTAATTATAAAAGTGGATTGACATAGTTGACTGCTACTGAAAAAAGGGAATAAAATTTGATAGATGGTCGCTCTTTAATGCAAGAAAGGTAACTAAAATGTTCTCCGCATCCTAATTACAACTTTCTTTTTGGGAAGATGGTGAACTCATGGACTTTAGATACAATTCCATATGTAGAGCATCAACAATACTGTGCAGTCGGGTTTGTGATTAACCAATTTTTGTATGAGAAATGCTATAAAGTTCCTATATCTTTAGAGGTTTTTAAAGTATCTCTAGAATTGATTCAAATTTTCCCTTAAGATAAAACCAAAATGCAAGCAACGACATGAAGAATGTTCAAAGTTTTTCACGTAATTGGCAACCACAAATTTGCAGGAAGTAGTAAAATAGTCATATTTCAAGGAGCATAACTCCCAATTCCACCGTTGGATCGGCCTAAATTTTTTATATGTTTGAGAAATCATAGTTCTCCAACTTTCCACTAGAGTGATCATCGAAATTATGCTTGCTTCATGAGCTATGGATGATTGAGTTAAGTAGTCTCAAAACTGTGAATGACAGTCACAAAATGCTGACAACACTTC
This sequence comes from Chamaecyparis obtusa, assembly GCA_027943335.1. Classification (NCBI taxonomy): domain Eukaryota; kingdom Viridiplantae; phylum Streptophyta; class Pinopsida; order Cupressales; family Cupressaceae; genus Chamaecyparis; species Chamaecyparis obtusa. The sequence goes on from BSBK01002193.1 coordinate 378,631, forward strand.
ATCACTAGCATATGCCAACTGTCAAAGGATAAATGCATATTTAATTTGATATGATAAACATATTCATTTTTATCCTTATGGCTATAATGTATATAATAAATTAAGCTTAAGAAAATAAATGAAGGTTGTTTTGTTTCTTTAAAAGATCTTAAAGATTAAGTTATTTTAATTAAAAATAGCTACATGGGGAAAAGAGGAAAGACTAATAATATTTTCCAGATTCAATTAGGGGGAGAAAAAGGATTATAAAAGAAAGATTGCTCAATTCAGAGAGGCTTCTTCTTTTTCTAGGGAAGCCTTTATGCTAGGATAGGAGAGGAGAAATGGATTTTAGTTTCTATATTGTAACAGGAGGGAGTTTTTTTTTTAAAAATAGTCTTATTGTACAGAAATAGAAGTCTTTGAATTTCTGTTGAGGCATGAGTGAAATGAAGATGATATTCACAATCTTTGTATTGTCTATATTTTTCTTTTGATTGCAACTAGACTTTGGGCCATCATGATCACTTATTTATGTCCCTTATGTCATTAAAAATTGTTTGTATGAATTTATTCCAGAACTTTTTTTTTGGAAATTTAATCGTACAAGAAGAAATAATTTCTCTGTCTATTTTCAGTCTAAGTGATATTCATGAATGTAGATGATTAAACTTTGATATATTTTCCTTCATCATTTCCTTTTTAATTGATCTTTTGCATCTATTTCGATGATTATGGGTAGATGCTAATGTACCTTTTTTGCTTTCTGGTAAAAAGCATACCCCTAATTTTATTCACTGCATATCTTTAAAGAGGGAGCTGTACCTCTCAAAATTCAGAGGAAAGTTATCAATTCAATGATAACTTCTCTAATTGTTGGTGATGTTTTTCCTTCTTTCCAGGCATTGTGAGTCATATTATGCATTTATTTTTGAAGGAAAAATATGTTCACCAATAGATTTTTGGTGACTCTATTGGGGATTGGAATCAAAGATCAATGCTAAATTTATTTCCTTAGTTTTTATATTAGATATGTTATATATGTATATGCAGGCTTGGCAAATCTACTAATTCACCATGCAGACCAGAAAGATTGTGATCAAGAAAAGGACTGATCCTACTCTTATGGAGATTTATCCAATGCATGACAAAGTGTTGAGCTAGTTCTTGTACAGTTTCAAAGAAAGTATCTCTTGGACTGTCAGAGAAAATATCAGTCTGGAAGATGATCATGTAAGCACTCTTTTTTGGAGAAGTCTTTGTGCGCAATTCCACAAACTCAAGGATCTAAAGGAGTATGAAGAAAAGGTGGCAAGGTTGAAAGTAGAGCTGATAGTTGATGATGAAGAACCTCTGGTAATATCATCTTATTTTATCTCTCACAACTATGTAGTCTTTAATTAACATGATGGTACTCAAGGAAACATAGATAAAGGTGCATCCAAATCCTTTTTCTCTCTGGATTTAGAAATCTTCAGATTTGAAACTAATAATAGTCTTCTTGCTTCAAAATTTTCTATTTGTGAAAGTTTTGACACCATGTCACTAGATTTGGAATCTTTTTTTTTTAATGAGAAGGCTGAAAGTAATCTATCCCATTGTGAAATCAGTGGTTAGCCCATTGAGAAATCTTGTCAATCTGAAAATGAAATTTGTGGTTGTGATGAGGTAAAGATATATTTGGCTAAAGCATCTCATGCTGAAATTTTGTTTGAAAAAGAGAGGTATGGAGCTAATTTCCAACCTATTGGTGAGTCAGTTGAAATGTTGAATGAAACTCTCTTCACCAAGGAAGAAGAAGACATCATATGCAGATTTTTATCACCTCTTGGACAAGGAGATCTCTCTTTGAATAGTCAAGGTATGAATTTAAAACAAGTAGACTGTAAGAGGTTTCTTGGTGATTCATTATTCTATTCTCCTTGGTGTGAATCTACTAAGATTAATGTTGTGAAGTCTAAAGATGCACCGGAGGAAACAAAGGGTTAGATGTTTTACATAGTTGATAATGCCCCGATTCTTGATAGAGTTGAAGAAAATTTTTATGACAGGTCTAATCCCACGTTGGATGAATTTTCTCTTTTTGATAATATGAAATATGATGGTTATGATTATGGAAAGGAGTGTGCCATTGTGGACCATGGTCTGGAGGCCAAGGAAGAAGTTTTTGAATATTATTCTTTTCAATTTGAGATGATTCCTTGTTTGATGAATGTTATGGAAAAATCATTCAAAGATGAGGAGAGCTATGATGAAATTTATCTATTTGGAAAGATGTATTGGGTCAACAAGTTTTTATATATCTTTAGCTTATCATTCAATATAGAAGAAGTCACTAGAGAGCCCTATTTTCAAAGTACTTCATTAAGGCATCATTTACTACTCCAAAAGGGCTCTTATTTCTCCTAGTCGGTAAATGGATTCAAGTGACTTCTTCTTGCTTTTAGTTCCTGTGGTAGGCCTTCTTCCTACCTTTGTATATATTGCAAATATTCTTTTGGTGTGCATAGTGTTAGTTGGAATAATGTACAAGCTTCGCGCTTGCTGGTAGTTTAGGTGTTTTGGCTGGTTGGCTTTGCCTTGCTCCCCTCCACCCTTATGCAAGAAACTCTCAATTTTTCTTTTCTTAGTGACTCTATTCGCCCAATGGATAAGGCACTTATCTTTGCCTAGAGATTGCTAGAGTTCTCTATTTTTGTGCCAAAAATAGCCCCACAGTTAGAGCCCATGTTGGTACCCATATAGACCCCGAAAATAAACTTTCAAGTTTAGGGTCTTGAACCTCTTTGAACTACTTTGAACCAAGGTTCAAAGAGGTTAGAAGTGGTTCAGTTTGCATAAACAGATTCACAAGTTCAGAGCTTTAGAGATTTGGAATTCCGTTCAAAGGCTTGATGAGTTCAGTATTATAGGTGACCTTGGTGATTTCAAAGTGCAACATTCAGATTCTAGGTTCTATTTGGTACTTTTGGTTCAATTGATACAAAGAGTTTCATGGGTTCAGCTATTCAATTCAAGTTTGGATTCAACAAAACTAGTAAGGGCCCTCCAATGTGCAAAGATGATCTTTCCAAATCATTAACATTTTTGTCATTATAAAAGTGGACTGACATAGTTGACTATTGTAGTTAGGGTAGTGGGCATATAGCCTTGTGCAAAGATGACCAGCTACCGACATAGTTGACTATTGAACCCAATATAGCCTTGTGGGCAATTAGGAGTTGACTATTGCTGAAAAAAGGGAATAAAATTTGATAGATGGTCACTCTTGAATGAAAGAAAGGTATCTACAATGGTCTCTATATCCTTATTACAACTTTCTTTTTGGGAAGATGGTGAAGTTATGGACTTCATATACAATTCCATATGTAGAGCATCAACAATACTATGTAGTCGAGTTCGTCATTAACCAATTTTTGTATGAGAAATGCTATAAAGTTCCTATATCTTTAGAGGTTTTTAAAATGTCTCTAGAATTGAATCAAATTGTCCCTTAAGATAAAATCAAAATGAAAGCATGGACATGAAGAATGTTTAGAGTTTTTAATGTAACCAACAACCATGGATTTATAAGAAGCAATAAAACAATCATATTGTGGGAGGCATAACTCCAATTCCACCGTTAGATTGGGATAAATTTTTTATATGTTTGGTAAATCCTAGTTATCCAACTTTCTACTGGAGCAATCATCAAAATTCTTCCTGGTTTACATGATATGGATGACTGAGTTAAGTAGTCTCAAAACTATCAATGACAGTCACAAAACACTGACAACACTTCATCACCAGCATATGCCAACTGTCAAAGGATAAACAAGTATTTAATTTGATATGATAAACATATTCATTTTTATCCTTATGGCTATAATGTATATAAAAAATTAAGCTTAAGAAAAGAAACGAAGGTTGTTTTGTTTCTTTAAAAGATCTTAAAGAATCAGTTATTTTAACTAAAAAGAGCTACATGGGGAAAAGAGGAAAGACTAATAATATTTTCCAGATTCAATCAGGGGGAGAAAAAGGATTATAAAAGAAAGATTCTTCAATTCAGAGAGGCTTCTTATTTTTCTAGGGAAGTCTTTGTGCTAGGATAGGAGAGGAGAAATGGATTTTAGTTTCTATATTGTAACAAGAGGGAGTTTTTATAAAAAAAATAGTCTTATTGTATAGAAATAGAAGTCTTTGAATTTCTATTGAGGCATGAATGAAATGAAGATGATAATCACAATCTTTGTATTGTCTATATTTTTCTTTTGATTGCAACTGGACTTTGGGCCAGTGTGATGACTTAATTATGTCCCTTCTATCATTAAAGACTATTTGTATGAATTTATTCCAAAACTTCATTTTTTGGAAATTTAATCATATAAGAAGAAATAATTTATTTGTCTATTTTCAGTGTAGGTGATATTCATGAATTTAGATGATTAAACTTTGATTTATTTGTCTGCTGCATTTCCTTTTTAATTGATCTTTTGCATCTATTTTGATGATTATGGGTATATGTTAATGTACCTTTTTTGCTTTCTTGTAAAAAGCATACCCCAAATTTTATTCACTGCATATCTTTATAGAGGAAGTTGTACCTCTCAAAATTTAGAGGAAATTTATCAATTCAATGATAACTTCTCCAATTGTTGATGATATTTTTCCTTCTTTTCAGGCGTTGTGAGTCATATTATAAATTTAGTTTTGAAGGAAAAATATGTTCACCAATAGGTTTTTAGTCATTTCTAAGAGTTCAAGGCTCTTGTGGAGAACTCGACAGGAAGGTAGATAAAGGTTCTTCTGACAGACAATGAAGATGAGTACAAGAGTAATGAATTCTAGGAGTTTTGTACCAGGGAAGGAATCAAGAGAGAGTGGACTATTCCTTACAATCCATAGCAGAATGGAGTTGTTCAGAGTAAGAATCAGTCTATATCAGAGGCAACAAGGGCTATGCTACATGATCAGGACAAGCCCTGCTAATTATGGGCAGAGGCATATAGTACAACATTGTACATACAGAATCAAGTTCCATGTAAGGTACTAGGAAAGATGACTCTAGAGGAAGCTTTCATAGGAAAGAAGCTAGATGTCAGTCACTTTAGGATATTTGGAAGTTTGGCATATTTTATATTCTAGGTGATACACGTACCAAGTCAGATCAAACTATAGAGAAAGGGTAGTTTGTGGGGTACAATGAAACCTCAAATGCATATCAGATATTTATTCTAGGGACCAGGCAGATTATTATCAGGCATGATGTCAAGTTGATGGAAGATAAGGCATTCACGAGGTCCAGAGATTTTCCATTAGATGATTAGAGTGAGAAGCCAACAAAAGCTCCAAGGAAAACTCAATTGAGTCAAGAGAAGCAAAGCTCAAGTACAATTACTAGTTCTAGCATAGACTCGGGTGGTGAGAGTTCACATAGTATGGAGAAAATGGTGTAGTAGAAAATGCATCAACAAGCTATGGAGGTTGATATCTCATCTTCTACAGTTGGTAGCAGGAACCATGAGGTTCAACAAACACAGAGGGATACTCAAGACTTTGTGGGAACTCCTAGGAGGACTACTAGAGAGCAAAGACAACTAGCCAAGTTCAATGACTATGTGGCTTTAGTCATCCAGTTGGTAGATAGTGAGCCTTCTAGCTATCAGGAGGCTACACAACATCAGGTGTGGAAAAATGTGATGGTTGAGGAGTATACCTCAATAATGTAGAATGGTGTGTGGGAGGTAGAGACTAGACCAATAGATAGGGTAGTGGTTAGATCACACTGGATCTACAAGGTTAAGCATGGTGCAGATGGTAGTGTTAGCCCATTTTCATGTTTTTCCTGATAAGCTTTCTTAAAGATGGTTTTTCCCTGCATTTTCATGCCCTTCTCTATTTCTCTCCGGTCTCTACAACTTTCCTTGGCCTATGGCATTTTCCCTGGTCCTTGCAAAGTCCTTTTTCTTTTCTGTCTAGTTCAAAACCCTTGAAAATTTTGAAAAACTAGCCGTGCAATTTGAAAATCCTTCAAAACCCTTGGCACCAGCAAAACCCTGTTCTAATTTGAGGTTACTTTATCGGCAACTTAAGTGAACTAAAAGGCATGTGCACATTTACCCTGATGGTTTGTCACTAGGTCTCTAAGTTTCCTGGTAGTTAGTGTTTCTTTTCCCCGATTGCATGGTGGTTAGTCTCTGAGTCTCCAGTTTCCTAGCGGTAACCGCCAACTGTCTAGTGACTCGGTAAAAATCCTTTCCCCAACTATAGTTGCGTATTCTCCAAGTGAAATAAATCTAAGTCTCCCCAAAGTTTCTTTTTCACATGGTCATGTATACTCATATTGTTGTTATGCGACTTTGCGACTAAAGTTCATTGATGAAATATTTTTGATCTTTTCCTAAGTCTAGTCGCCGAATCTCATAATGCAATAATCCCTTCATGCGACTAATATTAACTATAGTCGGGCATTCTCTAGTTTTAATAAATTAAACCCTTAGTCTTTTGTACTGATGTTAGTGGGACCTTCGGCCTTTGTTGAAGTTAAAGTTTAGTCTAATCCTGTGGTTGTCATTTCACCACGGAAGGAAGTTGCACGCTGGATAGGTCAATGAAATAGCGACGACTGTTGATCATCTGGGTTGTCAGGATTTGTCAAAGAGGAAGCCAAGATTCTAATCTTACAGTTGGCGCATGATCGCAAAGAATCTGTCAGAACCTTAAGGTTATGCGCCAACCATCGATCTTCTCTTTTGAGATTTTGTCAGAGGGTCCACTGCCATGTGTGTGACTAGGATGTTCCTGATTGGTCCATGAGAGATTACTTGGAGTGGTCAGTGGGACCTGATTTTTTGATCTGCCAGGGACCTGAGGTGTCAGAGAATCGACGGACGGGGGAAGATCTGGTGGGTTTTGTCAAAACTATGTGAACTTAAGACAACTATCGATTCATCTTCATGCACCTAGGCTATTTTTCTGTAGTCCTTTTAGTGGAAGGGATAAGGTTGGCAACAGGGATAAATATTTCCAATGTAGTCTCTGAGTCTCCAATTCATTTTAGCAGAGATTCTTAGTGTTATCACGAGGTCACTGAATGATTTGGCGGGGTTTAAATTTTCTCTGCGACTGCTATTTGGACTATAGTAGCCTATTCGCTGAATAAGATATAATGTGGGGCTGCCAGGTTCTATAAAGAGATCAAAAGCCCGTGAAGGATGAAGATCTGATGGTCGCAACTTAAAGTTGCCAAGTTTTTAAATGAGAGCTGCCGATTTTATGGAAAGGCTATGAGGTAGTTGTTAAAGTTCAAATTCAAATTTTTTGAGATGTTTCTAGCAGCTAAAGGACTGATGTTAATGGCATATGTGATTGCGGTGGTTGAAGTTGTTCTTCTCTATCACTTCAGTGTGGTCCAGGGTATTAAATAACTACAAAGGGGTGTGTTTGTCAACAAGAAGTTAATGGAGGGGTACTTGGAGTTGTTGCAAGGTCTTTTTCGGGTAGTTTTGTAGAATTTTTGTTGATTTTCTTGATGTGATCTGCACGATTTTTTCATGATGAAAATCTTGTGCCGGCAGGTTTTGAATGGGTTTTTGATTTTCACCAAAGTCTGAATTAAATTATGTAAAATCCTTACTGTTTGGTTGGTGAAACCCTAATCCTAGCTTTCCCTAAGCTTTTTGCAATCTCTTTGAGATTTCCAAGGCAGCTAGCTTTATAAGTAGTTGAGTTTTTGACTTAATGAGGGTTCCAAATTTTTTGTTTTGGTCCCAAGTTGTAAATTGTTAGAACGTTGTGAGGAAGGAGAAGTCTGATCTTGTATTGATCTCCTATCTTTGAATCAAGTGGTAATGTATTGATCTTGTTGATATTAGTGAGAATATTACAAAGTTCCAATCTTACATTTCTGCATATCTTCGTGTCTTGTATTTGAATTCATATATTTTAGTTCCACAAAGTGGGACTGGCATATGGTAAACAAAGAGTATTGTGAATGTCATCTATGAGTTCCTAACAAAGTTTGGATTAAAGGTCTCTTGGATGTATTCAATGGATTCATTATAGGTTAAGTCTGGTATTCAAGTGTTTGAGTGAGAGGGATGATAGGCAAAGAACTCATCCCGAGTTCTTTAGTATTTGAGTTAGCATCATAAGTGATATATGTTACCGAGTGACTCCTTGCCCTAAGATAAGGCACTGATCCCTTCTCAAGATTCAGTTCACCAATTTTCAACCACACACATAAACATCTAAATGTCATACTTTCAGTCAATTTGTAAATGATTTGTTTGAATATGTATTTGGTGATTCCTTTAGAGAAAGTGAATCAAGGGTACACCCACCCAAGATTGAAGCTTAAAGTGAAGAAGGATCTCTTTGTTGATCCTTTTTAGTTGGGCCCTCTTTCTTGTGGACTTTGGAGTGGTAATAGAGTCAGGAATGTTATTAAAATATCTATCAAAGTTTAAACCTGCAAGTAAAGGATCATAGGGAACTATCCACACCGAACAAGTTGGCGACTCTACTGGGGATAAAAGGAAGTAAAGTTTGAAGGTTTACTCTTGTTTTTCTTGGCTACATTGAGTTCAAAATATTTCCCATTGAAGTGGGTGGTGACTCTGAAGGTTAGAGAATCAGTGTTATAAGTTTAAAATGGATAAAAGAAGAAATACTAGGTCTTATGTTAGAAAGAATCCAGAGATTGCTCTGGAACAACTACCTAGGCAGGAAAAGAAGAGTTGGATTGGAAGAAAAGGGGAGTCTACCAGTGCCCCTACAAGAGAACAAAGAAATTATAGAAGGAGAGCACCATATGGATCCTCCAGCGAGGAAGTTTCACATGACAGAGTCTCTAGGTCAGATGGTGGTCACTTTGAGGATAGATTTTATGATACTCCAGAAGGAGTTTTTCAGGATAAAGGTTCATTACCTGTAAGCCAGGATGAACGAAATAGAGATGTGGGCTTAGAGATTGATTTAGGCTCAAATGAAGATAATGTCAGAAGGCAGCCCATGGAACCAAGGCGAGTGCATTTCCCTTATCAACACCAAGTTGATGAGGAAGTATCATCAAGCTCTGAAGATAACGTGATAGATCCACATAACCTAAATGCACTTAGGTTACAGTTGGCAGAGCATGATGCTATATATGAAAGACCGAGAGAAGAGAGAGAGGATGAAAAGGTAAATGCCCTTATTGAAAGGGAGTCTCTCTTAAGGAAGATCAAAGAAATGAAGGAGAGAAACAAGTTGCTTGCTTTTGCTCCTAAGGTTTTGTAGCATGATGTTTTTGGTGATCTTGAAGCTCTAAGGAGTGAGAAAGAACATCTCTTGCAGGATCATGAGTTTGATGAAGAGGGCCCAGTGATCAAACAAGTGCAAAGTTATGTTCCTTTGCCCAAAAACAAAGATGGACAGGAGGTCACTAGACCAGAGGTTATTGTAATAGACAAAGGAAAGCAAAAGATGGTGGGTGATAAAGCAAGTAAATCATTGACCATACCAGGGATCCCACCACCTAAGACAAATAAAGAAATAGAAATAGAAAATAAAAGAAGAGAGGATGAAGCTCTTGCTCAAGAGTTGGAGAAAGCTGAGATTGATGTTGCCATTGCAGAGAAGAAGAGGAAAATTCAGTTCTTGAAGTCTTCATCAGCTAATATTCAAGGCCCTTTTGCTACTGAATTAGGTATACCCCCCTATGAACACTAGTGTTCCAAATAATAATGCCACCACTAGTGATACAATTCCTACCACATCTACTAGGTCATGGGTTGACCTTAATAGACAATTAAATGCACAAATGGGTGGAAACATAGATAAAAATGCTAATACTAGTGGGAACACTAGTTCTGGATTTCAAAGAAGACCTATGAACCTAGAAGGCAATAGGTAGATTAGTTTTGATGGGATACCAGGATATCCAAATGCTTTTCCAAAAGATATAAGAGACAAAGTACCTGAGTTTGCTTGAAATAATGCTATCAGTTGTGAAGAACACCTTAGGTTGTTTGTTGACATGCTTAATGACTATGAGGTGGAGCATGAGGATGTAGTTTTGAAACTGTTTGTGTAATCTCTAGTGGAGGATGCTAGGGATTGGTTTAAAAGGCTTCCTGATAAATGTATTGATACTTGGGATTATTTTGAGAGATGTTTCAAGGAGTAGTTTGGTGATAGACCAAATGCTAGCTTCATGTTGAATTAATTTAACACCATTAGGAAAAATTAGAATGAATCTGCAGCTAAATTCAACATGAGATTTCAAAAGGCTATGCACAAGTTGTTCCAAGTCATGAGGTTAGATGAAAATATTTATTTAACTACATATTTCAATGCATTTGATGGGAAGATGGGTTATTTGCTCAGAGATAAGGAGCCTAGAACTCTTAGGGATGCTTTTAGGATTTCCATTAATATTGAAAACAACATGAAGATATCAGGAAAGTTGGGTGGAAAAAGGGATGATCCTAAGTTATTTGGAGATAAGAGATACAAGAAGGATAATGCAAATATTGTGGGAAATAAGAAGCCAAAAGAAGACAAATTGGACAAGGTTCTCAATGCATTGAAAGATTTGAAGGCACCTGCAAATAGGAACAGTTTTGTTCCTACCAATGATGGACCACAATTCAATAACAATTTTAATAAACAAAATAGATTGTAGAATTATCCTTACAACACCCAATGGAAGGATGGCAAGCCTATTGTCCCTGCTGCAAAAGATAACAATGATAGAGGTGTCCCTGACCCTTTACATAAGTCTTCAGTTAATGTAATAGAGAATACACCTTGGTGTGTTGCATGCCAGTCCCCTCATTCTATAGAATATTGTGTGGTTGCACATTCTATGGCTGCAAATCAGGCTTGTGGTAGTGAGGAGATTGAACAAGAATTGACATAGATGATATTGGCTGCAACATGGTTTCTTCATATCTAGGATATGAAGGAGATTCTAAACTTGATGGAGAAGTAGACATCAACATTGAAAGACATAATCAGACTTCCTTCCATCAAGAGGTCTTCTCTAATGGAGAAGATATTGATAGAAAAATTTGTAACATGAATTCTTCTTCTGAAACAATAAATTTGAGAATGCCTTCCAAAGAAGAGATGAGGAGAATTACTACAGAAATGATTGCCAATGTGCAAACTAGGGGCATGGCAGCAAGGAGCATAGATGGAAAAGCTGCAGGCATGTTTATAAAGAGCACCAACTCTAGGGAGCATAATGAGAACAAATCAAAGGTGATCACAAGGTGAAGATTAAGGATGTTAAAAATAAGAATGGTGACCCTAAGGGAGTTGGAATTGATAGAGCTTCTAGTAATGTGGAGAGGCCAGTTAACACAATGGCTAAGAATGAAAATGAGGAAGTGGTGAGTACACCTAATGTACAAGGCAAGCTGAAGGACATGAAAGTAGTACAAGTTGAGGTGCAGCCTGCTACCCCTATTGACATGTTGTCTGTCTTGTCTCAAATCACAGTCAAGGTTCCATTGTCAGAATTGTTGAGAATCCCTAAACATAAAGAGAGGGCCATTTCTTGGGTGGACAAAGTTCATAATGATGTTTCATGCAATGAGTCTCAGGCAAAATTTTTGAAAAGGGATGAAGCTTGGGGAATTGTATCTCATATTCCTCCTATATACTTGGATAGTTCTGTCAATGCCATCCTTGAGAATATTGATCCATTCTTCCTAAGTGTACTTGTGAATGGAATGAAATTAATAAATTGCATGATTGATAGTGGTGCCTCTAATACTATTATGCCTTTTAAAATCATGGAGAAATTGGGTCTGAAAGTGGACACAGTGCAAGGCAGATGTTGTGCAATGGATCAGAGGGAGGTACCAGTTATTGGGACTATTAGTGCAATGCCTTATAGGCTAGTAGCATATCCTAAAAAAGAATTGACAATGAGTGTATTGGTAGTGGATAGTCCTCCTCATTATGGGATGTTGCTATCTAGAAGATGGAGTGTTGCCATGGGAGGAAGCTTACAGTGTGATCTGTCCTTTGCTACTTTCAAGATTGATGATCAGTTTGTCAGGATTGAAAGAGAGCCTAGAGTATGCCACATGATTGAAAGGACCATTGATAATGAAACTACATGTTTTGTGGATACTGATATAAATGCTTTTAGGGTAGAGATCCCTATATTTGAGAAAGATCCTATTTTGTCATCTATCTCTACTGAGGTGGATGTTGTTTCTATGAAGGGTAATCTATGGCTGATGTACTTTGATGGTGCAAGCTACAAAGATGGGGCAGGGGTAGGTATTCTACTTATCTCTCCTGATGGAAACACCTACAAATTTTCTTTCACATTAAATTTCTTTTGTACCAACAATATAGCAGAATATGAGGCTTTGTTGTTAGGATTGAAATTGGCACAAAAGCATGGAATTAGATGTTTAAGTGTGATTGGTGATTTTGAGTTGGTGGTGTCCCAAGTTAGATCAGTTTATGCATCTAAGAATAAAAGGTTGAAATAGTATAGAAATGCAGTATGGGATTTTATTGAATATTTTGATGCTTTTAATATTGAATGGAAGGACAGAAGTAACAATAAGATGGCTGACATGTTAGCTAACATTGCAATCAATCCTGATGACATTACATTTTCTGGTATTTCTAAAGTTGAAATTCAGGCTAGGCCTAGTAGACTAGACAATGGGAAAGTTGGCAAATTTTTGATGATGATAAGGATATATTGAAATTTATGAGTTGTAGGGATCAGTATCATGGTCAAGAATTTGATTGTTCAACCTTGGTTGAGTGTGTGGAAGGCAAAGAGAGTGTCCTTGGAAGTGATGTGATTCAACTCAAGACTAACAAGGTACCTAAGGGGCTTGTTGTTTTGGAGACTATTTTTGATAGCCAAGACAGAGTTCACAAGATGATAAAAGAAATGGTCATATGGACCTAGAGGAGATAAATCTTCGAACACAAGAAACACCCAAGAATGTATACATTGGTAAGGATTTATCTCATAAAAAAAAGAAATCTTTGGTTGAATTACTAAGGAAATTCAGGCATGTTTTTGCGTGGTCATATGATGACCTAAAGGTTTATAGAGAGGACTTATTTCAACATGTTATTCCTTTAAAGGATGATGCTAAACCTTTCAGGAAAAAACAAAGGCCTATCAATCCTATTTTGGCACCTAAGATGCAAGAAGAGTTAATGAAGATGAGAGATGCTGGGATTATCAATCCTATAAGGCACTCTTCTTGGGTTTCAAACCTAGTTCTAGTAAGAAAGAAAAATGGTGATATTAGGCTTTGTGTGGATTTTAGAAATCTAAATGTTAGTTCACTGAAGGATAATTATTGTCTGCCTAATATGGAAGCAATGCTACAAAGAGTAACTGGTTCTGAACTGATGTCTATGATGGATGGCTTCAGTGGGTATAATCAAGTGATTCTAAAAGAATCAGAACAATTTAAGACTACTTTCACCACACCATGGGGAACATATATGTATGTGAGGATGCCTTTTGGCCTCACAAATGTTGGAGCTACATTTTAGAGGGCAATGGATGTTGCCTTTTCAGAATTTATCAATGACTTCCTTGTCGTATACCAAGATGATTTGATTGCCTACTCCAAGAAAGAAGATGATCATTGCACTCATTTAGAGAAGATATTTTTTAAGGCTTTGGAGTATGGCATTTCTCTAAACCCAAGGAAATGTGCTTTTGGTGTTACTGAAGGAAGGTTGCTTGGCCACTTGGTTGGAAAGAAAGGAGTGAGAATTGACCCTGAGAGGGTAGTAGCCATTGATAGAATCCAAAAACCAAAAAATGTTAGAGGGATTCAGTCCTTCTTTGGTCAGGTCAATTTCTTGAGGAGGTTTGTGACAAATTTTGCAGAGACAACTAGACCTATTTCTAAAATGTTGAAGAAAGGATCTGTTGTGAATTGGGAGGGGGAACCTAATGAAGCTTTCAAGAATATAAAGTAGGCTATCAAAGATGCTCCTTTGTCAAAGGCACCTGATTATAATGTCCCAATGCATATCTTTTCCTTTGCTTCATTCCATACTATTGCTGCTTTTTTGTTACAAAAGAATAAGGATGGATTTGAGCAGCCTATTGCATTCTTTAGTAAATCTTTGCAAGATGCTGAATTAAAATATGATATAAATGAGAAATAGGCCTATGCACTTGTAAAAGTAGTCAAAGCATTCAGATGTTACCTAATAGGAGTAGTGGTTATTGCTTTTGTGCCAAGTGTAGTTGTGGAGGATATCTTCTCACAGCAGGAGGTGTCTGGGAGAAGGTGTAGATGGATCAACAGGATCTAGGAATTCAATATAGATATCCAAATCACTAAGTTGATTAGAGGACAGGGATTGGAAAAACTGATGGCTCAATCCAATCTAGATGCTAATCAGGTAAATCAAACTGAGATTGACTCTGCTTGTGACATGGATGGTTGCATATGGTATCAAGATATCATTTATTATTTGAAAAACATGAAATGTCCAGATGGTATGGATGAAAATAAGAAGAGGACATTGAAATTACAAGCCATCAAGTATGTGATTGTAGAGAACAAATTGTATAGACAACATATGGATTGCATACGGTTAAAATGGGTGGATGGGGTTCAAGCTAATGAGTTGTTAAGAGAGATGTATGAGGGAGTTTGTGGGGGTCACTACATGGGAAAGACTACTGCTCATAAAATCCTAAGAGTAGGATTTTGGTGGCCTACAATCTTTAGGGATGCAGAACAACTGGTAAGGAGATGTGATGCATGTCAAAGGTTTTTTGGTAAGCTTAAGTTTTCAACAAATGTTCCATTAAGGCCAGTTGAAGTAAAAACTCCTTTCCAATAGTGGGGGATGGATTTCGTTGGGGAAATACCAAACAAATCAAGTGGAGGACATTCCTACATTCTTGTTGCCACTGATTACTTTACAAAATGGGTAGAGGGTGTACCTACTAGGAATGCTACTAGCAGTGTGGTGAATGATTTTTTGATGAACAATATTATTTAGAGGTTTGGATGTCCTGAGACAATTGTAACTGACAATGCCCATGTGTTTTAGATCTCTGAGTATAAAATTTTTTGTAAGGACTTTGGAATTAGGAGGTCCAATTCCTCTCCTTATCATCCACAAGGAAATGGTCAGGCAGAATCTACTAAGAAAAGTTTGATAAAGATCATCAAAAGGATCCTTGAGAAGAATAAAAGGGCATGGAATGCCAAGTTTCCATTAGCTTTATGGGCTAATAGGGTAAATTTGAAAAGGGCAATTGGTTATTCACCATTTGATCTTGTATATGGGATACATGCAAGGATGCCTCAGAACAATTTGTTAGAAATGTACAGGTTTGTACAAGTATATGATGATGAGGTTGAAGATGACATGCAGTTGAGAATTGAGGACCTCATTAGGTTGGATGAAGTCAGAAGAGAGTCAATAGCAAAGATTGCCAAGAAACAATTGAAGATCAAAAAATTGTATGACGGGAAGGCTGTAGAGAGAAAGTTTGAGCTTGGTGATCTTGTGTTAATGTAGAATGTCAGATTGGAGGAGAAAGGAAAACATGGTAAGTTTGATCCACTCTGGCCAGGGCCATATCAGATTTATGAAAAATGGGGTCAGGATTCTTACCTTGTGAAGGAACTAAGTGGTGACATTCAAGAATTGCCTGTTCATGGATAGTTCTTGAAAAAATACTTTTCTTAAGATATTATTTTTTCCATGAGCAGTAGATAGGATGTTTATATGTATGTAGCCCTGTAAGTGCTGTAAAGTTTCCTAGTTTTGGCCCTAGGTTGCCCTTGTTTTGTCATGCCCTTCTTGTCTCCTTTTGAGTTGCAATCTTGGTCTAGGTGGTCTACTTTTACCAGTGATTCTAGAGTTCTTGCTATGCTTGCAGGAGGCACACACCCCCAACTAGAGCCACTGTTAGCCCATTTGCATGTTTTTCCTGATAAGCTTTCTTAAAGATGGTTTTTCCTTGCATTTTCATGCCCTTCTCTATTTCTCTCTAGTCTCTGCAATTTTCCTTGGCCTATGGCATTTTCCCTGGTCCTTGCAAAGTCCTTTTTCTTTTCTGGCCAGTTCAAAACCTTTGAAAATTTTGAAAAACTAGTCGTGCAATTTGAAAATCCTTCAAAACCCTTGGCGCCAGCAAAACCATGTTCTAATTTGAGGTTACTTTATTGGCAACTTAAGTGAACTAAAAGGCATGTGTGCATTTACCTTGACGGTTTGTCGCTAGGTCTCTAAGTTTCCCAGCAGTTAGTGTTTCTTTTCCCCGATTGCGCGGCGGTTAGTCTCTGAGTCTCCAGTTTCCTAGCGGTAACCGGAAAATGTCTAGCCACTCGGTGAAAATCCTTTCCCCAACTATAGTAATGTATTCTCCAAGTGAAATAAATCTAAATCTCCCCAAAGTTGCTTTGTCGCATGGTCATGTATACTCATATTGTTGTTATGCAACTTTGCGACTAAAGTTCATTGATGAAATATTTTTGATCTTTTCCTAAGTCTAATCGCCGAATCTCATAATGGGATAATCCCTTCATGCGATTAATATTAACTATAGTTGAGCATTCTCTAGTTTTAATAAATTAAACCCTTTGTCTTTTGTGCTGACGTCAGTGAGACCTTTGGCCTTTGGTGAAGTTAAAGTTCAGTCTAATCCTGTGGTTGTCATTTCACCGCGGAAGGAAGTTGCACGCTGGATAGCTCAGGGAAATAGCGACGACCATTGATCATCTGGGTTGTCAGGATTTGTCAGAGAGGAAGCTGAGATTTTGATCTTATGGCTGCAAAAAGAATCTGTCAGAACCTTAAGGTTATGCGCCAGCCGTCGATCTTCACTTTTGAGATTTTGCCGGTGGGTCCACTGCCATGTGTGTGTGACTAGGACATTCCTGATTGGTCCATAGGAGATTACTTGGAGCAGTCAGTGGGACCTGATTTTTTGATTTTCCAGGGACCTAAGGTGTTAGAGAATCAATGGACGGGGGAAGATCTGGTGGGTTGTGTCAGAACTATGTGAACTTAAGACAACCGTCGATTCATCTTCATGGGCCCGAGCTATTTTCTGCAGTCCTTTTAGTGGAAGGGATAAGGTTGGTAGTGGGGATAAATATTTCCAATGTAGTGTCTGAGTCTCCAATTGGTTTTAGTAGAATTCTTAGTGTTATCATGAGGTCACTGAATGATTTGGCGGGGTTTAATTTTTCTCTGCGACTGCTATTTGGACTATAGTTGCCTATTCGCCGAATAAGATATAATGTGGGGCTGCCAGGTTTTATAAAGAGATCAAAAGCTCACGAAGGATGAAGATCTGACGGTCGCGACTTAAAGTTGCCAAGTTTTTAAATGAGAGCCGCCGATTTAAGGGAAAGGCTATGAGGTAGCCGTTATAGTTCAAATTCAAATTTTCTAAGATGTTTCTAGTGGCTAAAGGACTGATGTTAATGGCAGATGTGATTGCGGTGGTTGAAGCTATTCTTCTTCATCGCTCCAGTGTGGTCCAGGTTATGAAATAACTACAAAGGGGTGTGTTTGTCAACAAGAAGTTAATGGAGGGGTACTTGGAGTTGTTGCAGGGTCTTTTCTGGGTAGTTTTGCAGAAGTTTTGTTGATTTTCTTGATGTGATCTGTAGGATTTTTTCATGATGAAAATCTTGTGCCGGCAGGTTTTGAATGGGTTTCTGATTTTCACCCAAGTCTAAATTAAATTATGTAAAATCCTAACTGTTTGGTTGGTCAAACCCTAACCCTAGCTTGCCCTAAGCTTGTTGCAATCTCTTTGAGATTTCCAAGGTAGCTAGCTGTATAAGTAGTTGAGTTTTTGACTTAGTGAGGGTTCCAAATTTTTTGTTTTGGTCCTAGGTTATAAATTATCAAAATGTTGCGAGAAAGGAGAAGTCTGATCTTGTGTTGATCTCCTATCTTTGAATCAAGAGGTAATGTATTGATCTTGTTGATATTAATGAGAATATTACAGAGTTCCAATCTTACATTTCTGCATATCTTCTTGTCTTGTATTTGAATTCATATATGTTAGTGCCACAAAGTGGGACTGGCATATGGTAAACAAAGAGTATTGTGAATGTCATCTATGAGTTCCTAACAAAGTTTGGATTAAAGGTCTCTTGGATGTATTCAGTGGATTCATTATAGGTTAAGTCTAATATTCAAGTGTTTGAGTGAGAGGGATGATAGGCAAAGCACTCATCCTGAGTTCTTTAGTATTTGAGTTAGCATAATAAGTGATATATGTTACCGAGTGAATCCTTGCCCTAGGATAAGGCACTGATCCCTTCTCAAGATTTAGTTCACCAGTTTTCAACCACACACATACACATCTAAATGTCACACTTTTAGTCAGTTTGTAAAGGATTTGTTTGAATACATATTTGGTGATTTCTTTAGAGAAAGTGAATCAAGGGTACACCCACCCAAGCTTGAAGCTTAAAGTGAAGAAGGATCTCTTTTTTGATCCTTGTTAGTTGGGACCTCTTTCTTGTGGACTTTGGAGTGGTAATAGAGTCAGGAATGTTATTAAAATATCCATCAAAGTTTAAACCTACAAGTAAAGGATCATAGGGAACTATCCACACCCAACAGGTAGCATCAAGAAATACAATGCAAGGTGTTTAAAAGAGGGGTTCTCTCAGATGGAGGGAATAGACTATGAGGAGATATTTGCTCCAGTAGCTAGGTATACTTCTATATGATCTATAATCTTGATTTCAGCACAGATGGGATGGCAAATCCATCAAATGGATGTCAGGACATCATTCCTTAATGGCAAGCTGAAGGAAGAGGTATACATAGAACAATTAGAAGGCTTTGTAGCACACAAAAAAGAAACCCATGTGTGCAGATTGAAGAGAGCTCTATACGGACTCAAGCAGGCTCCTAGAGTGTGGTATGAGTGCATTGATAATTACTTGCAAGAAATGGGCTTTGTGAAGAGTGATGCAGATGCTAACCTCTACTACTTATTGGTTGGGGATGAGATATTGATTCTTGTTCTATATGTGGATGACTTGTTTCTAACAGGTTCAGTAGGGCTCATAGATGAGTGAAAGAGGGACCTTGCAGTAGAGTTTGAGATTAAGGATTTGGAACTTATGCACTACTTTCTAGGTATGGAGGTGTGGCAGATAGATGGAGAAATTTTCCTTGGACAAGGGAAATATTACATGGAAATCTTGAAGAGATTCAAGATGTAGGGTTGCAAAGCCATGTCTACACCTATGATCATGAATTGGAGGAAGGTAGACACATCTAGAGAGCAAGATTTAGACCCCACCTTATACAAGTAGTTGATTAGTTCTCTCATGTATTTGGTGAACACCAGGCTAGATATAGCTTTTGCAATTAAATATTAGTCAGTTCATGGTTGAGCCAAAGAGAGTACATTTGACAGTGGCAAAGCATGTGTTGTGATATTTACAAGGTATAATCAAGTATGGGACTAGATATGCTTGAGGTGAAGGAATCAGGTTGATGGGCTATACTGACATAGATTGGGAAGGTAGTACAACAAACAAGAAAAGCACTTCAGGGTGTTGTTTTAGTTTGGGATCAGGAGTTGTCTCTTGGTTCAGCAGGATGTAGAAGTCCATGGCTCTGAGTTCAGTAGAGTCAGAATACATAGTAGCTAGCATAGTGACATGTGAAGCTATATGGATTTGGAAGTTTCTAATAGCCTTGTTTGGTCAGAAGGTTGAGACTACGGTGATATACTGTGACAATCAGAGTTGTATCATGATGACTGAGAATCTAGTGTTTCATGATAGGTCAAAACATATAGACATTAGGTATCACTTCATCAGTGATTATGTATAGAGGAGGTTTGTTTAGCTATAGTACATACCTACAAAGGAGCAGGTAGCAAACATTCTGACAAAGACATTGAGGAAGGCAAAATTCATCTTCTTCAGAGATAAGTTAGGTGTTGTGCAGAATAGCTTCCACACTAATAGCAAGTGTTACTTTGGTAGATTGGACATCTGTTCATCCATTTACTAATAATTAGTAAATAATTATATTTATTAATTATTTGACTCCTAGAAACTTCTAGTTTCTAGAAACTTCTAGTATTTAACAAATTAGACATACTAAAAACATTTTCCGCTATTCCTCCACCTTTCACCACAAAAATGCATGTCTTTTGCCCTTTTCCACCCTTTGGTGCTATAATGTCTTTTTGAATTTAAGACAATTAAAATATTTTTAATTGTTACTATAACATAATTTAAATATTTAAGACAATGTTAATTTTGTCTCAAATAAAGTCTCAAAATGCTATCTTATGTAATAGTGAATGTCTCCAAGGTTGTCGATGAGCTGGCTTAGAAGTTGGATAATTAAGAAATTATTAAAGGGCAGTTCCCTGAACTTGAAGCTCTGATTCTCTTAGAGGAAGATGCATAGGAAATGCTTCGAGAACTTGCCAATGTCTAATCCAACTAGAATCAGGTCAATAGGAAGCTAGTTGATGTGGTCAACTTTAGCAGCTAGATGAAGGGTAAAATGACTTCTTCCTTCAACAGTATCTAGAAATAATTAGGGTACATGAAGGCTAAATGAAGGAAGAGGTAGGATATTATGCAGGTTCTTATTCAGTCAGTGAAAGAAGGTCCTTTTGTGGACTCGATTTTACATCAGCCGACAAAATGAACTTAATCAGGATTAGAAGGAGATTAATCTCTTGCCTATCTAGTCCTATGTTCATTTATGTTGGTCACTAGTTCTTTTTATTGTTGGTCGGTTTCTTATTTTATTTTGTGGTTCTTTCTAAGGGCTTGATGTTTATTTTGATGTGTATTTTGGACTCAATTCAACCCTTTTATGATTGAATTAATTAGAATATTATGCTAACATTCATTTTGAGGGTCTGTTCTTGTTGATTAATAAACAATCCCATGTTATTTAATTGTCTTTCTCCCATATATTCATTAGTCAATATCATCACCCATTTTGCTATAAAAGTTCTATTTTATCTTTCAAGATATTTTAGTCGATCAACTTATGATATGTGCTTTCTTTGATGATCAAGCATGTTGAGCAATAGAATTTTTCTGAAGTGAATCTATTTTTAGAAATTCTTACCATAGTTAAATTCATACCCTACCAATGTCCAATTGATGTAATAAACTAGTCACTTTTTTCCATTGCCATAATATTGTGCTACAAAAGCTCCTAATGTTGTGGGAGTAGTAGAAACATATAGTAACATGGTGAACCAACAATAATGGATTACACTTTTTGTGAGGAATGAATTCGGTTCGAAAAGAAAATTCAGCCCAAAAATCCTTAGTGACTTTCGATAGAAACTACGACAAATTTTCAATTGTAAGTACAAAACTTACGATCAAAATTCCTTAGACATAAGACTTTCAATTGAAAGTGACTTCGATCAAAAGTCTTATGTCACTTTGGATCGAAAGTGAATATAGCATTTTCGATCGAAAGTCTTTAGCATATGACTTTTGATTGAAAATAAAGAATTAGGTTTAAACTTGACATAAATAAAATCACCAAAAGTGACTTTCACTATCACTTTCAACGACAGCAAAATCCGTGGACACAAGGCTTCCGAATTTGTAAATGCCATTTTTCAGGTTTTTTCGTATTTCATATTTTATCATTTGTAGTTTTTGATATATGGATTTAGTATATATGCATATATACATGTATATATTCATGTATATATATACATGTATATATATGCATATATATGTATATATGTATGTATACATGTGTATATATACATATATGCATATATATATATGTATATATGTATATATACATGCATATATACATACACACACACACACATATATATATACATATATATATATGTACATATACATATATATATATATACATATATATATATATATACACATATATATATATACACATATACATATATATATACATATATATATATATATATGTATATTTATTTATGTATATATATATACACATGTGTGTGTATATATATATATATAGAATTTTTATTATTTGAAGCTTTTGGTAAATAGATTTAGTATATATACATGTGTATGTATATGTATGTACATGTGTATACATGCATATATACATGCATATACACATATATATATGCATGTATACACATATGTACATGCATGTATATATGTATCTATATGCATGTATACATGTGTACATGTACATCTATATGTGTACATGTCTATGTACATATATGTACATGTACATATATATATACATGTATACATGTATATATACATGTATATATATGCATGTAGACATGTGTATATATGCACATACATGTATATATATATGTACATGTCATATATTATATATTTATATATATATATATATAGACATATAATACATGTGATACACACACACACACGTGTACATGTGTATATATATATGCATGCATGTTTAAATATATGCACCTGTATGTGTGTGTGTGTACATACATGTATGTACAATACATGTTTATTTACATTTAAATGTAATTTATATAATTTATTTTACTTTCAGATAATGTACCGAAATGTGCATGCTTTAATTTTATTTTTAATTAAATTAGGAAAAACATACATATATGTAGACTTTATTTGACAATTAATAAAATCTTTCAGGTACATACATATTCTAGATCTATCAGACATATTATTTCATATCACACATGGCAAATGCACCGATCCCCACTGCAGAACTATTTTCACACACTAATAGAGAGATTGAATAGTTGCAAGAATCCATAAATAATTTGTCTAGCTCTAGTGTATATAAGAGCACGTGTTAGTCCATCCTTACTAGCTTGATTAGCATTAGGGATGAAATTTATGGTACCACTCCCTATGCCCCAGATATTATAGAGGCCACACTTGAGAGGAAGAGACAACAGGTTGGCTCTGGTCTTTCTCTTAAGAAGGCACAAGCTTTAGTGCCTAAAGCCACCCTAAAAGGGGAAGTTTTCCCATCTTATGCAAATAAAAATTATGTGAAGGGGTATCAAGTTACCAGGTGTGAGGATCCTACTATATCAACATTGATATACCCATGATTTCTAGCTTCCCATGGTCATTATCTGAATAACGCCCAGATTCCATTGTACTTTGCATAGCAGATTTTTGCTGAGGTTCATTTAGGGAGGGATGTTAATTACACTGATTTGTCAGCACATGTAGGACATGGGTGTGGTAGGCTTTCTATAGAGATGTTTTTCATCAAGATGATTGACAGAGGCCAGTACACAGGGCCATTGTTGGTCAGAGGGTACTTGCTATATCTCCTTCATTGGGTCCTGTTGTAGATGATATTATTCATAGCACCTAGCTTCGAGTTGCAATTGATAGTGTGGGGGAAGTTGCCACATCCATATCTAGTGATTAGATTGGTTAGTACCTGATGTCTCGATGACACTCCAAATCATCAGGTGGAGCATCCTCTTGTAGAACCACACATGAAATGTACAGTGCAACAAGCATCCCTTCACTTTCTAGCCTAGAGGGACTTGCATGAGATATGACACATGTCACATTGACTAGCTTGGCTAAGGATCTATTGGATGCATATGCAATTATAGCAGTAGAGCATGATATCCCCATATCAAAGATTAGATCTTGTGTGGGTATTGTCAGATACACTCAGCCACATCCTTCTCACCTAGACCTTGGCCATAGTGGCGGTGCTCATGAGGATCCACCTACTAACCACTCTATTGCTACACAAGGAGAGTCATAGCGTACATAACCTTCAGTCAGTGTAGGGCATCAGTTCTCTGATGTTGGTCTTGATGATGTTGAGTTCAGCATGACCACTACGAGTTAGCTAGATTTGTTGACACATGATTATATGACTTCCATGCCATCTCATTTGGTTAGTCCATTGCATTCATCATTAGAGAGGCGTGTGTGGTCTAGTCATGTTGCAAATGTAGAGTTGAGCTTGTATTAGATACAAAAAAATCTTGATACCTTAGTTGATAGGATTGAGGCTAGGGAATCTGAGTACTATCAGGTTCCACCACCTATATAGGTATAAATCAGATTATATACATGTATTTAATGTTACAATTTAACTTAAATTTATTTTCAAAATTTTAAACAATTGATTTATATATATATATATATATATATATATATATATATGTACATGCAAGTATATTTATGATATATATTTTTTGTCTACTAGGATATGCCTCTTGTTACTCCTTCTTTGGGTACTAATCATGTGTGTTGTTAGGACTCACTCGATGATGACATCAGTAGTGGATAGGTGAGTTTTTAATTTATTATCTGTGTACACACTTTATAACATGTTTTCTTGTACAATATTTTAAATCAAACTTAAGATCTATATACAATATTTATATATTAATGTATATATCTCTTTCTTTTTAGGGATCTGCACATCCTTCACGGCATGATAATCACTCTGGGTGTGACCGCTTAGTGAGGAGTCATCATGATGAGTCCTAGGCACTTTCATATTTGATAGATAGAGACATATTTCACATTACATATATATTCATATGTGTTTGATGAACTATATTTCATTTCTAGATGAGCTACAGAACCGATTGATGTGTTTGATGTTATATTTCATTTCTAGACCATTTTGATAGAATGTTTGGCACATGATTGATCCATATATGTTTCATATTTATAGTACTTGATATACACATGATTGATGTTTCATCCATATATATATATATATATATATATATATATATATATATATATATATATATATATTCACTCTAGATACATGTGCATGTGTGATGAACTTGTACATACATGTTTGATTCTTCACGAGTTCATGTGATTTCAAAATTATAAACATGAAATTTTCAATACTTTCAATAAATTACATACATGTGTTTAATTGAAATTTGATTACATGTACACATGAATGATGTTTGATTTCAATAGATTACATACATGAATGATGTTTGAATTCAATAGATTACATACATGAATGATGTTTGATTGTACATGTTTATAATGAGAGCTATGAATGATCTAAATTTGACACATGTGAGCTATATAATTGAGGTCCCTAGATGTTTGATTGAATCTTACTTATATTTAAATGTACATTCGATAATAGTTGTGCACATACTTTGAATTTAATGTTGTTGTACTTCAAATAGATTTTATATTTAAAACGTGCACATCCTAATGTAACACATGCAAATTCAATACATACACACATTCATATTCCAAAGTTAGAGTACTTAATATTTAGGTAGATAATTAATATATCATATCCACTTGTAAGACATACATTTTAGATCTATATTCTTAATTTTTTAATTTAATTCAAGCTCCATTCACTATGGGCACTAGTAGGAGAATATTCACCAATAAGAGACTAAATCGAGACAGTAAGAGAGAGAGAGAGAGAGAGAGAGAGAGAGAGAGAGAGAGAGAGAGAGAGAGATGTATACTTGTTTGATATTCTGAGAGTTGTGCTTGTTGAGCTTGCGATGACCCTTCTCCAACTTTTAAAGGTTAGGCTTGTTGAGCTTGTGATGACCCTTCTCCAACTTTTGAAGGTTGGGCTTGTTGAGCTTGTGATGACCCTTCTCTAACTTTTGAAGGTTGGGCTTGTTGAGCTTGTGATGACCCTTCTCCAACTTCAGAAGGTTGTGCTTCTTGAGCATTTCCTACATGTATGAAGTATAAACTATTAAACAAAAACTTTTGAATGAAGTTAGGTCTAATAGGTCTAGTTGGGTCGAATTGGGTCTAATTGATACTAATTGGTCCTAATTGAGTCTAATTGGGTCTAATTAGGTCTAACTGAGTCTAATTGATCCTAATTGGTCCTAATTGAGTCTAATTGGCCCTAATTGGTCCCAATTGAGTCTAATTGGGTCTAATGAGTCATAATTAGTCCTACTTAGTCCTGATTGGGTCTAATTGGTCCTAATTGAGTCTAATTGGTCCTAATTAAGTCGAATTGACCTCCTAATTGAGTCTAATTAGTTCTAATTAGTCATAATTAGTCATAATTAGGTCTAAGTGGTCCTAATTATTCCTAATTGAGTGGACTAATAGGTCTTATTAGTCCTAATTAGTCCTAATTAGTCCTAATAGGTCTATTCTCTAAACCAGGTCTCATGAGTCAATGGGAGAGTCTCTCGATTAAGTGGGAGAAATGGCAGACAAGGGTAGGCTAATGGTTGAAAAGTTTAATGGGTAGAACTTCCAGTTATGGAAGATGCAAATGAAGGATTATCTCTATCAGAAGGATCTATGGCAACCATTAGAGGGAATAGCCAAGAAAGAGGCAACAATGTCTCAAGAAGAATTGGATATTTTGGATAGGAAGGCACTGGGGAGTATTCATCTATGCCTGGTACAATTAGTGGAATTCAATATTACTGAAGCAACAACAGCTAAAACTCTGATGGAAACCCTAGCGAAGTTGTATGAAAAGCCTTTAGCTTCAAACAAGGTATTTCTAATGAAGCATTTATTTAATATGAAAATGGTAGAAGGTGGATCAGTCATTGATCATTTGAATGAGTTTAATACAGTTACAAGTTAGTTATCCTAAGTTAAAATTACTTTTGATGAAGAGATTAGGGCTCTCTTGATTTTGTGTTCTTTGCCAGAAAGCTGGAATGGATTGGTAATGGCTGTTAGTAATTTGGTTTCTAGTTCTAATACCCTAAAATATGATGATGTTATTGGTGTTATTCTGAGTGAGTAAATTCGTAGCAAAAGCTCAGGTGGATCCACATCAGGAAGTTTCTTAAATGGACAAAGTAGGGGTAGAACCAATGAGAGAGGAAACAACTCTAGAAATCATGGGAAATCAAGAGAAAAATCAAAGGGAAAGAGGTCTGAATCCAAAGGGCCAAATGATTGCTGGTACTATGGAAAACTAGGTCATAAGAAGAAAGATTGTTGGTCTCGAAAGAAAGATCAAGGAGACAAACATGATGGAAACAAGGAGGCAAATGTGGTAAGTAACAAATCCGAAGAGGATGCTTTGATTCTTTTCTTAGAAAGTGTTGATGATTCATGGGTGTTAGATTCAGGAGCTTCATTTCATGCTACACCCCATAGAGGTTATTTTGTTGATTATGTCGAAGGGGATTTTGGGCTAGTTTATTTGGGAGATAATGAACCCTATCAAATTGTTGGAAAAGGGAAAATCAAGATTAAGTTGTAGAATGAGAATCATTGGCTACTATAAGAGGTAAGACATGTTCCAAAGTTGAGTAGAAATTTAATTTCAGCAGGGCAACTCACTGATGAGGGTTGCACAGTTACTTTTAATGATAAAAATTAGAAGGTTTCAAAAGGTTCCTTAGTAGTAGAAAAAGGTGTGAAAGTAGGCACCTTATATCTTTGTATAGGTCATACTGTTCCTTCTACTTTAATTGTTTTAGAAGATAATGAATGTTCAGGAATAGTGGCTACAGTTGAGTAGGAAGAACATCAAACATCTGCTGCAGATTTTGACACAACACTGTGGCACAATAGACTCGGGCACATGAGTGAGAAAGGTATGAAATTACTTTATTCAAAGAAAGTTTTACCTGGTCTAAAATGTGTCAATATGGATTTATGTGAAAGTTGTGTTTATGGAAAACAAAAGAGAGTTAGTTTTGTGAAGAGTGGGAAGGAAAAGAAAAATGAGAGATTAGAGCTTGTGCATATAGATGTATGGGGACCAGCTCAGGTATCTTCCCTTGCTGGCTCTCTGTATTATGTTATATTTATAGATGATGCAACAAGAAAAGTATGGATTTATTTCCTTAGATAGAAATCTAATGTATTTCAAACTTTTAAGAAATGGAAATGCTTGGTTGAGAATGAGACTGGTAAAAATTGAAAATGTCTCAGATCTGATAATGGTGGTGAGTATTGCAGCACAAAATTTGAAGAATATTGTTCCTCTAATGGTATTCATAGGTAGAAAACTATACCAAGGACTCCATAAGAAAATGGAGGGGCTGAATGCATGAACAGGATAATAATGGAGCATGCAAGGAGTATGAGGTTGCATGCTAGGCTGCCCAAAAATATGTGGGAAGAGGCTATGAACACTATTGTTTATTTAATCAATATAGGCCCCTCTACTCCTTTGGACTGTGGTATTCCAGAGGAAGCATGGAGTGGTAAGAAGGTGAGTTATTTTTTTCTCAAAACCTTTGGTTGTGAAGCTTTTGCACTTATAGATTATGAAAATAGAACCAAGCTGAAAGCTAAGTCAAAGAAATGTGTATTTGTTGGATATGGCATTGATGAATTTGGTTATAGGCTTTGGAAGTTTGAAAATCATAAAATTGTAAGAAGCATGGATGTCATATTCAATGAGAAAGTATTGTACAAAGATTTGTTGCTGCAGCATGAGAAGAAAGAAAATGACTATGTAGTACTGGATGATACTCCACAAGTTCATGTTCCAGTAATTCCTTATGCTCCATAAAAAAATCAACAACAAATACCACACACCCTACTGAATGTTAGATGGTCAACAAGGCTAAGTAGACCTCTAGAAAGATTTTCTCCATCTTTGTATTCTATTTTGTTAACAGATGCTGGTGAACTTGAATGTTATAATGAAGCTATCTAGGTGGATACAAAGCTTCAGTGGGAGTCTGCAATGATAGATGAAATGGACTCTTTGCTAAAAAATCAAACATGGGATTTATGTAAGTTACCTGTAGGTAAAAGGGCTTTATAGAATAAATGGGTTTATAGGATAAAAGAAGAGGATGGAGGTAAGAAAATATTTAAAGCTAGATTAGTCATAAAAGGATTTGCACAGAAACATGGTATTGATTTTGATGAGATATTTTCTCCAGTTGTTAAAATGACTTCTATCTGTACTGTTTTAAGAATTGTGGCTACTGAAGATTTGCATTTAGAGGAGCTTGATGTTAAAATAGCTTTTCTTCATGTTGATTTGGATGAAGAAATATATATGGTCCAGCCACAAGGATTTGAGGTGAAGGGTAAAGAGAATTTGGTGTGCAGATTGCAAAAAAGTTTATATGGCTTGAAGCAAGCACCTCAGCAATGGTATATTAAATTTGACACTTTTATGAATGAGCATGGATATAGTTGGTGTCATTCTAACCATTGTGTTTATTTTAAGAAGTTGGATGATGACAACTACATTATTTTATGTTTATATGTTGATGATATGCTTGTAGCTAGGTCTAACATGGATCACATTAAGGGGTTGAAACAATAGTTAGAAAAATCTTTTTCTATGAAAGATTTGGAGGTAGAAAAATAAATCCTTGGTATGAAAATTTGCAGAGATAGGAAAAATAGGAAATTGTCTCTATCTCAGGCTGATTACATTGAGATGGTGTTGAAACATTTCTCTATGGAGAATGCCAAAGTTGTCAGCACACCTTTGCCTGGTCATTTGAAATTTACTAAGGATATGTGTCCCAAGACACCAGAAGAATAGACTAAAATGTCTAAGGTACCTTATGCTTCAGATGTAGGGAGCTTAATATATGCTATGGTATGTACTAGGCTAGATATTGCACATGCAGTGGGAGTCATTAGTTGATATATGAGTAACCCTGGTATTGAGCATTGGAATGCAGTCAAATGGATTCTCAGATATTTGAGAGGTACATCTAGTAAGTGTTTACACTTTAGGGGTTCTACTACTACTGTACAAGGCTATGTTGACTCAAATTTGGTAGGAGATATATATAGTAGGAGGAGTACTATAGGTTATGTATTTACTATTGGTAGGACAACAATGAGTTGGATTTCTCAACTACAAAAGGTGGTTTCTTTATCCACTATAGAGGCAAAGTATGTTGTTGCTACAGAGGAAGCCAAGGAGATGATATGGCTTCAATTCTTCATGGAAGAATTGGGACATCCATAGAAGGATAATTTTCTATATATAGATAGCCAAAGTGCCATTCATCTTGCAAAGAATTTTGCTTTGCACTCAAAGACAAAACACATATAGTTGCGGTACCATTTCATTCGGTCAATTTTGGATGATGGGAAGTTAAAGCTGAAAAATATTCATACAGATGATAATCCAGCAAATATGTTTACAAAGGTAGTAACAAGGGAGAAGTAGAACTCCTATTCAACTTCGGTTGGTCTACTAGACTAAAAAAAATAAAGGAACAGTTGAGTCCAGGGTGGTTGGATTCAGTGGGAGCCTCACAGGGTAGCGATTTTTCTACATGATTAGTCTCCAAGTGGGAGATTGTTATTTGGTGTGGAATCTGATTAGTCCTCAAGTGGGAGATTGTTAGCTTGTGGTGACTGATCAGGAAAGTACTTTACACTTTTCATTCATTGTGGGGTTCGGGGTATTATAAATTTTTTTTTGGGGTTAACTCGTCAAGCATTTTTTGAGTTGACATGTCAAACATTTCCCTAGGTTGACTCATCAAGCCTTTCTTAGGTTAACTCGTCAAGTATTTTAGGGTTAACTTGTTAACTAATATAAGCCTTGTTATATTGGCTTAGGGTTAGGGATTTCATTATGATGTATGATTTTAGTACTTGCTGCAGAATTGAGCTGTAAGGGATTACAGATTGTAATCAGGTTGTAATCACTGGATAATAAAATTGGACTCACTGTTGGTGGATGTAGCCCAGGGATTGGGTGAACCACGTTAAATCTTTATGTCTTATGTTCTCTTCTATGTGGTTTATTATTTTCTGATATTAGTTATATTTGCACATAATTGTTATTTCTGCCTTGTTAATCCTAACACTAATAATTAGTCTTATTAGGTCTAAAGTTAGGTATTACAATATCACATTTACATGAACATTAAGACAAGTCTTGACCATCAACTTAAAATATCTAGAGAGAAACATCTTAGAGATACCTTATTTCTGACGATAATATCTTTTTCATGATTCTTCATGTAGGCTTTATTCAGTCTCTTCTAAATAATGTCGCGTACTTCTATTTAGCCTTCTCTTTTTATTTCCCATCACAACTTAGAAAATTATTCTATGCCAAAATGTCTTCCTTCTCCTAAATGTGAATTATTTTACAGCTTTCTGATTTAGGAAATGAAAAAAATATACATTTATTTATAACTAATCCTTATTAACTGGAAATTACACAAAAAGGCCAACATAGGTTTCTATCGAAAGTCAAAGTTGACTTTTAACCAAAACTAACTGACTTTCTATTGAAAGTAGTTTAGTAATGGCTAGAAATTACATTTTTTGGAAAAGTACTTTTGATAGAATGTCAAAAGTTTCGATTGAAAGTGCCTGGTCTAGGCAATGGTTGCAAGTTTTGAAGAAATTTTGAGAATATCATGGCTTCAAGCCTCAAGCGCAGTGATCAAATGAAAGAATAAGAAGATGTCCTTTTGCATACAACAAGTACTTGGAACTAGCTTTCTAACGATTATATATTTGACTATTGTTTAATTTATTATGTGTATGGTTTTTGATGTTAAACAAATTTAGGTTTTTTATCAAATATAAACCTCTGAGTTTGACGTTCAATGAAAAATAGTAAAAAGGGGATTTTTTTTTTGAAAAATAACAGTGCCCTCCGTATTGGACTCTACTTTCTATTAAATTTTTTTTTTGAAATTTGATAAATACACAATAAGTTATAAGCTATGTAGTTAATGTATGTCAAAATTATGGTTTAGTCAACTTCAAACGTTAATAAAATATACAATAATAGTGATAATGTCATCAAACCAATTGCATACCCTCCATATGGATGTTACAAAACTAAATTCAAAAGAATCACTTTCATATCTATTTTACAAAAAAAGTTATGCTCTATGAAAACAATGTTACTATTTGAAAATGACATTTTCAGCACCATACCAATTTTTGTGGGAGAAAGAAAAAAGCATTCAAATAAATTCAAAAAAAATTAAAAATATATATTTAGAATCTAGATAGAAAATCCTAAAAGACTCTAATTTACTTCATCCTCCAATTTTGAACGGTTCAGTGGCAATATGCATCCAAATCTGAAAGTTTTTCTCAAAATGTAGAGTTCAATGTCTGTTCAGGCAAAAAAGTGTAACCCACTATTGTGGGTTCACTCAACAATAGATACCCTTAGATTGGTGGCATTACAACCAAATCAAGACTATAGGTGCAATAAAAATTTGCGGCCATATATTTCATCCTAATTGTCAAAATTGACTTTTCATAGTTAAAAGAAAACATTCTACTTATGAGGTAGATGGCTATTCAAAATTAATCACATATGGCTATTCTTAGAAATTAATCTAATCTATTAGATTTAGCATTGAGAAGATCAATTATTGAACACTCAACAATTATATAAACATCTTGATTTTCTTTTCTATTTTTTTAAAATAACATGCATTAATTAATCTATATTTCAATTCTAGAATTTAATTAATCCATACTTATTACCAATAATTTAAAATAAAGTAAAATTTAAGAAAAATGTATTTCTTTACCATATATAATAGTGGCAATTAATATTCATATACAATTTAAATAAAAATTAAATAAAAACATATAAAATGTGTAAGCTATCAATTATACAACATCCATCAAAGAAATAAAATATTAATATACTACTTTCTTCATATTGATTTCCGTACATCAAATATCAAAATTCAAATTTTTTAACAAAACAAAGATCTCAAAATAACTATTATCAAGACTCAACTTTAAAACATCCTCCAACACTAATAAGACATCAATTGTTGGTAGCTGGTACAAGTACATGGCTTGTTGGTCAGTTAAAAGCTCGTTTGGCAAGTAAGTTTTATATGAAGGACTTAGGGGCAACTAAGGAGATTCTTGGCATGATGATCACCAAGGATAGACAAAAGAAGGATATCACCTTATCACAAAAGGCATACAATGATAAAGTAGTAGAAAAATTTGGTATGGTTGATGCCAAGGTTGTTTCTAGTACTTTTTCTACACATTTTCATTTATCTTCTGATTTGTGTCCAAAAACACAAGAGGGCAAGGAATTTATGGAATAAATTTCTTATTTAAATCTGCAGTTGGTGGTATTATGTATGCTATGGTTTCCACTCATACCAACATTTCTCATGCAGTGGAAGTTGTGAGTAGGTTCATGATAAATCCCAAGAAGCCTCATTGGGAAGCAGTTAAATGGATATTAAGATATCTTAGAGGAAATTTTGATTATGCTCTATGTTTGGGTGGCAATAATGTAAAGCTGCAAGGCTTCACATACTTTGATCTTGCTGATAATTTAGACAAACATGGATCTACTAAGTTAGCTATGCTTTCATGTTTGTTGGAGCTTCCATTAGTTGGGATTTAAGACTATAACATTCTATTTCTCTTTCTTCTGTAGAAGCTGAGTATTTGGCTCTTTCCAAAGGTGAATTGAAATACCAACAAATAGATTATGTTTTGTTTTGTGATAGTCTTAGTACCATTTTTATGGCTC
The DNA here is from genome assembly GCA_027943335.1 of Chamaecyparis obtusa. Taxonomy (NCBI): domain Eukaryota; kingdom Viridiplantae; phylum Streptophyta; class Pinopsida; order Cupressales; family Cupressaceae; genus Chamaecyparis; species Chamaecyparis obtusa. The sequence continues at coordinate 411,997 of BSBK01002193.1, forward strand.
ATACTCACTCCTCTCAGCTCCTCTCTAAACATATTGAAATACAAGCTCACTTTGTTCATCATGTGGTTAAAGAAGGCAAGTTAAATTGTTACAATAATAGAAACAAAGGTCAATCCGACAGATATCTTGACCAAGGTTGTTCCCAAAGAGAAGTTTGAATGTCCTAGGACTTCTCTTGGGTGTGTTAAGAAGAAGCGAATAAGCATTTATAGTAGGGGAATGTTTGTTCAGTTGTGACATCCATTACAATTCCGGTGGGAGATTGTTGAGTTATTGAAGGCCAACATACACATTTTGATTTCCCTCCATTATTGGCGACTCTTCAATTGATCAATGTATTTATATATATCTGTTGAACATGTAATATTGTAAACGACATTTGATTGAATAATATAATTCCTCTGCTTAGTGTGGATGTAGCCATATTATGGTGAACCATGATAAATCTGTTGTCGTATTCTTGTTTTCAATTTATCTCAGTTTTTTGTTCTTTCACTATTTACATGTATTGGTACATAATTACATTTATGGACTAAGGGTAATACTACTTTTTCTCAAGACAATCAATTGATTTTGAGTGGAAAGCAAGTTTATTTATTGTGAATGATATGTTTTCCTATTATGTTGGAGTCAAAAAAATGAGTATTACCATTTTTAAGTTTTCTTTAACCTTTAATATTTTTATAATTATTTATTTATTATCCTATCTTTTCGTGCTAATATTTTAAAATTTTCAAAGGCTTTCAGTTAGGGAAAACATTTTTCAGATAGAAGGCGTTGAGTAAAGCATCGGCCAAATTGAATGCAATATTTTTTTCTGAAGTGATCGATGGTGAAGCAATATTTGAGATTAAGAGAGGAGAGTACAGACTGAAGATTGAAAGTTCATCAAGTGCAATCACCATATATAATTTTCTTGTATCATTAATGTCTTATTATGCTCTTAAAAAATTTGAAAATGAAGTCCTCGATTGGAACCTAGATAAAGGGCATCTCCTAATTACTTTTTTACTTACCTAGCGTGATACTAAAGGTAGCCTGGAGGATGCGAAAATGCACAAGGGGTTTAAGGCCACAGTGAAAGTTGGGGAAGAAGGCAAAGATTTAACTCTACTGCAAAGAATTGTTGATTGATTGTACATACAAAGTAGGGTACAAAAACTTGGCGGCGTTTGATGTGGTAAAGAGAAAATGAAAGTAAAAAATGAAAGTGTGTGATCAACTTTTTCGACTATTTGTTGTTGATCATCTTTGTTTTATTGAACTCGTTGATTTCTACTATTTCATGTTCAAAAAGTTTATCGTCTTTGTTGTTTTGAACTCATTTGTTTTCTACTATTTCGTGTATGAAATTATCCTCTTTGTTTCTAATGTTCCCTTAATTATTCTTATATGAAATCTTTGAAATTAATGATAATTTATTTTTACTTCTAAAAAATTATGTTAAAAGTTTAGATAAAATTTCTAAAATAATATTCAAATTTACTTTTATGAACTCCACATATCAAGAATGTCAATGCATCGTATAACTGCACTATATATAAGCCTAATGCAGCACAAAAACACACATCACAGATGATTCACTATTATTACTTAGATGCTTACCCATGCTTGAAAGAAATTTGAATCTTTCCAGTTGACTTACAAGAGGAATAACCTCAACAACAAATAAAAAATTTCTCATTTCTAGAAGTTATAGACATAAACAATACTAACAAAACCATGAATTGATCGAATATTTAAACACAAGCTGAGAGAATCCCTTGTATAGCAGCTCTCGACCAAAAGAAATATCCGACTGAGTGCACTGGTTGATGCTACTCTTAGGTTTTATGAGAGGAAGTTTCATGAAAAGATCTAAGCAAGCCTGGTAAAACTTCACCAACCTGATTTCTCCATTTCTCACAAACTTCGGAGGGGGCTACCAAAGAAGAATATCAAGGGAATCAATTAGTATAACATGAAAAGGAAGGATTTGGTACAACTAAAATTGGCGTAATAACATACCTATAGAATTGTCCTCTTTGTTTTCTTAATCACTATTGTATGAGATCTTTGAAATTGATTCTAGTTTAGGTTTTGTATGTTTTTAATTTTAAGATAAAATAGTCTTAATTTAAATTTTGTAATTTAGATTATATCGAGAGCATTTACTCAAATTTTTGAAAAACACCTTATAATTTTTTTTATATAGGTAAAAGGCCAGTGCCAAGAAGTTTATTAATCATAATAAAATTATTACAAAAACCCTGCTCAGTAATGAGGAGGAAGCCATAAATGCAGGACTAGAACTAAAAAATGTATGAAACTTTAAAGCAGAGGGGTTTGCATATGACATTCTCCCTGGAGCTGAGGAAGGAAAAATGAAGAGAGAGAAATGTTGCATCAGTACAGAAGTGGAAAAGTAATATTGGGGTTGACTTCACTGGACAATTTCAGTGACAAAGGTGATTGTTGTCACATAGCTTTCCACCAGTGATCCCCACAAGTGGAATAATATAGACTTTATTAACCGAAATTACCTTTTCATCATGCATGTTTTTTCCTGTCAAGTTCAATATTCTTTCCTGCAACATCTCTTTTTTAATTTGTCGGTTGCAACAAGTTAATCCAACAGTAAAAAGGTAATAATAGCATTCACATGGAATGGAAATGTTCATGTCTTCTTAGCTTTCGAATAATGATAAAAGGCAACAAGAAAGCATGTAAAAATGTCTAAGACAACATATTATAGACTGGTGATGTTGATATAGATCTATCTTGAATATTGTATGACCCTGTCTAATAATGATTCTTTGGTTACAAAATGAATCACACAATCAAAATAAATTTATAATAGATTAACTCGCAATAACTAGTTAATTTTTTTTTAAAAGTTTCAACCAATTTTAAACTAGATTGAAAACTAAGAGATCTATGGATTTGATATAGATTACAGCTGCACAGTCAAATTGGCTGGCTGCTGGGGAAGAATATTTTACCACTAAAACGTTGATGAACAGTCTTTAGTCAAATCAATTTAAATTTTTAGAAGAATGCTTAGTAACATTTCGTTATCGTCATTAAAATTAATAGCAAATTGTCAGCAATTATTAACAAAAGTGAGGAATCTTCGATGTCCCACGCCGAAAGATGACCAGTACATGTCCACATATCACATGGACTATAATAGCTCATCAGTGTTGACATCTCTCTTGTCTGTAGCCTGCATTTTCTGCTTAATGCTTTTTCCTGTCAAACTTTTGAGCATAGCACAAATGCTCCACACCAAGGACATTGTATGGAAAAGGCCAAAATGTACCAAAAGCGAAAATAAAGATAAAAGCATGAAGAATGCGAAAGGGTAGTTAAAAAGTCAACTCTATTCACAATAAGAATTGAGAATTTGTGATTTGGGTGTACTAATGTATTCTTAATATTTAAAAACAATTTTGTATGATATCGTTTATTTCAAAGTTGGAATACTTTTACTCGTCCAAAACTCGCCAAGTTCTGAAAAAGATTACTTGGGAAAACTCAGCTAGTTTTTGGAAAAACTTGGCAAAAAACTCAGAAACTTAAAAATAGCATAAAATTTAATTTAAAATGCATTTTTTTAACAAAATTCTATGAGAATATGCATCCAATGAGTTAATTAATGAGAAAACAAAAGAAACAAGCTAAGTTTAGATATATATAAATGCAAAGTGAGTACAAAATCACATTCTCATGTGAAATGCTGATGACTGGAAGTAAAATAGTAAAGTTATACATCATTACAAATTACAATTTGAATTACATGTTCCTCTTCCCAATTCTATGACCAAATAAGGGACTGGGAGAGGAACTAGAAGTAGAGGGCCTAGTCCTAAAAGTAGAAGCCTACACTGAGCATGATTGTGCCTCCTCGCTTGGTAATCCTCATGATGTGTGTGGCTCGCTCTCCATCCTAGATGTATCTTCTAGCACTGGCAATGACTCCTCATCTGAATCGTCATCCTCCTCAATGTCATCCAATGTGAAACCAAATCCACCCCCCTCCCCCTCCATAGCCTGCCTCTCCAAATCAGCGATGTCATCCTCTGTAAACAATGGAGGTGGCTCATGTATCGTCCAATCAGAGTAAGGATATATATCGTCCAAATTGGACCTACTGCTGCTTTCGTTGCCCTCTTCATGTGCAACCTAAGATTGTATTTCACATAGACAAGGTCATTGAGGTATTTTTGAGCTAACTTGTTTCTCTTCTTTGTGTGGATGGACTCAAATAAGCTCCAATTGCACTCACAATGGGATGCGCTACAAGGCTAACATAAGATTCTGAGAGCCAATTTATTTAGATGTGGAGTATTCCCACCCCAACTTTTCCACCAAGCCTCTGCAAATTAAAATATTGAGAAGTTAGAAAGAAAAGAGACAAGGAAAACATAATTTATCAAATGGAAAAATTGCAAATGTTCTACTTTTACCTGGGGTTTGAGTGCCTCTTTCTCTCTTTGCCAACTTTGAAGAGAATAATTTACCCTTTGATTCCACATAGAGTTATTTTTTGGTCACAGCATGGTCTCTCTCAGCAACATTAGGTATCATCCTCTGAATGCATGTAGTGAGGCCCTCCATGACCTCACCATTGGGATCTGAAAATGAATCATAACATCTAAAACAAAAGCAAAGTGAAACCAAGTCTTAGTACACAACCTACAAAAACAAAGTGAAATCAAGTCTTAGTAAAATCTAAATAAGAATCACCATACTAGAAATGAGGGTTGAGGAAGTATCCTATTGCATGAATGGGTTGGTGAAGCTGATTGTTCCACCTCCTATCAACAATCTCCCAAATGGGGCCATAACTAAGTCTATGATGCAGGAGCATCCAGGGTGTAAGAGCAATCTTGCATCACCCAAAAATATTTATGTTTTTGTATTCAATAAAGGCTACCTATTGTAGAGCTGCTATTTATGGAAACTTGCTATTTTTAGTAAGTTGGTCATATGATCTCGAAATATTCTGATTTTGCATACGGAGGTTCATCTCAGTCATATCATCCTGCCAGTAAAGTTTCATGGCTAGATCAAGTCTAGTTTTGAAGATATTGAAGATTTTTGGTATTGGCAGTAGGATACAGAAACTTTGAGCTCAGTTTTGAAGGCTTTAGAGGCCCTGAATAAGGTCAAAAATTTGGGTAACGGATGCTTGCTCTTATCAAGCCTGCAAAACACTTTGTGGTGTTTCTGAAATGGGGTTATAATAGTCAATCGGGTCAACTGGAGATGACTTATGGTCTCCGGAAGTCAGGCCAACTAAAATGGTAGAAAATAATTTTCCTTCAAAATTTTTGTTCAAGTTTCAAAAGTTATTTTGAGCCGACTTTGATGTAATAAATTGAAAAATAAAATAATTCTAAGTTTAGTCGGCCCTAAGGGCTAAATTTCTCGAACCTTCTTGGGTGGTGGAAATTGCCTATATAAAGAAGGCCCGTAGTCTTGTCTAAGACAGTTCGGGATAGTTCTGGGTGGTAGATCTAGGTATTGATTCGAGGCTTTATCCTACAGAATACTGTAACGGAATGCCCATGTGGATTTTCATATTGTAATTCTAAAAGTTTGTAATTCCACATTTGTGGAGATAATAAGAAGCCAATTTTCTGTTCTTGCATATTGTTTTTGTTTCTCTGTTTCTGTTATGTTTTTGTTGTATTAAGGGGAGCACCCTTCATCAAGTGGTATCAGAGCCAGGTTCCTGAGTGTGTAAACAGATCATTGATTGTGAGACATTTTGCACCAGGACCGTGGGTTAGGGTTTCTGTGTAAACAGATCACCGACTGTGAGCCAGTTTGCACAGGACCGTGGTTAGGGTTTCAGCATGCATTGGAAAAATGCCTCCACGAAGGGAATGTGTTGGAAGAGCTGGTGCTGTAACACCTGAGGTTAGAGCGCTCCAGAGACAAGTGCTTAATATTTATCTCATCAATATCTGCTTCCTAAGTGCTTAAGAATTCTAAATTGTTGAATGTTTTCTGATCTTCAAAACTTGTACAGATCACCATGTCAAGAGGTCCTAAAGGAAGTTAGTAGTTTTCAAGATAGTTTTTCCCTTTCTTTATGTTTTAAATGACACGTGTTTTGAAACTCTATTGTTAGTTGTATAACTAGTTTAAATAGTTTTTCTAGTGTCTGAGAGGCCGGGTTTTTTGGGAGGCTCTCTCTGACCTAAAACTATTAATGCTAGAGCATTGAATAGTAAAATGGTTAGAAAATGGGGATAGAAGATAGATAGTTTCTTTTTGGAAGTAGATAGTTAGTATAGTCTTTTGGGAATTTCTGAAATAGCTGGTGACTAATTTTTTATTAGACTTTGATCCAGTCATATATGAATATATAAATGCATGGAATGGTTTAGATCTTTGTATCAAAATCTAGAATGTATTGATTTCTTTGAAAGTTGATGCATTTAATCTATGTATTATTGTTTATATTTAGTCACTTCCAATTTCTTTATAGCTACTCTTTCTTAAAGTTATTCTATATAGATTGTTTGTTATAGAAGTAGTTAGTAGAATTTAGGTTTCTTAGTAGTTAATTAAATTATTTTTTAATTATGTAAATCACCTCAATACCCAAGAGTACTTGAGTGGTCCTTCTACACTTTCTGGTCAAAGGTGTATGGGTTTACTTTTATGTTGACAATTCATTGAATATCTTACAAGGAAGTTGTACCTTAAAAATTTAGAGGGAAGCAATTTCTTATGCTTACTTGACTTTTGAAGAATTGTTTGTCTTTAGAAGAATAGAGTCTTTATTCATTTCATTTTAAAAAGGGGAAGACAAATCTATTCACCAATAGATTTTTGGCAACTCTGCTGGGGAGGTCCAGTATAAAACACTAGGTTCTCCATTCATTACAATGCTACAAGATGGTGTTGCCACACAATGATGTGTTTCACGTACTTCAACCTAATTTAGGATTTGGAGACACGCAAGAAGACATAATCTCAAGCCTTGCTGAAGCAGCATGGAGATTTAGACGTAGTAACCAATAGTTTCATCAACTTCAAGAAATGCTTGAGAAAGAAGAAGAAATAGCTGAGCGACTAAGGGGTATACCAGTTGGTTGTGAAGAAATTATAGTAAATAGACTTTCTCAAGCCCCAGCAAGAGATTAAGGTCATTCTCGAATATTGAAGCTGGCCGAAAAGAGATACACAAGAGGTGATAGGAGTAGGGGATTGGTTTATGAAGACTTTGAAGCTTTGAGAAATCTTAGTTTTGAACTTGATCTTAATACTCACAAGAAGAAGAAAACCCAAACATTTACCAGACCTTCTTCACCTCCACCTTGCCCAGTTGTTGCACCTCTTTTCTGAGCTATTGTAACACCAGGTACTATTGTGCCTACTATTCTTAATATCCAACCTTTGAACTTCCAATTACCTAACATCGCTGCCAATCAACCATGGGGTCAGAATATTGGCCCACTGAACTTAGGAGTTAATCAACTTGCAGACTTTCCTAAGGGTGCTAATCAAGTTTTACCCAAGTTCAATGGAGATGGAAAAGTAACCTTTGATGATCATTCAAGTTCCTTTCATACTACTTGTGGTGTCATAAGTGTTCCTACTGAAGAAGTAGTGGTAAGGCTCTTTGTCAAAACCTTGGTTGACACTGCAGCTCACTGGTTGAGTCATTTACCCAATGGATCAATTAGAAATTGGGATGACATGAAAAATGGTTTTGAAACAAGATTCAAAACTCCTGATAATGAGATTTCTCTATTGCTCTAGATTAGTCAAATGATGAAAGAGATACATGAGCCTATGTGGGAGTTCATTGCTATCTTTAATAGAATTTTGCAAAGGATACCAGCAAATTCTACACCTAGCGATGAAAATAAGAAGATTTTCTTCTTAAATTTTGTCCTACTTGATATAAGCTTTCATTTGTTAAAAGATGGTGTAGCCAACTTAGCAGCTACCTAGACATAGGCCATTCAGCTAGAAGACACTCTCATAACAGCTAGGAAGTGGAAGAGGGAGGTTCAAGCTTCAGGAAGTGCCTCCTCTTCTGTGACAATATATCCTCTCATGCAAAGGCTATTGAATGACATGGCTATGCTCAAGAGACAACAAAATAAGGTGAGTTCTCCATATCAATCCCCTTATCAAGATGTTAGCTAGAGATAATATTACCAACCTTCAGGAAAGACTCCTCTCTTGCCAAGTTCACAACCCAAATTCCATATTGAACCTCCACCCAGAGAAACAATGTGCTCCTTTCATCTAATGACTGATCATGAAGGAGAGTCTTTCCCTAGTTGGTTAAGGTGTCTTCAAATAAATGCCATGAAGGATACTATTGGTATAGAGGAGTTGCGGGAATAGAAAGATTCACCTGATATTGGTTCATCTAGTTCTTTTTATCTTGAGTATGAACCGAGCTCTGACAGAGGGGGAGGTGTTTTGGACACCTTGCAAGATCCTTCTTGTGTGATCTTAACAATAAATTAGAGAACGCAGAAGTTTTTCCCTGGTTCAATTACTACTGATGCTAATGCATATAGAGGTTGGAAGTGGAGAGGCTCCTGCATGTCTAAAAGGCTTTGAAGTAAAGATCTTACCAAGAGGTAGTTCATCTTCTTCTTCTTCATTTGATTTTTTTGAAATCTATAAACCAAGTACAATCTCAATTTCCCTCCAGAATACCTCAAAATGAATCCTAAAGAGCTAGACAAGCTGGTCCAATATGTTAAAGGGGAGTCTAATTCAAACCCCAAACCAGATAAGCCTCTTATAGGTGAGACAACCATAGTTGAAGAACCCTTGGTCTTTAGGCCCCAAGATACTCCACAGAGACCTGAAAAATGTCCTTTTGTTAATTCAATTGAAAGTGAAATAGAAGAAAGAAATCCTAATCCCTTCTATATTTCCTTACTGCTAAATGGACAAAAAATTAGCAATTACATTATTGACTCTAGCACCTCAAACAACATCATGTTTGCCCCTGTAGCTAGAGCCCTCGGTCTCAACTTGACTAAGACTTATGGTCATTGCTATTCTATGGATGGGAAACAAGTACCGTTAATGGGTCAGGTCAAAGATGCCCAAGCCGTTCTTGCTGCATACCCTAATAAGTGTCTGAAATTGACTATCTTGGTAGTAGATATCCTAGCTAGCTATGGTATGCTGCTCAGTAGAACTTTTTGCAACAATTTAGGAGGAGATATTAAGATGGACTGGTCAGAAGCCATGATCCCAGTTGGTAAAAAGAAAGTAAAACTTGAACTCGAGCCTAAAAATAAATATATGTGGTGCCCTCAGATAATCCAAAAGCTCAAATCCTATATGAGGAGTGTCATTTTGGCAGCTATGTTATTTTGTCTGATCTTGAAAAGGGTGGCGAAACTTCTTCTCAAGAGGAAGAAGATATATGGGAGACGGAGTTTGATGGTAGTTGTTCCAATTCAGGTTTAGGTGTGGGGGTAGTTCTTTTTCCTCCTAATAAAGAATGTATTCCTCTTTCTTTTAAGTTAGATTTCAAGAATACTAATAATACTACAGAGTACGAAGCCTTACTTCTGGGATTGGAAGAGGCAAAACTAAGGGGAGTCAAGAAGTTGATAGTAAGGGGTGATGCTAAATTAATTGTGAAATAGGTTAAAGGACAATTTTCTATAAATAATGAGAGGTTAAAACATTACAGAAATTTGGTATGGGATGAGCTAGACTTTTTTGAAACCTTTTCCATAGAATTTATACCAAGAGATTAGAACACCAGAGCAGATGCCCTGGCAGTTTTCGCTTCATTATTATTTCCACATCTTGACTTTAAAACTCAAATTACTCACTGAAGTTCAAACCTTGGTTCCAAGCTAGGAAGTAGAGGATGAGAAATGTATAGTAATCATATCATAGGTACAATAATTTGAAGCTTATGGTGTATCTCAATTCTTAGCTGAGAACCCAATGAAACTAGTAGACCCATGTATGTTATTTATTTTGAAACAAAACTTTGGATGGAAAATTGCAATGTTTAAAGCTGCAATCTCCCAAGCGAAAGCCATAGAGAAAGAGGTGTTGGGTATGCATGCAGATTCTCTTAAAGACATCACGATAGTGAATCCCTCAAGTATTTTGCAACTAGATGAGGGTAGCAGGGATGCATATGCAATGGCGAAAGTCTTCACAAATACTATGAATGCTCTCAAAGAAAATGAAGTGCATATAGTTCAAGATTTCACAAGAATTGCTAATGTGGAGTCTATGTTGCTACTAAATGGAGGTCAATTACCCAAACAAGCAAAAAGGATTAGGGAGTTAAGGTGGGAAAAGAATGTGACCCCAGTGAGATTGATAGGTTTGAAGAATCTACATTCCCAGAGAGCCCAAGAATTGTTGAATGTTTTTCGATCTTGGAAACTCGTACAGATCACCATGTCAGGAGGTCATGAAGGAAGTTAGTAGTTTTTGAGATAGTTTTTCCCTTTCTTTATGTTTTAAATGACACGTGTTTTGAAACTCTATTGTTAGTTGTATAACTGGTTTAAACAGTTTTTTCTGGTGTCTGAGAGGCTAGGTTTTTTGGGAGGCTCTTTTGGACCTGAAACTATTAACACTGGAGCACTGAATAGTAAAAGGGTTAGAAAATGGAGATAGAAGATAGATAGTTTCTTTTTGGAAGTAGATAGTTAGTATAGTCTTTTGGGAATTTCTGAAATAGCTGGTGACTGATTTTTTATTCGACTTTGATCCGGTCATATATGAATATATAAATGCATGGAATGGTTTAGATCTTTGAATCAAAATTTGGAATGTATTGATTTCTTTGAAAGTTGATGCATTTAGTCTATGTATTATTGTTTATATTCATTTCCTTCTAGTTTCTTTATAGCTGCTCTTTCTTAAAGTTATTCTATATAGATTGTTTGTTACAGAAGTAGTTAGTAGAATTTAGGTTTCTTAGTAGTTAATTAAATCATTTGTTAATTATGTAAATCAACTCAATACCCAAGAGTACTTGAGTGGTCATCTACACTTTCTGGTCAAAGGTGTATGGGTTTACTTTTATGTTGACAATTCATTGAATATCTTACAAGGAAGCTGTACCTTAAAAATTCAGAGGGAAGAAATTTGTTATGCTCACCCAACTATTGAAGAATTATTTGTCTTCAGAAGCATAGAGTCTTTATTCATTTCATTTTAAAAAGGGGAAGACAAATCTATTCGCCAACACCTAGCCACTAATTCTTTTGCCTCTTAATCTCCACCATCCAATTCTTTTCATTTTCTATAAAAGGAGGCCTCACTCCTCATTTTAGGTCTAGGTTCTTTTTCTTCTTAAATCTAGATTAGCTCTTGCATCTTCTAGCTTTCTCAATCTTAATCTTTATCATTTGTGAAGCTTGGGGAAAGTTTCTCATACTTGTTCTCAATCTCTTCACCATTATCTAGCTTGCATCCTATAATTTTGCATTTAGATTGAATTTCATTTGTGTTGGGAGAGCATACCCACAATAATCTCAAAGAGAAAATCAAACAAGGCTTTGGGTGCCCTTTTTTTAGCTCATTGGAGGTTGCAATGAAAGTTGCTTATTTTGTTGCATTTGAAATTACTAACATCTAATGTGATTGGTTCATGTTTTGGTGTTTTGTATTTGCAGAAAATAGGTCCATATTTTCATTCCATACACTCCCTCTACAAAAATGTTTTAGTTATTTCATCTTAAGGAAATAGAAAAGAACAACAATCCTTGACACTTTTAACTAGAAAGCATCCACAAAGGCAATATTATACTTTGTTCATCACCATGGATCTGAACATAGCATAGTTTCATTTATAGTATACAGAAATTTATGTCTTTTACTTCCTAACATGATCAACAAAAATAAAACTAAGTTTTACTCTTTTAAAATGCAACTCTACTTCACTAGAAATGTAACAACAATGATTGCATAAGATTTATCAATAGATTATTTCCATCCCAAAAAAAATAGAAATGAATTTGAACTTTATCCCACTAATGAAAGATAGATAATTTTTTTTAGGCTTATAAACCAGTTGATTTATATATCATTATCATCCAGATCTAGCCAAGAATAATTATCAATTAAAGAATAAAAAAATCAATGCTTCTATCCTAAAAGTGTCAACCCTTTATAGTTAAAAGTCTTTACTTAAATAGCCATAGAGGGCTTGAAAAACCATGATAAAAATTACTCCACCAGGAGTTAATAGTTCACACAGTTATAACTGATTTAAAACATAACAAAAAAAATGAAACAAGTCTCCAAGACTTAGCAACATCAATTGGGTAGTTAGTCAGTTCCTAGAGTAGTGGATCTTGGGAGTTTTTCTACTGGTACTAGGACTAGACGTGTTTCCTTCCAATTTTCATATGTTGTGGTAAAGGCGGATATCACCCACTAATGTGGAAATCCTACATGGGCAACACATTATTTCCATACTTCCCTATCTTTCCTGATTTGCATCGCTTTTTCCTCATGCATCCTTAAGTGCCCTTTCATGATGATCAACATTGATTCGATGCGAACTATTCTAAATAAATCATGTTTAATGAGTGACTTTGATTATTTGAACCCCCCTAAATTTTCTTCTAAGTACTTCATGATTTCCTCACCACTTCTAGATGGGCCCTCATTATTTTTAGGAAGTTGCACATCTATACATTTCATATCATTATGTGTGATCTCCTTAATTCTTTCCAATTCTTTCAGCAATTCATTAAGTTCTTATATCCCCTATTCAATCACAACAGTCCTCCATTTGATACTAACTTTAACAACATATAGGACTTTATCATCTAAAATAGTTACTGGTTTTCTTGCTAAGAACTTCTCTAGGCCATAATTTTGCACTTCTTCCATCCAAGAGACTTCTATGGTCCAGGTCTCTTTTTCTCTCTCCTAATAATCCACTTATTCTAATTTCTTAGTGACTCCCATGAGACTCCTGTAAGTATTGTTCTAGTTGTTAACATTCTTAGCTTCCTCAAGGTTGACAAAGTCTATCCAATCACCAAAAGACTCTTCCACCATCATATTTCTTTGTATTTGATCTATGAAATTTTATTGGAAGCAGATTTTACATCAAATGTAGTAGGAGGTTTTGAAATGGGCATAAGACCTAGATTCTCAATTGTGTAGATGTAATCATCCATTCTCCTTATGTCTTCTTTAATCTCTTATTTATCCTTTGTGTCTTTTTAAATTATTGATCAAATTTTCTTATGTCAAGCTTCAAATATTTTCATATTGGTGTGTGTGTGAAAATTATACCTGGCTGTGGACACAACACTTTAGTAAAACATTAGAGGTTAGCAGAAATCAAAATCTAACAAATAATTGAAACTAAGCTAACTAGGTGATTTACTACCTTCTAGTAGGTGCAAGTATGATGTTCTCAAATTGAAATCAAGATCAGTGACAATGCAACACCTAAATGAAGATTTAAAAGCAAATGAGAATGAATGCAAATTAATCTATTTTTTTTGTATTTTTCTATGCAATTAGATGAAAAAATATATGAAACTAATCTAGAATGAATTGAAATGATATGAAAATTAATCTAACAATGATATGCTATGATATGAAAATGGATGCAAAGGTATGCAAAAGCTATGAAAAACTATGAAATGATCTCACAAAATTGCCTATCGCAAAAGCTTTGTTCTTCAATTGTAATTGATGGAAATATTGATGGAGTAACTGAGAGGGGGGGTGAATTAGTTAACCACAAAATATAACCATAGATCCCTTAGATGTCTTATTAAATATTTTTTGATGTCACTCGGTAAACAAAGAGAATTTTTGTAACTCAGTAAACAAAGAGAATTGTTGTAACTTGGTAAACAAAGAGAATTGATGTAACTCGGTAAACAAAGAGAATTGTTGTAACTCGGTAAACAAAGAGAATTGTTGTAACTCAGTAAATACAGAGAGCATTAAATATAATTATTATTAAGCATTCAACAGTGATTAATATGTATGCATAAGGAAATAACAAAAGCACAAGAGACACTAGATTTAACGTGGAAACCCAATATGGAAAAAACCACCAATGTAACTAGTTACTATTTTTCACTCTTCTGAAGTGATGCCCAGTTAGAAGCCAACCCGGTAAAAGGTTATAAAAAACACTGTTAGGTGTGACCTTGTTAGAGGATTTAATCACCCTGTTAGGAGTGGCCTTGTAAGAGATCTTTAAAACAATTCAATGGAACTGTCACCTTGTTAGAGGATTTACAATATGGTTGTTAAACCAACTCGGTTAAGAGATTTAGAGATCACTACTACAATGATAAGAAAGTAACAATGAAATGACCTGTATAAGATGCAACTGAATTACTTATCACAGATCTTTGTTCTGCTTCACTTAGATCCTCTCTGATCGAATATATCTTTGTTGCTCCTTAAGGATATCTGATCATCCTTCACAATTCACACATATCTGCCTTCAAAATGATTTTTATTTCCACTTCTCTGAACAAACTCAGATAGTCTATGGAGGGCCTCTCTACATGCATTCAGAGGATGATACCTAATGTTGCTGAGAGAGACCATGTTGTGACCGAAAAACAACTCTATGTAGAATCAAAGGGTAAATTATTCTCTTGAGAGTTGGCAAAGAGAGAAAGAGGCACTCAAACCCCAGGTAAAAGTAGAACATTTGCAATTTTTCCATTTGATAAATTATGTTTTCCTTGTCTCTTTTATTTCTAACTTCTCAATATTTTAATTTATAGAGGTTTGGTGGAAAAGTTGGGGTGGGAATACTCCACATCTAAATAAATTCGCTCTCAGAATCTTATGTCAGCCTTGTAGTGCATCCCATTGTGAGTGCAATTGGAGCTTATTTGAGTCCATCCACACAAAGAAGAGAAACAAGTTAGCTCAAAAATACCTCAATGACCTTGTCTATGTTTGAGTTTGAGGAGCGCTCTAACCATAAAAATTGTTTATTAGACAAGTGCTTAATAGATGAATTGTTCCCTATGAGACACTATCTGCTTCCTAATTCAATTTACATTTGTTTATTAAAACGGGAGGAAATATTCCTTTTAATAAATAAAGACTTTAAGATAAAATGGTTAGCCCATAGAAAATAATTGAATAAATGATAGAACTAGGATTTGATCAAGAATAAGCAATTGATGATTTTAGAAAAAGGGGCTAATAGTCTAGGTGACCATTTTTAGGTGTATACATTTGCCCCTCTTTGACTAATGTGTGATCAATCTGGGAACACATGTAGTAAAAGAATGAAGTTGAAATGTGAGATCAATTTGGGATCACAAAACAACTCAGATCAGCCAAGAAGGCAAGCAGATAGCCATTAGACTCCAAAGAATGAAGTACAAAGAGATAGAAAATCCTGCATGGTCAGCCTGGTAGTGACAGTACTGAACACTTAGGAAAGAGATAGCCAATATGATATGATGTGTCTGCCCCCTCAGGATCGAAAGTGAAATCTAGGTAGAGGGAATGTAGAAACAAGAGCAACATGATCAAATCACTAGAAATCATAATCGAAGATGAAAGATAATAGAATAACCATCAAGCAGTGAAGGGATGCCCCACACATGGGACACAGGCACGAACCTGTCGGTCCCTCAACCCGTAAATGCCATGGAGGGGGGGATTTCAATCTTGGGATTGGAAAGTGAATGAAAGACTAGAAGTTTAAAAGAGATGGGAATGAAGAGGTGAAGAATGCCCCAGTGAAGATCGAAGGATCAGGCCTCAAACGGTCAGCCAAGTGTGTGGAAGAAGGAGAAATGTGATGTAGGAGATCAAGGTGAACTTGAATTTCAGTTTCGATCCTGAAATGAATAGAAAATGATGTCATGTGAAAGATTGGAAGTGAAAGACATGATCAAGAAGAAGTGAAAGGTGAGTGCAGTTTGATTAACAAGTCCACATAAGATGAAAAGGAGAGCTCTCTCCATATGTAAGATGCAAAACTAAACTAACATGAACCTAAGAATGCAAGGTACATGAAAAGTGGTTTACTTGCAAGGTCACAATGCCAATAGACATCTAATTATCATCATTGAGAGTTATTGGTAGCATCGTAAGATCATACAATACACACTAGTATAACTATGTGGATCTGAATATGATCTATATCAAATAGAAATGTGGAAATCCCACCTAGGCATCAAAGACATGTAGGTCAAGATCAAAGACATGGTATAAAAATGTGTGCTATAAATGTGTCACACTTCTATGAATCATTACATTCAAGAAAACTCAAGAATGAGGTCTCAAAAATTGATCCATAGCTCCCTAGGCATGGAGTGCAAGGGTTTTAAGAATGCTCTCAGCTAGAGCTATTTAGCCTATAACCTTGCTAGTAAATCATGCAATGGGAGATTCAATGAAGACAAGGGAAAGAATGCCAATATCTCCAAGAATCAAATGAATGCAATTCAATGCAAGCTAATCTATGAGAATGAAAGATGCAAGCTAGTCTATGGAAATGAGAGATGCAAGTATTACAAAGCCTCCTAGTTAAGCTTAATGAATTAATCTAAAGCATAAAGGAAACTAAGCTAAGTATGAAGCTATGAATGCCATGATGATGCAAGAAATGAAACTATAATAGCATGTAGATGCAAAAGCCAAGAATGCTCCAAATCTTCAAAAGCTCCAAATGTACCTAGAAAACCTGCAGCATAACATTAGCATAAAAGAGATTGATTCCCAAATGAGAAAGAGAGCTCTTCTTTTATAGGAAGTGAAAAATCAATGGATGATGGAGATTAAGAGGCAAAAGATTTAATCAATGATGGAGAAAAATGGAAGCTCAATCCATGTGCACAAGATTCCTAAGAAAAATGGAAGTTCAATCCATGTGCACAAGATTCCTCCAATGAGAAAATAAGAGTTGACTTTTGTGTCCATATGAGACAAAAAGTACTTTTTCCCTCTTTATAAAATAATAATAATTCTTTATTTGTGCAACTTAGGATAAGAGGAAAAGTGGGGGCTTTTTATTTATTAAAAGGGGAGGAAATATTCCTTTTAATAAATAAAGACTTTAGGATAAAATGGTTAGCCCATAGAAAATAATCGAATAAATGATAGAGCTAGGATTTGATCAAGAATAAGCAATTGATGATTTTAGCAAAAATGCCAGCAAGGGGCTAATAGTCTAGATGACCATTTTTAGGTGTATACATTTGCCCCTCTTTGACTAATGTGTGATCGATCTGGGAACACATGTAGTCAAAGAATGAAGTTGCAATGTGAGATCGATTTGGGATCACAAAACAACTCAGATCAGCCAAGAAGGTAAGCAGATAGCCAATACGGCAAGCAGATAGCCATATGACTCCAAAGAATGAAGTACAGAGAGATAGAAAATCCTACATGGTTAGCCTGGTAGTGACAGTACTAAACACTTAGGAAAGAGATAGCCAATAAGATATGATGTGTTTGCCCCCTCGGGATTGAAAGTGAAATCTAGGTAGAGGGAATGTAGAAACAAGAGAAACATGATCAAATCACTAGGAATCATAATGGAAGATGAAAGATAATATAATAACCATCAAGCAGTGAAGAGATGCCCCACACATGGGACACGGGGCATGAACCTGTCAGTCCCTCAACCCGTAAACACCACGGAGGGGGGGATTTGAACTTGGGATTGGAAAGTGAATGAAGGACTGGAAGTGTGAAAGAGATGGGGATGAAGAGGTGAAGAATGCCCCAGCAAAGATCGAAGGATCAGGCCTCAAAAGGTCAGCCAACTGTGTGGAAGAAGGAGAAATGTGATGTAGAAGATCAAGGTGAACTTGGATTTTGGTTTCGATCTCGAAATGAATAGAAAATGATGTGATGTGAAAGACAAGAATTGAAAGACATGATCAGGAAGAAGTGAAAGGTGAGCGTAGTTTGATTAACAAGTCCACATAAGATGAGAGGAGAGCTCTCTCCATATGCAAGATGCAAAACTAAGCTAACATGAACTTAAGAATGCAAGCTACATGAAAAGTGGTTTACTTGCAAGGTCACAATGCCAATAGACATCTAATTATCATCATCGAGCGTTATTGGTAGCATCAGAAGATCATACAATGCACACTAGCATAACTATGTGAATATGAATATGATCTTTATCAGATAGAAATGTGGGAATCTCACCTAGGCATCAAAGACATGTAGGTCAAGATGACTAGTGCAGTGAGATTACCTAAGTTTAATATAGAAAGATTATACTCGCATCGAGACACAAGGAAAGTCAAGATGGCTAGAAGTATGCACTTGCAAAATAGTCAAGGATAATACCTTGTCAATCCTTAGTGTCAAGTAAGATCAGCATAAATGCTCATGACAGTTAGGACCAACAAAATACACCCACAAGTAGAGAAAGAAATAAAACATGTTCTCATACCCTCAGTCTTCTAGCTATGCATCATCAAAAATGATCATAGGGGAAGAACACTCAGTAAAGAAATCATCATAGATAGCACACAAAAGAAATAAAGTCAAACATATCTCAGCAAGTCAAGCATTTAAGTGTGTGTGTAGGTCATAGAGTCAAACTTTGAGTATCGCATCTGCTAGTGAGAAAATATTGCATCATACAGACTGCGGGTAGGATATCTGATAAGTGTTGAGAAACACTCGATGCTAGGGTAGTGTTCAAAAACATAGTTGGGGAAGTGTTGAGAAAAACTATTTGTGAGGTGCCTAAGAAACCCAAATGCAAAAAGAGACCCAAGATAAGGTAGAACAACATATGCCCCCTAGACTAAGACAAGAATCAATTCTAGGCTAGGAGAGGCAAAGTGAGAAGTGGAGTGAAGGAGTGCCACGCAAGACTGATAGACATAGGTGCAGAGGGTCACAAGCAGTGCCTATTTCTAGGTTTTCACCACTTGATAAATTTTTTATTTTTATTTTTATTTTTTTTTGCTACCAAGGCACCTTTTTCCAAGTTTTCACCAAGGCACTTTTTCAAATTTTTTGCATTTTTTTATTTTTTTTGAATTTTTTCAGGACTGTATATGCTTTTTAGGATTTTTTCAGCATCATATATGAATTTTTTTTAGAGTTTTTTTAGGATCATAAAGTATGTACAAAGAATGCCCCAGATATAAATGGGCATCAAGAATCTACTTCCTCTGATGTAGAGAACTGATAGGCCCTAGGCCCAAATGCTGCAACTATGACAATAGGAGGTCTCAACCAGTTCGACCAATAATAACCAACCCTAAGAAGTGTTTGAGCTAGTGGAGGATCATTAGAATGTGATCCACATATGCCATCATGGATTTCAGCTAGCACTTTTTCTAGACACTTAAGCAGAGTTTCATCTAGACCATTCCTATACAAGTCACTAGAGACAAAGGCAAAGTGTAAGGGATGGTGGGAAGAATGGCGTGGTGGATTTTTAGGAAGAATATGAGGTGGAGGACATGAAAAGATGGTAGGATTATAAGATTTGTGAGCAGGATAGCGTAATTCATCCACCAGGAACTTGAAGTGAGATTTATGCTTTTTCATTTGTAAAAGGGATGTTGAAGTAACCAAGGCATTAGAAACTTTGGTCTCAGCTCTAGGAATGGGCTGAAGTATAACAATTATGAAATCATGCTTGAAGAATTTCACCATTTCTTTGTAGAGAATCAATGTGTCATCTTTTATTTGATAATCATTATTTTTTAGCAGATTTTTATTTTTACTTTTCTGAGGTGCAGATACCACCATAATGTGGTTTTTGACATCTGACCATTGCTCTTTTATTTTGACTTGATGACTATGATACTTGATTATTGATTCAACCTTTTTTGTTGCTAGTTTGCCGGTGGAAGAAGTAACAGGTGTTGATATGAGATGAAATGAAGTGATTGGTTCAATAGCATTTATGTGAGGGGTGTCATCTTTGGTGACAAGAGAAGTTGAGCCTATAGGGTAAGCTCCAAAAGTAGCTAGATCTAGACTTGTCATAGAAGAACCATCATGGTCAACTATGGCAATACGGGGAACAAACCCATCAAACCCTTCATGAGACTCATCAATTACATCAGGTGGGTTACAAGAGGTATGAACTTCATCAACATCCATATCTATCATGGAGGAGTCTTCTGTAAGAGGCTTAAGATGCCAAGGAGTAGAGATACTCATGTCATTATGTGAGAGATCACCTCTTTGTAGTAGCCTTGCAATGTTGTGACATTGTCTATCATAGTCCAATGATTCTTTAGGCACATAGGTTCTAGACATAGAGGCCTCAGTCATATCATCAGTAGATATACATTCTTCTCCCCAAAGGAGTGAAGTAGGAGGAAGATCATCTTCCATTTGAGCCATAGTGTGTAGTGGTGACTCATCTGTATCTGTGTCTGAATCACTGATCAAGGGAGTATTTCTGGAATCTTCTCTATAGATCCACTCTTGAACATCTTGTTCTTCTCTTTCTGCTTCTAAAGGAATAGATGAAAAAGTATCAAAGATCATCATGGCAGAAGTGGAAGGCTTCATTTTATCAGAATGTTTCCCATATGACCTAGGAGAAATAGGTATAGAAGCAAAGGAATCCAACGTATATTCACCCATACCAAGGCTCATCATCTTAAGTGATTTCTCAGTAGCAACTAGAGACATACTAGGATCAACAGTAGGTTCATTGCGAGGAACAAATTTTTTAGCAATAGCAAGAGCATTAATAGCAATAGTATGGTCTCCAGGAATCACAACTTCAGTGCCATTGTATGGAAATTTAACACACTGATGATAAGTGGAAGGAATAGCCTGCATGTCATGGATCCAAGGATGACCCAAAAGAATGTTATATGCGAGTGGGATGTCCAATACTTGGAAGTTAATATCTTTCATGACAGGGCCCACTCAGATAGGCAATGTGACAAGACCTTTGGAAGATCTTTCCACTTCATCGTAAGCTTTTATAGTAATCTTCTTCTTAGAATCCACATCAAATTCTAACAAACCAAACTGTTGTATGGCATCGAAAGAAACAATATTTAACCCTGCACCATTATCTATCAGGACTCGGTGGACTTGGGTATTGTAGACCATAACTTTAATATGTAAGGCAAGATTATGAGGGTGAGCAATAGATATGTCATCTTTTGTAAAAAAGGATAGATAATGAGGTGATGAGATGTGGTTGACCATAGCCTGAAATCCATCCAGATCAATGTCATTGGGAACACATGTTGTACGTAGAGCCTCATCAAGAATCTCTCTATGCGAAGGGGATAATCGAAGCAACTCAAGGATAGATATTTGGGATGGTGTCTTTTACAAATGTTGGACAAGATCATAGGTAGGAGTGGTTAGAGGAGCCACTTGTTTGGAAGGCAAAGCTTGCTTGGGATCTTGCGCAGTTTTAAGGACAATCTTGGCTTGCCCCGTAGTAACAGCATTCAATGTCTCACTTTGGGAAGATGAACTACCACGTGTTTGCAAGGCCAACTTTGGCTTACCATGATTGGCTTTATTATCATCTTGAGACCTTATCATTAGAACACTCTCAACAGGCTCTACCATGTTAATCAAAGGCATATCAAAAGTATATGTATAGTTGATCTTAGCATCATGATTGTTCTTATGTGCTGGAGAGGTTTCCCCCTTATCATGCTTAGGTAGAGGATCTTTGAATTCTATGTGATCAAATTTTTTAGTTAAGCCATCAGTGGAGATTGTGTTGTTATCAATGAGATCTTGAATATCATCCTTAAGCTTAAAACAATTGTCTATTAGATGTCCCTTGTTTCTGTGATAATGGCAATAAGAATCTTCTCGCCACCAAGTAGGCTTATTTAGCAGATCCCAGTTACCAAGTTTGTCAGGAAGTGTAAGATATCCATTGTCAACTAAAGTCTTAAGGATCACATCGTAAGGTTCTGCCAACTTGGTATATACTCGCTTTTGAAATGACTTCTTAGGCTTATCCGCATACTGAGGTTTAGGAGCACTTTGAACGTTGGTAGCTTCTTGTTGTTTTGCTGCATAAATAGCATTGGAGAGATTGAAAGCAGGCTCTTTAACTTTAGGAGTGTCAACAACCCCATCATTAACAACATACTTGTTCTTATTCCAAGGTTTATTCTTGTCTTTTCCATTGCCTTTAGTATCTTTATTAATAACAATATCCCCTTTTCTTATAGCTACATCCTCAATTTGATATGTACTTTCAACCATGTCATTGAAAGAGGAGAACAGTTGTTTCCTTAGATCATAAAATAGCTCAGGCACAAGTGTGTTGACAAAAATGTCAATCTTTTCTCTTTCGGGTAGCTGATGAGGATATCGAGAATATAATGATCTCCAATGTTGTAAGTAAGTTGCAAATGGCTCACCTTGATATTGTCTTGGATTACCGAGATCTATCATGGTGATAGGTTGTTGGATGTTGTAAGAATAATGCTGGGTAAATCATTGAGCTAACTCATCAAAAGTCTTAAGAGGTGGTGTCAATTTCGCAAACCATTCTAAAGCTTGGCCTTTTAAGCTTCTAGGGAAAAGTCGTAGAAGAAATGTGTCTTCATGAAGAAAGTCCATACTAAGAGCATAAAAGTGACGCACATGGTCTTGGGGATCACCATTTCCATCATACTTGTCATATTTGGGAACCTCAATATCCCTAGGAAATGGGACCATGTATAGACTCATATCAAAGGGAAGAGCACAAATTGATTCTACAAAAGAGACCTTTGGAGGCTCTCTTTCTATTGCGATTTGGGTAAGGCGTTGATTTGTTTGATGCAGTTCTTCCTGAAGGACTTCCAATTCAGTTGGTACTCTTTGTTGGACAATTTGTTTGACATCATAGCCAGCAGGAAGCTTGTATCCTCTAGAAGTCATATATTGAAAGTATTAGTCACCATTACGCTCTAAAAGTTTATGCATCATTTGTTGCGAGACCACATCTTGTTCAAATATCATAAGATCCTCACTAGAAATATCATCAACAGCCTCTTCCTCGTGTTGAGAGGGAGGGGGTCTAGGAGGTGAAGAATGAATCTCAAAAGTCCGTCTTGTAGGAGATCTAGGTGGCGTGTTGTTTCCATTGTTGCTATTGATAAACAGAGGTCTATGCTCATAATTACTAGTTTCAGGTTGCTCATGAGATGTCCCTCTATAAGCCATGCGCCTAGCAACATCCATTCTTTGTTGATTGTGTTCTTTGTCTAAGCACACTTGGTTATCCTTATGCTCAAAGTGTTCTTGCAAGCATTGAAATTTTTCTTATTCAGTCAAAGTGAGTGAGACACTATCTGTGTTTTTTGGGGTCTTGAATGTAGAAAAGAGGAATCCTCCTTTGTACCACGGGCTAGCCTTAGAATCCTTAGATTGGTCAGAACTAGAACTGTCATTGCTAGCAGGCACTCATGATCATCTAGTTGGAGAAGGTAACTAAGTATAATTGAACGGAGGGTGATTCTCCTACCCAAATTGAGACCGAGTTGTAACCAGCATGAAAAGAATTATTGATTGACTAATAGAATGAGACAAAGTTTCTTAGATATTGAGATAAGAAAAGCTAATAAAGATCACTTGTCAAAGTAGAACAATAGAGAGATGGCTCATCAAAGGTGCTCAAGCACTTACATCAATCAATTGACTAAAGCCAAGCAGTGAGAAAGAAGCTCAATAAGCAAGTAGCTAGAGAGGTAACCGTGGTGCGACAAGTGATCAAGAGTAGCATTTGTTAAGCTCAAATCCAATAGTTTTAGCTCATTTATTTTAGTCTAGAACAAGTCTGAGCATGCAGATAATAGACCAGCTTCAGGTAAGAATAGAAAAAAACACTCTATGATAGGTTAAAATGCAAGTTTAGCAACTCCGGATTGCAACAGCAACAAGATAGCAAAAAGGTTCTAGGAAATACTTTCCAAGTAGATAGGGTGATACTTCTCAGGACAGAGGGTGACTCTTGGACCAGTGAACATAAAAATCTTAGTTTTGAAGCATTTTAAAAGATCAAGTAAGTATATCAACATATTTTTATCCTTGATCAAGCACATAAGACAGCAATCAAGGAGTTCAAGCAAGCAATTGTCTTCAAACAATGAGTAAGGGGCAAAGCAACCTTGCACATGAACAAGAATAGTGACTTAGTATTTCTAATCCTTAAAGATTCTACTTGTGTATGTTCTTGAAAATGTTTTAGCAGGCACTTAGAACACAACAACACCCTATCAAGTTGTCTACAAGGAGGTACATAGCCTTCTAAGAGGAGTCCTCGATATACACAAGGTATGTGAGGCCCAAATCCGTAGATGAGAAGAATTCAAAATCACACAACCAGGGGGAGACGGTAACCCAAATCTCCTCCTTCACTTCTCAAAGGTATAAAGTTCTTTGAGGCTTAGCCAAGAGTGATATCAAACTCAATTCCCAAGAGAGGTGTCTTTGGATTCACCTCTCGATATTTATACTCCATCAGAACACATGAGTTAAGGTCATCCCTTGAGGTGGTGTGTCCCCAAGCAGGGCTTCTAAAAATAAAAACTAAGTAATTCACTATCAAAAGTATTTTCAAAGCACCAAAGGTGGAACACTTTACCCACCAAGTAAATATGAAGAGAGTCCAAAAATGTGGAACACTTAACCCTTCATATGAACTCAAAGTAAGTCAAGGTCTTAGAAAACTAGTGAGATCAAGAAAGCATAAAAGAGTGAAAATGTGGAACACTTAATGCTCTTTTCAAGTAGACCCCTCCCTCATGTATGAATGCTGACCTTGCATCCAAAGGGCAAGACCAAGGGGTGATTAGAAATAAGCAAGTCCAAACCCAATTTAGCTAACAAGCTCCATCACAAGTATTCATCAAGTTAATGTAAAGTGAGTCCAAAAGTGGAGCACTTAACCCCTCAAGAAAATATGAAGTGAGTCCAAAAGTGGAGCACTTAACCCCTCAAGTAAATATGAAGTGAGTCCAAAAGTGGAGCACTTAACCCTTCAAGTAAATGTGAAGTGAGTCCAAAATGTGGAACATTTAACCCTTCACACAAGCTCAAAGAGAGTCCAAAAGTGGAACATTTAACCCTTCATACCAACTTAAAGAGAGTCCAAAAGTGGAACATTTAACCCTTCATACAAGCTCAAAGAGAGTCCAAAAGTGGAACATTTAACCTTTTACACAAACTTAAGACAAATTCACACCTTAGAAACTAATGAGATATTTGATATTGGAACCAAGAATTACGTAAGGTGTAAACACAAGCATTCACCTACACAAACTTGTATGAAAGCAAATCTATGTTCATTCATTTTCCTTTAAGAGCATTAATTGAAATGTGTTCTATGAAAGCATGTAAACACTCAAGCCAAACACATGAGAGGTTCACTTTTAATCCCAAAATCCAAATGTTGTAGAGATGTAACAAAATACCTCAAGTCCAAAGCAACGCACTTAGTAGATCTTACCTTATTTTTTTTTTGTTTTTAAGCATTTTCCATGAAAGCAAGAGCACCTACAAAATAACTTGTTAGACCCACAATGGTTAGCACATTAAAAATCTCAAAATGAAACCATCATGGTTGGATTAGGCTTTGAAAGACCTTTCCAACAATATATCACACTTAAGATTTCGATATCATTGGCAAAAATTTCTCAAAAATGGGTGCCTATTTTCCAGAGGCACGGATTTGAAAATGCTAAATTTTTTTGAAAATTTTAAAAAGTTAGCTGAGAACCTGAAACTTGCAAGATAGATAAAATAACTCAAAAAAATAGCTCACTATCAGGTACAGACACTAGAATCATGCGACATAGTTCCCTATAGCCGGGGGATACTTCACCAGTCAGGCTATATATTGCACAACAGTCAGGCAATACTTCGCTCGATGCCAGACGATAAACCAGAATACAGTCAGGCAATTCTTTTCTCATGCGAAGTGTTACGTCAGTACTACAAGGTAGATCGAGCAATATTTCTGAGAAGTGTCGCGTGATACTCTAAGACAGAAAACAAAGAACGCAAAGTTTCCAAAAAATAATATGAAAAATGATGAAAATGCAAGAAATTAAAGGACAAAGTCTATCTACTCTACCCCACGGTGGGTGCCAAAAAATGTGTGCTGTAAATGTGTCACACTTCTATGAATCATTACATTCAAGAACACTTAAGAATGAGGTCTCAAAGATCTATCCATAGCTCCTTAGGCATGGAGTGCAAGGGTTTTTAAGAATGCTCTCAGCTAGAGCTATTAAGCCAATAACCTTGCTAGTAAACCATGCAATGGGAGATTCAATGAAGACAAGGGCAAGAATGCCAATATCTCCAAGAACCAAATGAGAATGCAATGCAAGCTAGATTAATATGAGTATGCAAGCTAAGCTATAAAAATGAAAGAACAAGTGTTACAAAGCCTCCTAGTTAAGCTAAATGAATTAATCTAAAGAATAAAGGAACCTAGGCTAAGTATGAAGCTATGAATGCCATGACAATGCAAGAAATGAAACTATGATAGCATGTAGATGGAAAAGCCAAGAATGCTCCAAATCTTCAAAAGCTCTAAATGTACCTAGAAAACCTGCAGCATAACATTAGCATAAAAGAGATTGATATCTAAATGAGAAAGAGAGCTCTTCTTTTATATGAAGTGGAAAATCAATGGACGATGGAGATTAAGAGGAAAAAGACTTAATCAATGATGGAGAAAAATGAAAGCTCAATCCATGTGCACAAGATTCCTCCAATAGAAAAATTAGAGTTGACTTTTGTGTCCATATAAGACAAAAAGTACTTTTTCCCTTTTTATAAAATAAGAATAATGCTTTATTTGTGCAACTTAGGATAAGAGGAAAAGTGGGGGCTTTTTATTTATTAAAAGGGGGGGAAATATTCCTTTTAATAAATAAAGACTTTAAGATAAAATGGTTAGCCCATAGAAAATAATCGAATAAATGATAGAACTAGGATTTGATCAAGAATAAGCAATTGATGATTTTAGCAAAATGGGCTAATAGTCTAGGTGACCATTTTTAGGTGTATGCAATATGAGCATTACATTAAGGTGTTGGATGCTTATAAAAAGAAATTTCCTACTTTGAACTAAATTGTTTGCATTAAGTTGTTAAAATTTTCTTTGCAAGATCTTGTTAAGAACACTTAATTGCATTTCAATTTGTTCTTTTTTATTTCCTTCACTTTGTATTGTTGTTTTGATTAATTTATTGGAGGAGCTAGAATGGGAATGATAGACACTAGGTGAGTAAGAAAATAAACATCAAAAACTTAAAAAAAGCGCCTAGCCTTTGCTAGCTACAAATGAGGTATTTTTCATATCAAGCTTGCATTGCTTAAATTGTGGCTTTTCTTTGGATCTAGTTTAATAGGAAAAACTTACTGTCATCCAAATTGAACAAACATTAGGCATATGCTCCCCATTTTATGAACTGGATAAAAAATCCAAACATGTGAGTTCAACTTGGTAGAAAGAAAGGGATGAGGAATTAACCAAACATTTCATTTATAAGAATCTCCTTGTCAAGAGGTTGAAAATGAACAAATTTTTCTTGAAGTATTTAGAACAAGGAACAAAAATAGGGATATGCTCTTCACTTTCTAAGTGAACCAAACTCCCAAACTTGTTGAACCAAGTTCGATTTCTCATTTTTCTATATATGCTAGATAAATTAGATCTTTAGAGGGCCTTCCTCCCTAGAATTGCCTTATGAGTATGGTGAGAGGGAATGACCCAAAGTGGGAGATAATCCCTTTACTCGTGATAATATCTGACCCGCTATAAAAAAATACATTCTTCCCTAATAGGAGAGTGACTAGGTTGTGTGCAAGTATTCTTCACTTCCTCTAGTAGTCCTTTGGGATTGTGCCAAATCATTCTTTTGTGCATGTGGGAAGCTCACAAGAGGGTAAAAGAACTTGACATGATCTAGGATGGAGGTGTTCATTAAAATCCTGTTAAATAGTAATTTGTCTTTTAGAGCCAAATGTGTTTAAAAGACAAATCCAACTCTAGGTAGATTGCTTGGAAGACATTCTTGTTTATACTTGTGAAAAATGATCAAGAACATACACTTTTAGTGTGGTTTTAGGTATATGGTACAAATTTAATGTGTTTGTTGGGTTTGTATTTTATTTTCAAGAAAGAATATTCTATAAATTTGATCTTAAAACTTTTTAAAATTCTAGAATTTACAACCTGGTCTGCAAAGTGCCACCTGCACATAGAGGAAAACCACTTATACAAAGTGAAGTCATGCCTATGACATTTTATGAAATGCTGGTAAATGATGAAGTCATGCCAGTGACATTTTATGAAACATCAGTAAATCATGAAGTCACACCTGTGAAATTTTAAGAAATACCTAGAAATAGTTAAGAAACACCTATCAATAGGAAAAAATCATCTGATCTCTATAGAGCACCACTTAGGAAAATTCTAGTAACCGCGTACTAAGTGTTAAGTCACGCTTGCACACAGGAAAGTGATGCCCAAAAAAAAAGAAGGAAAAATAGTGGATATTTCTTAGGGGTTTCAAAAAATTTGGATTTCATATCTAAATACCCTTTTGGACATTCTATCTATTCCAATATCTCACCTAGTTAGAAATCTTGGTTTTGAACATTTTTGAAAATTTTGTAAGGATTTGACCACAAGAAAGTGAGATAAAGCCTATTTCCAAGAGTTTTTATGCTCATGCTAGCTTTCACTTGATCGTACTACATAAAGAAAACCTTGTAATCAAATGGAACATATCTAAGGAAAGAACTTCCTTTTTCAAGGGACATATTTACCTCCTTAAGAATACCACAAGAACCCATCCAAGAGGTAGAAACCAACATGATTTTTCCTTCTGGGAACTTGGGTTTAGATAAAAATGGAGGAGGTATTGACCCAAATGATCTAGGGTCAAATAACAATAATGGAGGAGGAACAAACCCTAACAATCAAGGGTTATACAACACTAACAATGGGGGCAACGGTGAACCAACTACTGAACACGCAACTGATGAAAAGGTTAATGAAGCCATACAAAGCCCATACTTCATGAAGCTCATGGAAAAAGTGTTAGCAAGAGATAAGGAGAAGTATTTTCTAGAGCTAACCCAAGCAGGTCTTAAACTCCCTCATGACTACAATGTCAATCAACTTAAGAAAGAGGTAGTTGAAGATAATCTGATTGATATCATGAACAAGAAATTTAAGTTATTCCAAATGCAATTAGATGCAATAAAGCAAAGTGGAGCTCCAAAACCTTTTTCAATAGAGGTATTGTGTCCTTTCCCATTTGACAAGAGTTTAATCATGTTTCCATTCCCTAGTAATGTGGTCTTTCCTAAGTATGACAAATTCAAAGGAGATTTTGATCTCCAAGATCATTTAATGGAATTTTGTGCATTAAGCTTGGAGTTCATGCATGACACTACTTACTTAATGAGGTTTTTTCCTAGAAGTTTGGGAGGCATGGCCATGGAATGGTTTTCAAAATTACCTTTGGACATCCAAACCTTTGAAAAGTTAGCTTCTAAATTTAGAACACATTATTCATATAATATCAAACCTGAAGTTACAATGATTAGCTTATGCAACACCAGGAAAATAGAGGGAGAAGGATTCCTTCTTTTCTTACAAAGATGGAGATTAGTATTTGCTAGATACCCTCAAAGTGTACTAGAAAAGGAAAAGATGGACATCTTTATAAATAGCTTGAGTAATGAAATGAACTATCGGTTGAAGCTGCAATGTCCTAGGTCTTTTCAAGATCTTATTGAAAATGGAGTGACTACGGAGGAGGTATTGGTTAAAAGTGGATAAATAAAGCTATACAAGGATAACAAGAATTACAACAACAACAATACCTCCAACAACAATGACTATCAAAATTAAAATCCTCCTAACAACTATAACTGATTTGGGTTGAGGAACAAAAACACAGGTGTGGTCAATGATGGGGTTGTTGATGCTAATGATTTTAAAGTCACTCCTTTTACTCTCATGAGAACACCTACTCAAGTGAATAATGCAAATCAAGTTCCCAAAGTGCCTTTTAACAATAGTACCAATAATAACAATTTTGGGAACAATCAAGGGGCTAGCAAGCCTAAGTAGTTCTTTGCACCATCTCCCAAGAGAACATTCACACCTTGGGGTGAACCCCTTGAGAATACATTGAGAACTCTCATTGCTAATAAGATTATTGATTTACATAGAGCTCAACCCTATGAACCGCAAAACAAGCCCAATTGGTGGAATGAGTCTAGTCATTTTGAATACCATAGAAATAGAGGACATGCAACAAATGATTGCTCGTAGTTGAAAAATGTGGTACAAGATTTGATTGATAATGGTGTGCTCAAGATAGAAGGGCCTCAAAACAATGGAGATCACATGGCCTTAAGAAACCTTTCTATAACCATGAGAAGGGTGAATCTTCCAATTTGAATAAACAAGGCAACAATAATGTCAATTTTTCTCATCATTATGATAACACTATCAACACATTATCCAAACATGAGCATGTTGTCAATGTTGTTGTAATCAAGGAACAACCAAAAAAAGAAGCATCTTATGCTATCACTAGGGAGAAAACTTCAAGGATTACCCTACAAGGGGTTGATCCTAAAACTATTGGTCCTCCACAATCAAGTATTTTGGCTAAACAACCATCTACAACAACAAAGTCATATAATTTGGTGGATCAATTACAAAAGACTTCGGCTCAAATTTCTATTTTGGAGTTGTTAAAATTATCTCCAAATCACAAGGAGATCTTTCAAAAATCCCTATTGGAGACTAATGTTCCTATTAAATTGGAGGAATAAAGATTCCAAAACATGGTGGGACACCTCATTGCACCACATTGTCTCTCATTTTCAGATCAAGATGATATGTCCATCACTTATCCTCAAAATTTTCCTTTGCATATAGAAGTCCTCATTCAAAGACATAGGGTTAAGAGAGTTCTCATAGATGGAGGAGTTGGTCTTAATATTTTCACTTTAAACCTTGTCAAGTCCTTAGGTTTATTCAAATCTTCTATTGATCCTAAGAAGCAAATTACCATAAGCTTATGATGAGGATGAGAGATCTTCAAAAGGCATGATTATTTTACCCATTAAAGTTGGTCCCATATAAAAGGACACCATATGTCAAGTCCTAGACATGAAGTTAGCTTATAACATCTTATTGGGAAGGCCATGGATAAATGAGATGCAAGCAGTTTCTTCTACATACCATCAATATATCAAAAAACTGCACATGGGAGAAGAAATCACAATTGGAGGGGATTCAAATCCTTTTCAATATTGCAGCACATTGAAGCCTCTTCATGATTTATTTATTCCTCATAATAGTAAAGGGATTGCTCCAAATACTACCATTGAAGAAACTAAAGGTGATGATCCTAATTTAACATCAAATGTTACCTCTACATCAAACCCCATTCAAACTAACTCAACTACATTGGCTAAGGGAAAGGAAAAAGTGAGTTATGATGGTCTAAGTTTAAATGAGAGTTTAGGTAAAATGTCCACACCAGAGGTGGAACTTTCTAAATCTACCAAAGAGGAGAGAGAAAAATCCAAAGAAGACCAATATAAACAAATGAGTGAGATGATGCACACATTTGAAAAATAATGTAGAATCAATTCTAAAGGAGTAGGGGAGCATTCTATTTCTCTATTTGATTTACCTACTTCCCCAAAAACACATGGAAAACCTTCTAAGGTGCATCCTCCTCACAAATACAACTCTCATTTTGTAAGAGGGAGTGACAAGTCAAATCTTGAGAAAGAAGATAATGAGGTTCTACAATGGCTTTACAAAGATGAAAGTGATACTTCAAACTATCCCATGGAAAGCATTCAACACATCAATATCCAAACTGACCAATATGGAAAGGGGTTTGAAATTATGAAAAAAATGTGATATAATGGAAGAGAACCCTTAGGTAAAATAAATTGAGGTTTTCTTCAACCTATTGAACCTTCTTGGAGATCAAAGGAAGAAAAATCAGGAATAGGTTATCAACACAAAGAAGAATGTTCTAGCCCTATGCATGATTTTTATGAACAAGTAAACATGGTAGATTCTGATATTGATAGTGATGATTCTACAGAATATGAGTGGGATTCTTTATCCAAAGACTCTTGTCATGACAAAGAAATTGTCACAATGCATTCTTATACTAATGTTCCTAAAGAACAAACTCTAGATAGTGAATATCCAGAGATAATTTCTATAGGGAAAGCACACATTAATCATCCAAGGATAGGAGAACCTTGGGTACCTTCGTGGGAGGTGTTGGAAATATTCAAGACTATCTAAGTTACTGAGAGGGGAGGGGTGAATCAGTAACTTCAACAATTTTATACCAAATTTAGATCTTAACCATTTAACATTCATGCATGAGAAACTGAAAACATAAAAACATTCATAACACTTTGAACACATAGATTTGGTGACCCAGAAACCTTCCAAATAGAAAGTAAAACTGGGGTGGGGATGATACCCACAAAACTTCAATACTGTAGTATAAAGTTGGTCAATTAAGGCTTACAATGATCACTTCTGATGATCTTCCCTATTAGGAGCAATAAGGACTACTAGGTCCACCTTATTAGAGGATTTACAAACATACAATGAAGTATGCACTTGGGTAAGAGATTTTACAAAGACTGTTAAGTCTACCCTGTTAAAGGATTTGGTACTGAATCACCTGTTAGGATGAAATAGTAGATCTCTTACTTGCAACTCAACTTGTTGAATGAGATTCTCTAATGTACTGATCACCTTCTGTGATAGATATGTCTCTGCTACTCCTTATACTGCTATAGCCCTTTGTAATTCTCTTATCTCTGCCTTACTTGCATCTTAGCATATATTTCTTTTTTTCACACCTTGGATATGATACAAAAGATCATTTATATATCAATCCAAACAAAAATAAAATAATTACAAAGTCAGCTCTCAAACAAGCTAACACAAATATTACTGAGTTGGCCCAAATATAGGTACATGGTTACTACAAACTAACTCGTTGAATTTATGATACTTGGCATCCACTGCATTACTCGGCATCATCATTTTCTCGGTAGAAGTGGAGACTCGGTCCATACTAATCACTGAGTTTTAGTTTTGAACTCGGTATATACTAGAGACTCGGTAGATATAGTGTCACTCAGTAGAAACTGAATTCCTTGTTTACCATGCTGGCACTTAGTAAACACTGCTCTACTCGATATGCTTAGTAAACACTTCTCTGCTCGGTATGCTTAGTAAACATTCCTCTTCTTGGTATGCTCAGTAAACACTTCTCTGAATAAGTGTTGTCACTAATGGAAAACATAACTTAATGCCAACAATCTCCCCCTTTGGCATTAGTGACAAAAACAATTATTGCCCAAAACTTATATACATAGACATGCTGATACTGGTTTTTGATTTTTCAAAATTTATCTTTGTCAATTTTCTATATTTACATTGTCTCCCCCATATAGTATACATATATACAAGTGCATCTTCTATCAATAGCTCTAACTACTTATTAGATAGGAGTTTGATAGTCATATGATGTGCAGAGCTTGAACTAGGTTCAAGTTGCAACTTTTGTGCACTAATCTTCAGATCCTCATCAATCTTATCCATTTTGTCCTTAATCTCCTTTGAGAACTTGGCAACATTGCATATTTTGACAAAAAGTGATGTTATACTGGAGTAGGAGGACTCAATGTTAGTCAAAGCTGAAAATAACTCTACCTAATTAATAGCTATTTGCTGAGCAATACACTCAAGCATTTTGTTATCAAATTTCTTCTTAGCCTTCTCAAGCAACTTATCTGATCTAGAGGAATTCTTATTGAACTTGTTTACTGCCTCTGCCAACTGCAATAAAATGTGTTGAGAGGAATCAACCTCAACACCTATAGCCTTTGTGATAATGTTCTTGGTGTCTTCTATTATCTTATATTCCTTATCTCTTTCCTCTTTTAGCTTCTTCTGCTTTGCCTTCTTTTGGAGGAGTTCGCCAACTGTTTGCATTTGGTCTATTGTGAGGTTTGCAAAGTCCAGTTGTGGAATCTCTATCTCCTCATCTAAATCTATATCCTCTTCTATTTTCTTACTCAAAAATCTTGTACTCGGTTGAGCCTTAGGTTCAACTATCATTGTACTTAATGCCTTTGTAGTAGAAATTATTATAGACATAGTAGGACTTGCAGTGAAAACTAATAAACTTCCAACTAATGGAATACTAACTAAAATACTCAATGATCCCAAAACTGAAGTGTTTACAACTGAAGTACTTACTGAGGTATCCAAAACTAAAGAGCTTACTGAAGTTGGTGTTGGAGACTGCAACTCAGTGGAAGAAGGATGCTGAAGCTTGGTGGATGAAGTAGTAGCCACTTCTGCCATTGATACACTGAGTTGTGCTGGTGATGATTGGACATTTGTTGTATTTGAAGATGTCACAATCACACTTGAAGTTATCTCTGAGCTAGATGTAGAAATTTTTGCTGGAGAGTGAGGAAATGAGGCAATCACCTCTATAGCTATCCAAACTAGATCATCTTCCTCATCATTCTACTTAGCTTCCTCAATAGCTTCTTCCTCAGCTTCTTCTTCCTCAATATTATCTATCTGCACTACTTCTTTTTCTTCTTCATCACTGTCATCTTCAATATCTTTGATTACAATAGTTTCAGTACTCGGTTTGTGAAGATTATAAATGTTTTTCCAAGTAGATTATGCACTCCTCACAACCGACTCTATATCCTTGATCAAAATCAAACAACTGTTGAACCTTAGTGTCATCTTATTCTCATTTTCTATGAATGCCTTATTAATTTCAGCATTTTTAAAACTTGGCATCAAATGTCTTAAGGTTTGATCATATATGTCCTTGACAGTTTGCCTTGCATTTGACCATCTCAACTTGACTTTTCTTAATAAAAAACCTAGAATTTGAGGAGCCATATCTTCAGGTGAGTACTTCCATTTACCCATTTTCTCAATAACAACATCTTCAATTTCCTACTACTCTTCCTATGATCTAATTTCATATTTGAGAGATTTGAAATTTGCAATTCTAGATCCTTCTCTCAAATTCTTAATCTTTTCTTTTAATCAGGGAGGAGGCCTTTTGAGTACTATATCTTCACTGACTTTACTTTCCTTTCCCCTTGCTCTTTTCCTTGTGAATACTACAGTGGGTTTCTCAGGTGCCTTGGTGTTAGTCACCTTTCCTTTCTTCTTTACAGGCACTTTTTCTTCTTTACTCTCATCCTTATCCTCTTCTTCTACAATATCCTCTCCTTTTCCCTTGATTAACATTAGAGGTGTGCTAGATTGCATCTTGGCTATCCTCTTTTTGCCTTTGTTAACTGCCTATGGAAGCTTTATACTTAGCTCAATTCTTACCTTAGCTTCCTCATAAGTTCCAAAATATGGAGCCTTTGGATCAACAGGTTGATTTATCAGGGCTTCAATTATATCCTTTGTCTCATCAATGTTTACCTCATAAGGAAGAGGTTTCACCCATACAATCCTAGGCCTTGCTGCCTGAATGTATACTCTATCACAATCAACCATGAAACAAATATCATCTTTATAATCTTCCACCATCTTTTGTGGAATCTAGAATCTATTATTCATCTTTTCCTTAAAGGATT
This sequence comes from Chamaecyparis obtusa, assembly GCA_027943335.1. Classification (NCBI taxonomy): domain Eukaryota; kingdom Viridiplantae; phylum Streptophyta; class Pinopsida; order Cupressales; family Cupressaceae; genus Chamaecyparis; species Chamaecyparis obtusa. The sequence continues at coordinate 447,607 of BSBK01002193.1, forward strand.
CAAAATAGTTATTCATTATGCTTGCAAAATTCTCACCCATTTCTACAATATACTCATTTATCTGATAAAGAACAGGCACATCCTTTCTCCATACTACCGTGCCTTTTGATGGTAAAAACTTTTGAACATAGAAAAATAGACAAACCAACAGTGAGCAAAAATTACATGGATTGTTCTTTGACATTTGGATGCTTTCCATATTCTTGTTGAACTGATTCAACAACAAGTTTGCTAGGTCATATGATAGATTGTTCTTCACAATTTTGTAAGCTAGGTCAACTACTTCACATGAAACACTATGCTACCGACTTGAACTATATATCTTGTGAGCTATGATATGTGTGCCAAACTTTAGTTCTATATCAGTTATACTACTTATTTTCATGCCTCTACCATCCCACTCTGCTAGGGTTTTCTTTTCTAGCTCTACCCGACCTAGGGTTTTAGTAGATTTTGCCTTGTCAAGCATGGGAAGACTAGTGACTCAGTGAATCATTTTCTTGGTTATCTCTACTGGTTGCTCTAGCCAAATTTTACCTTCATGCATTTAGCTTAGAATGTATGTGATCCATTTTACCTAGAAACTCTGAGGAAAGTGGGTGATGTGAACTAAACCCTTATCTTCCAAATGTTTATGTTTCGGTTTAAGAACACCATCAACGCACAGTTCATCATGAACAAAATCAATCTCTAGGGTTCCAAGCTCTTGAATTGTACACTTAAAATGACTGCGAATGTCATTTACAAGAAGTACCTTAGGAGGAATCTATGATTGAGCTCCACTCAGGTCTAGGGCTTCTGCAATCGCGGGCACCAGTTTGAAATCTAGCACTTTCCATTCTCCATGAACTAGCTTTTCCGAACCTTTCTTTTTTTTAGTGCTAGATGATGCCATGGAAGCTCGGCAAACAAAGAGATTCTTTGAAAAACATTTGCTGCAAGTTTTCTCTAAATCGCTTGATCACTCTAAAAAATTTCTCTGCTCAATATGCTGATATTCACGGTGAAGAATGAACTTGATTTCATGGTTTTTGTAAATTTTTTATCATTAATGCTTAGTAGGGGTTAGGGTATAGACTATTATCCACTATGCATTAATTGCTCGGTGAAGATTCCACAACTTGGTGAACATACGAAATCATACTACTCCAACCTTACTCAGTAACCACATGAAATTAGGTTACTCTCGACCTTGCTTGGTGGTAACTGATACCAAACTTCCTATGATCCTATTGTATCTTGCATACTGATTAGATCTTCCCTTTTTCTCAATTCAGGAACTATTTAAAATTTATCTATGAAGATACAGTTCTAGTGCTTCCTTGAAGACTTAATTGGAATTGATAGAGCCACCCACTTCATGAGTGACTTCGTTACTAGAACTAGTTTGCTTTGTAGATTTAGGAATCCATTGTTGTCTCATCTTCTTCCTGATGCTATCTTCTTTTGCTTTCTTTACATCTTCAACTTTTCCTAAATTCATGCAATTTTTGGCTATATGACCAAGTTTAGTGCATTTATAACATCTTATGGTAGTATCCCTCTTTCTCAATTGATGCCTTACATAATTTTTGCCAATGTGTCCATATTCACCATAGTAATGACATCTACACCAAGTGTTGTAATCTCAACCAAATATTGCTTTCATAATTTGTTCTACTAGATTGGGTGTTTTAGATCTATAATCTAATGCCTTGTGACCTTGTTTATTACATTTGTGACATTTGCCTTTAAATCTTGGTTCCTCCTTACATTCATTTTCTTTATGACCATGCCGATTGCAATTGTAGCATTTTCCATTGAATTTTGTTTTTTCATTACTCCAACATTTGTTTGAAGTATGACCAATTTTTCCATAGTGATTACAAGTAGGTTTCTGATTCTTTTGAGTACCTTGTTTGGAGGATTCACCTTCCTCTTTGTATCCAAGTCCTGCTTTTCCTTTCTGCTTATGAAGGTTTTGTTCATATAGCTGATTCATATCTTCTTGAGATTTCAGCATTCTCTCATTGATTTTTCTTTCAGTGTTTAGGTCATTCATCAATCTTAAATTGATTTTCTTTTCAGATCTCAGCTCTTCTCTTATATTTTCATTTTCTGATCTCAGACTCAAGATTTCTTTATTTGCATTGGAGATCTGATCAATAAGGTTTTCTAGCTGAAGAGTTTGATTCTAGATTTCATTGTTCTTTCCATCTATTTCATCTTTCATCTTGTTTCTTTGTTCCAAGATTTCACAAAACCTTGTTGATTGAATTTCCTATTCTCTTTTCAGTTTTCTTACTTCTTCTTGCAGAGATCCATTCTTTTCTAGAAGTTCTTTAATTGCATTGTTTGCTTCATCTGAGCTTCTTGAAGGGAAAAAGTCTTCAATCTTTTCTTCAACATACTGATGGTCATTCATCTGATTCCCAAGTTCCTTCCTTCTTTTTAGGGATTTGGAAAGATGCTCTTTTGCTTCCTTGATTTGAGCTATGGCCATTTTCAGATCTAGCTTTTCATTTTCAAATACTTTGTTAAGTCTGAATATCTCCATTGTCTTGGATCTTTACTCAAGCTTTCAAACTTTATCCTAAGAACCACAAAGCTCTGATAGCAATTGTTGGAAATATTCAAGACTATCTAAGTTACTGTGAGGGGAGGGGTGAATCATTAACTTCAACAATTTTATACCAAATTCAGATCTTAACCATTTAACATTCATGCATGAGAAATTGAAAACATAAAAACATTCATAACACTTTGAACACACAGATTTGGTGACCTAGAAATCTTCCAAATAGAAAGTAAAACTAGGGTGGGGATGATACCCACAAAACTTCAATACTGCAGTATATAGTTGGCCGGTTAAGGCTTACAATGATCACTTCTGATGATCTACCCTATTAGGAGCAATAAGGACTACTAGGTCCACCTTGTTAGAAGATTTACAAACATACAATGAAGTATGCACTCGGTTAAGAGATTTTACAAAAGAATGTTAAGTCTACGATGTTAAAGGATTTGGTACTAAATCACCTATTAGGATGAAATAGTAGATCTCTTACTTGCAACTGAACTTGTTGAATGAGATTCTCTGATGTACTGATCACATTCTATGATAGATATGTCTCTACTACTCCTTATACTGTTGTAGCCCTTTGTAATTCTCTTATCTCTACCTTACTTGCATCTTAGCATATATTTCTATTTTTCACACCTTGGATATGATACAAAACATCATTATATATCAACCCAAACAAAAATAAAATAATTACAAAGTTGGCTCTCAAACAAGCTAACACAAATATTACTGAGTCGGCCCAAATATAGGTACACAGTTACTGCAAACTAACTCAGTGAATTTCTAATACTCAGCATCCACTACATTACTCACCATCATCATGCTCTCAGTAGAAGTGGAGACTCGGTCCATACTAATCACTTAGTTGTAGTTTCAAACTCGGTATGTACTGGAGACTCGGTACATATAGTGTCACTCGGTAGAAACTAAATTCCTTGTTTACCATGTTGGCACTCGGTAAACACTACTCTGCTCGGTATGCTCAGTAAACACTACTCTGAATAAGTGTTGTCACTAATGGAAAACATAACTTAATGCCAATAGGAGGGTGATTTGAATGTTAGATTTAACCCGCATGTATTCTTTCTCGTAGAAGTCTTATAGGACTCAAGTGAAGAGGACTTCGATCCTTCTTCCATGGATCATCTTGAGAAAGCTCATGTTATTGACCTTAATGATGCAATGTATGAACCATCTAATGAGGTCATGTCCTTAAACCCAGCCAATGACAACTTTCCAATTGAATCTTTATCCTTAATGCATCCCGAGCTTATTCTTTCCCAATGACCAAGCAATGACACAATACCTAAATGTAGTTGAGCTCTCTTCCACTGAAGAGTTTAATCCAAACATGATGAGAAAGGAAGGGGTCCAACCTCTTAATCTGAAAGAAAAAATGAAAAAAAGTAAAAAATTGAAGAATTCTAGTGGTGAAAACCACCATGTGACAATACTAGAACCAAGAAAAGTAAAAATAAAGGATGTTTTTATGGTGAAAACCCAAAAGTGGCACCTAAGGAAGAGAGGTTGGATACCTTACCATCACATGAGGAAGAAAGATCACCAATTCTTATAGAGCCCACGGAGAAAGTCAATATTGGAACCAAATTGGAGCCCAAATTCATACATATAACAACGTCACTTACATCTTTAGATAGAAAGGATTTTATTAAATTTTTCTAAGAAAAGAAAGTGAATTTTGCATGGTCCTATGCTGACATGTCAAGATTAGATCTAGAATTCATCATGCATCACTTGAATGTCAAACCAGAGGTTAAACCTATTAAGCAGAAATTGAGGAAAATGCATCCACACATAGCATTTCTAGTTAAAGCAGAATTGGAGAAATTGTTAAAGGTGGGGTTCATAAGAGAAATTTCTTTTGTAGAATGGATATCAAATATTGTACCATTTACCAAGCATGACAAATCCATTCACATATGTAGGAACTTTAGAGATCTTAATCTTGCATGTCCCAAAGATGACTTTCCACTTCCTAGTATAGATGCAATAGTGGACTTAATAGTTGGTCACTCCATGTTTTCATTAATGGATGGTTTTAGTGGATACAACCAAATTAAGATTGCACCCAAAGATCAAGAAAAGATAGCCTTCACATGCCCTTTGGGAAATTTTTGTTGCAATGTAATTCCTTTCGGCCTCAAAAATGCCGAAGCTACTTACCAAAGGGAAATGACTACCATTTTTCATGATATGATGCACACCTTCTTAGAAGATTACGTAGATGATATATTTTCTAAGTCACATCAAAGAGAGGACCATTTACAAATAGTGGAGAAGATATTTACATGCTTGGAACAATTCAAAGTAAGGCTCAATCCAAAAAAATGTGCCTTTGGTGTTCAATCTGGGAAATTATTAGGATACATAGTTTCGGCAAAAGGCATTGAAGTGGATCCAAAAAAGGTTCAAGCACTCATGGACATGGAAATTCTTAGAAACATTAGCCAAATGAGGTCTGTTCAAGGAAAAATTCAATCAATAAGGAGGTTCATTTCTCAACTACCTGAAAAGTGTCACTCATTCACTAGATTGCTCCACAAAGACACCATTTTTACATGGGATGAATAATGTGACAAGGCCTCTACTTTGTTAAAGACTTACTTAATCAATCCACCAATTCTAATTCCTCCTATCAAAGGAAACCCATTTCTTTTGTACATATTAGCAACTAAGAGGTCTTTAGGAGTTCTTTTGTCACAAGAAGATGATCAAGGAAAAGAGAGAGCTATCTATTATTTGAGCTGATCATTGATTAAGTATGAATTAAACTACACCTTTATGGAAAGAGCACTCCTAGTTTCTGTCTTTTCTTCCCAAAAATTGATACATTACATGTTGATGCACAAAGTGAAGCTCATTACAAAGATTGACCCTTTGAAATACTTGCTTAGCAAAACTGCCTTAATGGGAAGAATAGCAAAATGGGTCATGGTGTTAAGTGAGTTCGATATTGAATATGTGGATAGAAAGGCCATTAAAGGAAAAGTGATAGTAGATCACTTAGCTGAAAATCCATTGGTTTCTACACATCCCATTCTAGTGGAGTTTCCTGATGCATCAATTTTCAATATAGAAGCTAAGACACAAAGATTGTACTTGGATGGATCATACACACAAGGAGGTTCTAAAGCTGGCATATTGTTGATTACCCCTCAAGGGTATACTACTCCTAAATCAGACAATCTCTTATTCCCATGTACCAACAACATAGATGAGTATGAAGCTTTAGTCATTGATATCAAGATGGCTTTAGAATGAAATATTACCGAGCTACAAGTGTATGGTGATTCTAAATTAGTGATCAATCAAGTCAATAATGAGTACAACATAAAAGATGAAAAGTTAATGCCTTACAAGACAATGATTGATGCTTGGAAAAAATACTTTGTGTTGATAACTTTTGAGCAAATTCTAAGAGAGAAGAATAGAGCTATCGATGCAATGGCTTCCTTGGATTCACTACTCCAAAAGCCTGATCAAAATGAAAGGTATGAATTCTTGGTAGAGGAGTTGGAAAAACTAGCATTTGACCTTCCTGATACTCAAATTATTGCTTTACTTAATGGACATGGCTCACCTTGGTACAATCCTATTTACACATGCCTTAAAGGCCAAGTATTACCCTTAGACCAATCCCAAGCCCAAAAATGACACTTCATCAAACAATTGGCTCATTAAATTATCCTTTTAGACACATTATATTGTAAGGGTCTTGATGGAACTTTTCTTAGATGTCTAGAGGAAGAAGATTCTAAGGTAGCTTTACGTGAGGTCCATGAGGGCATTTGCAGATCACACTCAAGTGGTTTAAACTTAGCTAAGAAGATCCTTCACATGGGGTATTTTTGGAAAACCTTAGAAAAGGATGCTTGTCACTTTGTTAAGATATGCAAAAAATGTCAATATCATGGTGATATGATACATGTACCAGCTCAAGAATTACATCCTTTTGTTACACCTTGGCCATTTTATCAATGGGGTTTGACTTGATTGGTGTGATTTATCCACCTTCATCTAATGGGCACAAATACATTATCACAACTATGAAATACTTCACTAAATGGGTAGAGGTCATTCTTTTGATCACTGCTACAGGAAAACAAATCTCTATGTTCATCCTTAATCACATCATTTGTAGATATGGTATTCCTCATGCCATAATTACCAATAATGGAAAAAAATTTAAGAACAAAGATGCAGATGAGCTTTGTGATACTTTTAATATTACCCATCACTCTTCTTCTATTTATTATCCACAAGGAAATGGACAAGATGAGGCTACTAATAATAATATCCTTAAAATATTGAAGAGATCAGTGAACAAATCGGGAAGAGATTGGCACATACAAATCAACCCAGCTTTGTGGGCTTATAGAACTAGTATCCAGACACCTACAAGAGGTACACCATATTCATTGGTTTATGGAACCAAAGCTGTTTTACCTCTCGAGGTTGAAATCCCATCCCTAAGAGTATCATTGCAAGGATTAATAACGGATGAAGATTATAGGGTTGCCTGACTTCAACAATTGGAATTATTAGAGGAACATCAAGCACAAGCCTATGAACATTTGAAAGTCTACCAAAATAGGATTTCAAGGAACTATAACAAGCACATTAAACCAATAGTCTTTCAAGTGGTTTATTTAGTGCTAAGAGAGAACCCTAAAAATCAAGTGGAAAGGGAAAAGAATGGTAAATGGGAAGCAAAATGGCTTGGTCCTTTTGTCATTGTTTCTTCTTTTGGAATGGGGACTTACAAATTAGCCAATTATGATGGGGAAGAATTAAAAAGCCCATTAATAGCATCCATTTAAAGAAGTTTCATACATAATCAGATGAGAGAGTATCGGAAGAAAGAGTATTAGATGAGTGTGTATCCGATGACTCAAGCATCACTTTTGTGCATGAGAAAATAAAAAATATAAAAAGCATTAAGAAAAGTTAAAAAAAAAATTAAAAAAATGGAAAAAGATAAAAAAGTGCCTTTGCGAAAACCTAGCAAATAGGCGCCTTGGTAGCAAAAAAAAAGAGAAGAGAAAAGAGTAAAAAGAAAAAAGAGCAATAAATGCAAAAGGTGAAAACTTAGCAATCAAGGGCCTTTTGTTCCCCTAAGTCTTTCCTAGTTGCATGTGTACATATTGCATTTCCATCATCTCACTTGTAAATCTTCATTGCATCCATCATTTGTGCATAGTCATAATAAAACCTTTCAGTTGCTTTGTTGCATTTTGGATTTCCTATTGCCCTAAGTTTGTCACATGATCTCATTTATCACTTGGGGGTAGGAAAGGATTGGATTTTTGGTACAAATGGATTCAATAGTTCTACTTTCGGTCACATATCAAAGGGACTTATCAGAGCTTTAGAAGATAGAGATTTTTTTGCACCTTTGATGGATATCATTTTTCATAACCAAGTATTTTGATCCTACAACTTGATCCTTGAACCTTCATTGACTTTATTATTTAAGATTAAAAATTAACATCACTTAAATGATCAGAATGTTTGGAAATTCTTTTTGAAAATCTTGATACATTGCAAAACACTTGAAGATTTTTTATGATCTTTATAGGCTTTTTATCATATCTTTTTAGTTAATCGATGATGTTTCAACTAGATTGGTGATGATGGAGACATGATATTTTTCTTGCCTTTGAGTGACTATCTTGAGGGATATCCAACAACTTATGTGAATTTTTCTAATGACATGGTCATCAAAGAACCATCGAGGAATTTCATATAGGGTGGAGGGTTGACCTCTATTTGTTTATGCAAATAGATACCGTGGCTATTTAGATCTTCCATATCTTAATACCAAAATCTAATTGCAACATTGAATCCATTGAAACTAGTATTCATACTCCCATAGTTGGTTATTCAAATAGTGAGGGTTGTACTAGTTTCCTAAAAGGTTACCAGATCTGATATAAAGTAGTATTCATATCATCATGATGTGGTCAGTGATGGTTGTACTTTCTTTCTGGTCCCACAATGCTCAATGATGAAAATATTTCTCTTTTGCAGTTCTTTCACAAAAAGCTAGTGACAATTAGTTGCATTGCATTGCATTTTCATGTTAGATTAAGTGCATTGATTTGTAGAATTTTTCCAAGTGAAAGCGGGTTCATTTATTATCTTGATCAATCATTAAGGGGGGTTCAATTAAACACCTTATCCTTGATTCAAATTAATAATGTGATATTATCTTAAGAGTTTCATACATTCAAAACATCTAAAAACATAGTTGCATTCATTATATATCAATATTTCCATAGTAAAACATTTGCATCCATACATTGAAAATCATAAAAACATATTAAAATTACATTACCATTTGCATTCATTTATCTATATCATTGTTAGAATAAATAAGAGGGGGGTGAATCAGTTATCCAGTGTCCCAATTCAAAATGTATAATCCAAAACAATTCTACTACTTCTATAGGTCGATAAATATATAATACTGTCACTATCTATGTATTTACTGATTGACAGTCTAAACTTTGTAATAATTACCGATCAAATCTAACATGTAATATGCAAAATATGATAACAAAGAAATATCACAGTCAACACATAACACAAGAGATTTAACATGGAAACCCTGTCAAGGGAAAAATCACCTAGGACAGGCAACCCAAAATTGTTCACTCTTCTGAAGTGAGGTCGGTGAAGACCCAACCCTATTAAAGGTTTACAAACACACTATTAGGTGTGACCTTGTTAGAGGATTTTAGACCAGAAGTTATCATCCAACTAGCAGTCGCTCTGGGGTTGACAGGATAACAATGTTCACTCTATGAATGAAACATCAAAAGACTTTCATAGTCCACTCGATTAAGATATTTGACTTTGTACAATGGTTAAATATGTAACAGTAGATGATCTACCTAAATACAACTTCAGTTTGTAGTTTACAAATCAATGTTCAGCTCATTCAAATATTTCTAATCAATATAACACTTTAGATTCAATGCTATATCAACTTTCTATCCATTGGTAATTACTCTCTATAGCTCGGTAACTATTCTACAGCTCGGTTCTTATTAACCAGTATGATCAGAATGCATGACAACTTCTACAGTATCTTCTTCTTCTGGCATACGTTTCATAATGAAACCAATGTCTCTTATATAGATGAGTAAATTGATTTCTTTTCCTCCATTAGATTTGTCCACTTAATCATATTCATATATTTTGCCGCTTTAAGCTCCCTTGGCTGATGTGTCAATAACATGTTTCAATCTACTCCATTAGATCCCTTTTGATTTATGTTAGCCGTCGATCTTCATAACAAACATTATCTATTACCTCGATTTCATACACTTTACAACTCATCACTTTATCAGCTTAAACTTATCATTTAATTCCTTTCTATTTTTCTTAGTTAACAAAGAAATATTTCGGTGAACACAAGATCGGTTAATACTGCGCTTGGTATACACTACACTTCGTCAGTGTTTACTGAAATGCTTTATTTACCAACAACACTGCTTTGTGTCTTTCAGCTCTATTCTTCATCATAGATGAATGCAACATAATAATGTCAATTCCATCAATTCATAGACTCATCAACAAGTTACTCAGTGTATTCCTTATCCTCATCTATCATATACATCTTCCTCATGTAGATATTTTTGTTCTTCATCTCTTTCACCTTCCTTCAGATGTGTCGGTATAGTAACTTACAAGATAAGTACTATCAAGCTAGTTGACATCAATGGCAACATAATACTAATGTAATCATCTTGCATATCTAATCATCAACTCCTCAATAATCTTGAATTATAGATTCTTCATTTTGGTTCTAAATCATTTGTAGTTCATCATATCATATGTAAGCTACATTACATCCATAGCACAATCAAAAGTAAATGCATGATAAACATCATAGAGAGCTGCATATAAAGATAATCTCACATAAACACGTCATGAGAATCAAGGAAAGTCCATAATCACGTAAATTTCCATAACATCAAAGATCCATCAGATATGTATATCAAGATACAATATCATCGACAAAATGATACATAAAAGTCTTGATGAATAAATATAACATGATACAAAATCATCAACAAGGAAGAGCCATAATCAATCATCTCAAGGTCCTATAGGGGCACCTGATCCATCTGGTCCCCTATCACCTGATCTTTCCTAGGTAGGAGGAGGAGTCTGACTAGTACTAGCAACACTCAGCCTCTGAGCCATCATAGTCATGAACTACTAGATCATAGTAGCTAGCTGATCCAATCGGCCAACCACTATTGTCATACATGTCTATAATATTTACACATCCTATGTCATAGCATCTATGCTAGGAGAAGCCTGTGAAGTTTGACCCATATCCTGAGGCCTAGGTATCTGAGGAGGCACCTGCTATGCTAGAATCTATCCATGTTGTGCCATTGAAACCTACTATGACTGTACCAAGGGATCCTATCCTTTGGGAACCTATCTAGCAGCATCAATGTGAACATTTTGTCTAACTCTCTATTGTCCCCATACTGTTGTAGCTCTTAGCTATACAAATCTAGGTCCCTGCCCCTGCTAATCTTGTCTGACATCTCTATCCTTGGCCTTGAAGTGACCACCTCGTATCTGTGGTCCTCCTCATCCTCTACCTATAACCTTGGAAGGTCTTTGTACTCTAGGAGCTTGATGTTGACATCATCTAGGTATATCATCACCATCCCCATCATCATCTCTACTCTCATCATCTAATGGCTCATCCCTTCTTGGGATCAGCTCTGTGGGATCTATGAATCTCAAATATCTATTTTGGGAAAACCACTCTCTATACTCAATGGACACCCTAGCATCTGCAAAATGGTCTAACATGTCCCATCTAATGTATATCAATCTATAAATCTGATCACATGTGAACTAGTAGTCAATCTATCCACCCCACATTGATCTCTCCACTTGGACTTGAGCATATAATGTCATACCCTAGGGCATATCCTGATATCGGCCATACTACTTAGACACTTGACCAAAGAAGAATCTCTCAATCATGAGTGGTGATTGACCTATCATCCATCTTAGTGAAAACATGTAGGGGAGCTCATCATCATCCTCTCACCAAGCCTCAACACCCAAATATAGTCTCCATACTACCTGATCTAGATCATTGATCATGAGAAACCAATACTCTAGTTTTCCTAGATGATGCTGGACAACCATGCCACTATACAAAAATGCATATGGATAACCACAACCTTGAGCACATGCTGATATTGGTCTAGTAATGGGAAGATACTCCCATACCCATAACTACAACATAACTACACCTGTTGACAATGATGCACTCGATCTATATACGACCTCATGTAAATCACAATACAACTGTGCTAGCACACAAGAACCCCAATCAATATGTCAAGGATGTGCAATCAAATGCTCTAGTATGTGGCACCATCCAATGGAGAATCATCAACCTCCCTGGTCTAGAAGTAGTAAACATCCTATCAGAGCACCTAAGACCATTGGCAATGTAGGAAAAGAAGAAAACTGTACCCATGTAATAGTATCATCACCAATGGTATTATCACCAAATACCCATCTCCAAATAGTGATGCCATACATAGAAACATAATAGACTCTCTCTCCCTAATTAGGGATACAGATTAATCTATATATGTCCTTAGGAGTGATGGTCATCTCCCCTAATGGAAAGTGGAAGGTATTTTGGTCAGAGTGCCATCGCTCTACCATAGCTATCAAAAGACCCCAGTTCAGATGGAACCATAGGATATCTAAGAGGAAGCCCAAACCACACATCTCTATAACATGATATTCTAGCTGGGTCAGCTCCTGACCTAAGTAAAAAATTCAAGAGGCTAGTGTCTGTATATACAACTTACAGAAATGTGCCTATTTTGCAAATCAAGGGAATCATATCAGTATTCTATATCGATGGATTATTTTAATTCAATGAATCAAAATTTAATCAATCTTTGTTCTTGGTGAGCATAATCAATCCATTTGTTTGTATCTCTAGATCTTGAGAGTGAATTATCAGTTTTCTATCCTATCAGATTGACAAATCAAACATTCATTGGTACGATTGTCCTAATATCCTAATAACTTGTTGTCTTAACTACAATAGACCTATCTATCTTGGACATTTAATCATTCATATAGAGACATCAAATTAATCAGAAAAATCAAGTTTGAGCATAAAAAAATTTCAATTTTCCTATAAGCAACATTTTCCTATGTGGAGGCAGCACCTTACCTCATGCGGTGAATCAATATTCATAGGTGACACTTTATCACGCGGACGTGGCTCTTCTTTTCTTAAGCGGCATTTTATGATCGTAGGCAACATTTAAACATGTCTAGGAATCATCTAATTCTTAAGGGTTTTATAGGTGGTTCTTTACACATAGTTTGACTAAAAACCCTAGTTTTTAGGCAGTTTAAAATTTCTCATAGGCAAGATTTAAACATGTTTAGGAAGCATTTAAATGCATGGATGCAGTAGTTTATCTTCTTAAGCATCATTTCAATTACCCTAGGTGGCATTTCACAAAGTTGCAAATAAAAATCATGTTTTTTATTCTATAAATGCTAAAAAGACTTGTAATAAATGCACTAGGAGGGTCAGAATCACTTACTAGAGGTCTGTAATCCAATGGTCTCTGATATCCTCATCCTCTCTCAAACTGATCCTCTCAAATAGGGACAACTATAGCAATCAACGTTCCCAGGATCAGAGAAAATCTAGATAGTAAAAAGTGCAAATGAATAGTAAATTTGGGTTTTTCAACCTATTTATGCTATTTGACCTAATTTTGATGGAATTTTTGACCTTTCGATCTATATTTGCATATCTATCAAACTAGGGCATTTGTTGAGGCCTTGAGTATCATCAATGTTTTTCAAAATGAAAACATATTGGATCTCTTATCAATCAATTTCATCATATTTTTTTTCTATTTGCATATCAATCTATTTCAAATCTTAGGGGGCATTATCATAGTGTCAAATTTGCATCAACATTGAATCTGAGGCATTAAAATTTTGAACTATTATTAGTGGGGCATGTTGCATCATTTTCAAATCAGGTTTTATCAATCAAATCAAATTCAAATCAGGTTTCAAATCAGTTTCATATGAATCAATCAAGTATCAAATTAGTGATCAGGGCATGCAATTTTCTTTGAATCAATGCGCTATGCCCATCCATTCAAAGAAGGGCATTTGTAGACACCCAAAAATGGGCAAGTGTCTTAGAATCATTCAAATCTATAAAATCTTAGCCAAATGCTCTAATTTTCATCAAAATGGATCAAATCAATTTCAAATGGACATTTATTAATCAAAATTGGACAAAATCATTTAAATCAAAGGAAAAATAAAATAATGACATCATATAATTAAATACAAGCTTAAAGGGATCAATCACACTATATAATTGATTTTAATCAATTAATTGTATAGTTTTAAATCAAAAATCAAATTGAACCTATTCCTTACATGGCTAATTTAATTAATCCTAATATCTTTCAACATAATTTGAGCAACCAATAAGAATTAAGAACAAATGCATATGGATCACTCCAAATTGTTGAATCTCAATTACTCATTTTTAACTTTGAATCTCAAACACTCAAATTTGTCTATTTGTCCAAACCTTTGAGACAATCATTTAAATTGTCCCCCCATTTAAAAACATTTCAAAGTTTTTGACTCAACCAAGGCTAAACCATGATCAAGTAACTCTACCCCGTACCCTTGGGATTTTACTATAAATGGAAGTCATTTTAAGAGCATAAGGATCTTAGAAAATTTGAATGCATAGCATCATCACTATAGGCAATTTGAGAGCAATTGAGCAATATCTTGAGCATTTTGAGAGAAAATAGTGAGATTTGAGAGCATTATCATGAGCATTTGAATTAATCTTTGTATCAAAGTGAGAATTAAGAGCTAGATTTAGGCATTTTATCATAATTTTCTCATTCTAGGATTGTCACTAGTAGAGAATAAGGCTGAGAGCTCTACTTACCAACCTTAGATACAGAAACATGAGATGATATGGATGTTAAATGAAATTCTTTAGATTAAATTTCCATGGTATTTTCATAGAATTGTTGCTAATAGTCCTAATTTCATGAAGGTGCAAACACTCACACACAGGTTGCAAACTTGTTGTTGGGAGGTCTACTAGATAAAGAGTGCTCAGAGATTACCCATTGAGTACTTCATTGGAATTGTATAGGAAAGATTATTTTTTGTAAGTCATTTCATTACTATTATTGTATACTCTTATACATTTATTTGGACAATGGATCTAGAAGGTGGCTTTATCCTTGAGAAGGTGGATTTAACCTTCACTTTGGATAGTGTGCTGAAGTAGTGAGTCTATCTTTCTACTCAAATCCTAACACTGTTGGAAAGACTCCTAATAGAGTTTTTCCTTTACTAGGGACATTAACTGAATGTAATAATAAGCTCCTAATAGAGCTAGGTCTCTTGAAAGGGAAATAATATTTTAGTGCATCATTAGCGGGTCCCATCCTCACCAGGGTTTTTCTCTTAAAAGGGTTTTCCTTGAAAACAAATCTTTGTGTTATGATGTTTTGATTTTGTGGTGTTCTTATGGTTATATTATTATTTCATTTTTTTAAAAGTAATCAGATAAAAAGAATTTAAGTTTAAGCTTTGGCATACAAGTGGTTCACCCCCCTCTTTCAATTCTATTGGTGCATTGTTATTGATAACAAGATGTATTGTATCAACTAGAATTTTTCCTTAACAAGGTTTTCCTAGAGAATATAAATATAGTGCGCTATGGTGTTGGCATTTATGTTGTTCATCTTATTTTTCACCGTTATATTATTTATTGGTGATTTGGTTAAAAATCATAAAGTTTATAATTATAGAAAACAAATGATTCACTCCCCCTCTTAGTTTTTTTTTGTGGATTGTTATTCCTATCACATTCCCCTTCTTATGTACTTATACCTTTAAATGGGTACTTATTATTGCACTAGTGAGATATTTAGTGGGTACCATCCCCAACAGGTTTTTTCCCTTAATAGGGTTTTCCTCAAAAAAAATTATGGTGTTATGATTTTATGTGTGCTCAACCTATTTTATTTTCTTTTAGTTATTTTTGGTTTCAATATTTTGTATTGGATTAAGAAAATTAAGAATATTGTTGCACTGATTCACTCCCCCTCCTAATGCTACCTAATTCCACTAGAATCTCATTGGCCGATGGGATGGAAATACTAATTGTTACAATAATAATTCATTTTTGTTATTAATAAAATCATGTTGATTTAATTATTAACTCACATATTATCTCTTTCTTACTTAAGCTAAACTTTGGCATATAGTAATTAATTACTTTATTCATTATTATTATGCTACCTAGGTTTCTCCACCCTTTTTGGGTTTTCAGATCTCCTTTATATGGATAGATCTCTCTTATTTTCAATAATAGAGAATAAAAGATCATTCATGTTATGTGATTGCTGAAACAATTTGTTGCACATCAAGGATGTCTCCTCTCTCGTGGATCAATATGTTCAGGCCTCCATAGCTATTTTGTTTCTCTCTTTGTTTGATAGGTGTTTGCATGCATATTGTTCTTGGGAGCTATAGGTTGTGTATTCATCAAGTTCAATATGGTATTAGAGCTTTAGATCTTTATGCCCCTATTTTCTTGAGAGATTTGGCCTTGTTCCCCAAATTTGCATTGTTCATCAAATCTACATTTTTAGAGGATTTTCTATCAGATCTAGTGGACCTCTTTTTTTTCTTACTTTGGGCTCAAATGAACCTCACAATTGATCTTAGAGAACCCATTAACCCCTATTTCCATATAAAATTTGTCCAATTTGGACAACTTTTCATTCCAAGGCGAAAAACGCGTACTAGGGTTGTATGACCCTAACATGCAATGTGATACAAAATAAATTTTTGTAGTGGCCCTACCAGTGGCCTCCACTAGTAGAACCATTGGGGTTACCACTATGGTTACAAACATGGTGACCTCCAGGCTAACTGTGACCAATCAAGTCATGGTCACATGCAGAGGACCATGAACTTCCATCTCATCCCTCAAGTTGCAAGCCCCCTGGTCATGTGGTGACCAAGGGCCCAAATTTGTTGGCCCCCAGGGCCTATTGGTTTTTTGCGATGATGATCATTTGGATATCAAATTTATCCTCATAACTTGATGATGTCAGCATACATCAATATTTTTCATGCTCTTTTTGGGCCTTTGAAAGCACTTGTCAGTTTTTTGCTCAAAACTTGAGCATACATTGTCAAAATAGGGAAACCAAAATATCATCGAAAAGCTCTTTCTGAGATCTATCTAGATCTGGAGGTTTGAATTTTTTTATTTTTATTTTTTTATTATTTTTTGTCAAAGCTAGAAGTTCCTTTTCGCACTTTGGGGGCCATATCTTGCACATCCAAACTCTATTTTGGGAAAATGATATATCATTGGAAAGCTTGTTTCATGATCTTTCCTGTGCTATGAGTAATTTTTCCAAATTCTACATGAGGTATATTTTATTATTTATTTTCATTTCTGCACTCTAGTGAATATCTTGGATGGCTCTTCTTGGGTTGTTCTTGTTATTTCAGTAGCCTTTTGTAATCTTTTGCCATTGTATATATCTTTTTTAAGCATTCTTTTATGCAAACGCATTGACATAAAGTGTCATTCTATTGCATACTTGAGATCTTGCACATGTTTGTGCTATTTTTACTCACACTCAATTATAAATTTCCATGAGGGTTTTGATGTTTTCTTTATTTTCCATCTACCTTTGTCATGTGAGTGTTCCTTCCATGACATTATCCTCATACTTTATTGGTGTTTGTACTCTCTCTCTGCACCTTTGATGTTCCTATTTCTTCATCATGTAGTTCATATTGGACATCCATTTCAGTGTTTCTGTCACCTCTCTCTTCTCAAAATTATGGAGGTTTTCTACTATTTGTTCTTATGCTTCCTTGGTTCGATGGAGTGAGCTATTTATTTAGTATTTATTCCTATGTACTAGGCGAATGTGATGGCTAGGTACCTATGCAAATTAGTGAGTGGATCATTTACCATATGGACAATCTTTCTTTCCTATTTTCTGTAGGTAATCTTCCATATTTGATTGGTCAAACCTTTAGACTTTGGTGTTTTTATGCAAACTTTTATCTTTGAGTTTAGGTGTTTTCCTTTGTTTGCCTCCTTATTTGAGTAGTGTCTTTTGATGACACTCATGTAGATTATAGTATTCTTGTCATGCCCAAAATTTGGGCAAAACACACACAACAATTTTTTTTTAAAGACACTAATTACATGGTTGCATACAGAAATGCGAAAACAAAACATCAACCAATGTACACATAAAAGGGGATTCGAGGCATGTGTTGGCTTGTCTTCATCGCTTATATGTCAGGTGTGCTAGGCCAAAGAAATACTAACTAGGTATAAATGTAAAGAGGACACGAGGGAGAATTCCCAAAACAAATTGCTCAGAAAAATATAAGACGAAAATACTTGATTAAAAAGATTTAATTAAATATTGTTAGGCTTGCCTATATTAATTTAAAAAGGATTGAATATGGAAAGTAAAATTTAAAACACTATAATAAAGTCCTAATTAATAATTTAATTAATTTAAATGAAGTTACACTAATAAAGTTTTAGTAGCAAAAGCTAAATTACAAATATAATGAAATAACAAGAAGGATCTAAATTCTACACACTAAAATAATAATCTGGAAATAAAATATTTATTTTATTTTACCACTACTTCATATGTGAAGATGTTGATTAAATGAAATAATTTAAATTAATTAATTAAAAAGATAGAAATCAACAGGTCAACCCAACCCTAAACAAAATCAGGGTTTGGGTCAAACAAAACTTGGCCAGGAAACCTAATCCCAAACTTTCTTCATTCTCATCTTCTGTGCTATCTCAAGTTAGCAGGTTAGCCAAAGAACTAAGGATATTTTGAACTCAAAAGTGGGTATTCACCCAAGCATACATAGGTGCATATACACATAAGTGTGTACACACCCCTATGTATTCTTGAGTTCATACCAGAGGCTGTATCAAGGATGAAATCAGATTTCACCAGGCTACAGGAGTCAAGGTCAGAGGAAAAGTCATTATGCTTCCCAAACATGCATCTCAGGTTTTGTGTTAGGAGTATGCCTACCAATAGATTAGAAAAGATTGGTTAAGATTTACGAGATAATTCCCAATAGATTAAAATTGTAAGTCCAAAAACATTTATTTCATCTACAAATCTGACATCAATATTTATTTCTAGTTGAGTGTATACTCGGAGTATGGCGCTGTGCCAAGTCTGTCTTTTATTATTTAGTATAAAAAAAGTTCTATTTTATAATCTAGATAACATATGAGGAGAAAAGCTTATACAATACCATTTAAGCTTAAGGAGGAGATAATAATCTTTAGTGTATCTCATCTAAAAAAATGAATTTAACAAAAAGGAAATTGGGTTTTAAACTTAGCGCAACACATATCATAGGAAACAAAATTTAATAATAAAAAAATAAAGAATGAACGTTGAAGTGTTAAGGTTTGAAGACCCCCTCGGCCACCGACGGTAGTGACCTTCCCACTGTGTCATCAGCCATTACTGCTAGTAGCAGTGGCATGGTCACTGCAGCGGCGGCTAGCCGCTGGCAGCAGTGGCCATGCCACTGTTCATCATGGCAAAGGTCATCGTGACCAACACACAGTTTTGTGCATGGCTTGGCCCTACTAGGGAAACAAAATGCAAGGAAATATTTCAAAAAAGGGGATAAGGGTTACAATTCAGATGAAAAGGAAAATACGGGGTTTATGTTCGATGCCGCATTACTAAAATTTAAACTTTAATCTAAAGCTAAGTTTCTAGTTTCGTTGATAGTCTATAGTTTAGTTTTCTATTGGTGATTATTTGTATAGTTTTGTAATATATTTTGATGCATTAAAAAAGAACTATGTTGTCGTATATGCATGAGAAAATCAAGTGTTAAGTAAGGCTATGCATATATTACCATGTATTAATTTATGCGTAGAGATGCACATATGTAAATTTACGACAAGGTATGCGATTCATAATTTCTAAGTCCAACACAAAAGGAAGGAATCCAAACATTCTAATATTATCTGGTTCAAACAAAACTTGCAAAGATTTTTTTGTTTTGTTGATTCTCTTTCTCGTTTAGATAAAACAAAGAAGTTTCAATGAAAGTCTCCCTCTGCAATTTCTTTTTTTTTAATTTTATACTATGGTTTAAAGAAGTATGCATTGTATTAATATGCAAAGTATTAATTCATATATGAATGCCCATTGATATGACTACCAAATAATTTATTAAATAAGTAAACATGGAAAGATGTAAATAAATCAAGAACATTTCACATAGAATATCTATGTCATAAATATTAAACATAAGGCCATTTCTTTTTCTTTTTTTAAAAGAAAAGATATATAAAAAAAAACTAAAGCCCAAGAATTATAAATTAAGCTCCTTTCATATATAGCCCATATCAAATTAATTTCTTCTCTTTTTTTTTATTATTTTCACAATAAAATATGAGATTAATTCTAGAAACATATTAAGCTAGTTTTTAAACACAATATTGATAAACCTTTATTTTATTTGACAAATTTCATAAGATGAAATTAAATCACTTTTTCCTTTGGAAGATTCTTAACAAAATATGTATATAAAGTTTTCTCGAAAATGAATACATAGCATAAAACATCATTTCTCTTTAATCTTACATGAAGAGAACCTAAATCAGCAACTTAGCATTTATTTCATTCAATTCTAACATCTTTACTAACACTTCCATTTTAACATGAAGGTAACACAATACACCTTAGCTCATTATTCAACTTATTACAATAATTTGAGGAGGAATTTTACTAACTAACTATTACAAGCATCCTTATGCTAGGATTTTCAACATAGCCTTGTTTTATACAATTTTCATATAGGGCTCAAAACAAATCCACTAAATAGCACAAGGAGATATGTATCCAAAATTTCCATCTAACTCCAAGGAAACTAGCAAGACGTGTCCTCCAAAATATGAAAAACAAAACAAATGGACCATGGAGGCTCACCTCCCAACCTAGGCCATTTCATGGCCACCCCTGAGCTAGGGGAAACACAGATGGATAGGGGATTACATGCATTCAATCAAGCACATAAACAACAAAACTAGCAATGAAACAAAAACATCAAATTACCTTCTCAAGCCTATGCACACATTGGGTCACCTTGGACCCATAGTAGAGGTGAAGGCGGAAGCTACCCAACTAGGAGATTGCCAAAATACAAGAATAAACTAGCCTTCAACAAGGCTCTAAAATCATCTCAAAATACCTTCACAAGGCCATAGATATAACCATCAACCCTTCTCATAATCATCACAATAAGAACACCCCTATGACCCCCAATTTATATACACAAGGATGGAAACATGGATGCCCATACATTCATGTCTTATCCCCTTCCTCCTAAAGGAAGGACTCTACACTAGATGAGTACTCTCAACTTTTTCCCTTAACCCATCAAGGCTCTCTTCCCTCCCAAGGGTGAGTTTGGCCTTGTACACCCCCAAGAAAATAATACAATAAAAGAAATGAAGAGAAACTCACATGCATGCATAGACTATGAAGCCATTCAAAAAATACATAAAACTAGCATTCATACAACATAAGAAATTAAACATTCACATAGCAACAAGAATCAGTGTGTTCAAGATCCAACGTCAATCCAAGCTTATGGCAATGAGGGTTGAGATGAGATTTCTCCAACTAGCCTCCTCCTTTTCTATGCAACACCAAAATCCTCCAAGAAAACAAGACCAAATTCTCACAATCTCTCAAGTCTCCAAAATTGGAGAGTGGGCAATTACCCACAAATTTTCCCTCCATCTCCTTAAGAAGACAAACCCTAATCCTTTCAAATAAGAGGGGGAAATTCAAATTCAAAATTCAAAAAGAGGAGTGGGCTTGGCATGCAAATTCTAATTTTCATCACTTTTCAAAAGAGCATCTTTTGGAAGGGAAAAAATTGCCAAAATACATCATAATGGTGAAAATGTGACCACCAACACATGACACCAATATGGGGTAGCCTATTTTTTACCTCCACTACCTTACATGGTCATTAAAAGCCACTCAAAAGACCACCTAAAGATTGCATATGAAAATGAAAGAGATTCCCACTCAAGGCTCCTAAAAATAGAGACCACTCACACACATAACGCACTTGGGCATGCCAACTCTCATGACATGTGTCAATTGACACCACCAAAGAATCACATTACAACACAATACAAATGGCATGCCAAGTGGACTAAAATAATAAAACAAAAAATATACATAATCAATAAATACAGTCATGCATCACTATACAACAATTGCACATTACAATGAGGTTAACTTCTCCCCTTGGAGATTGTTAGTACTTGAAAAAAAATTCATTGCTGTAGCATGTTTCTTCTAGTCCCTACAATTATTTTTATGTCTGTGGCCCTAAACCCTTGTCAAAATTTTCAAAAATCTAGCCATTGTGTGGAAAAAACCCTAGTTTTACCTTGGCCCTGTTCTAATTCTTCATTACCTTTTTGGGCCACTTAAAGTTCCTTTATGCATGTGCGCTTTTCTTTCCCAGCTAGTCACAAGTTCACTTTATCTTTGGTGGTCTTATCTTTTTATTCAATGATCTGGCAAACAAGTGTTCACATAATTTTTCAATGTTTGGCGGTTACTAGAAAACTTCCTATGACCTAGCGAGTAGCATGTATTTCCTTCAGTTGCGTATTCATGAAATGTTGGGCCTTCTTTTTAAATGATGTTACATGTGGACTAGCTATCAAAAAGATGTCGATGTTTCATGAAGTTATTGGTTTCCAGTGGTGAGTTGGAATTGTTGTCAGTGGGGTTCGATATCAGAAATTTTAGATCAACGGCTAGCGCATGATCTCATGGAATATTCTTCATCCTTTAGATCATGCACCCGCCATCCATTTAGATACCAATATCTAGGCGGGTCCACTGACATGTATGCACAAATGACACTTCAAATAGGGGGGTCCATTGCTATGTGGCACAAATGGTGGCTTCTTATTGGTTGAAGGGATAGTGATTCGACACCTGTCAAAGTGTTTGACACCGAGGAAGAAAAGTCACAGGGGCCCACTCTATGCAATGTGGCAGCTTGCAATTTGACAGAGGATTAATGAAGTGCCAGTGGGACTTGGCATCTCAGTCTCCTTTTGATCCTACGACAGGCATATGATCTCATAGAATATTCTCCCTCTATGAGATCTTGCACCAACCGTTGATTTGGTATCAGGCTGAGAAGGGTGTCAGTGGGTCAACTGCCAGCTATGTTGAAATGGTGTCTTCTCATTGGTCAACATGTTGTTGAGGTGGAATTTTTTAGAGGGACCTGTGCGTGAAAGAAAAATTTTATATGTCTACTTGTCGGATATTGCAATGTGGCATTCTCTAGTTGGTCGACATGGATGATGTAGTTGGGTGGGGCCATTGTTAGAGAGATATATGATGGGGACCAAATTGACAGTGGGTGTATCTTCGTAAGGGATGTGTCAGAGCCATGAGATCTTACACCTTCCATCTGATTTGAAGGCTTAGGCAGGTGGGTCATGTGTCAGTGATGACTAGGCAGTAGTTAACGAATAATATGGTGATAGTTGGCATTTTACAGGCCCAGGTACTGTCTAAGGTTTAGTGGATCTGATAAAGTGTTTAGCGGCCTGACAAATTTTCAAAGGTTTCACTCATTCGTGAAATAAAATGGTGGTGCTCCAAACCAACTAGCGATTCAGCAAACAAGCATTCACATAGTCACTAAACAAATTGGTGGTGAGAAGAAACATTCGGCGAATAGGCGAAAACCTTCAGTCGCCAGTTCACCAAATAAGGACCGGGGTTAGTATTTTTCTTTTGTTCGCTAGTTTGCTAAGTTAAAGGAGGGTTAAGGTTTTCCTTCTGATAATGAGTGATGCTTTGTCGCATGATCACCAAATGCAAACCCAGGGTCTCCTGATGAGTTAGATTATAAAGCCCAGGAAATTAAGGGATCTGATGGTAATGTTTTAAAGTTGGTCGTAGTTTGAATGTTGATCATCAATATGCTGTCGGTGCCATGGAGGTGACCATTACTGCTAGAATTCAAATATTTAAAGGGTTTTCTACAATAGGAAGGATTGAAATTAAATGTTTATGTGGTTGCATTTGGTGAGATGGTTTTGTCAACTGCTGCAGAGCAGTCTAGAGGTTCCATGATTGATTACAGTGAAGTTTTGTGCCATGATGGGATGGGTTTTCTTGCTTGAGGCATGTTGTAGGTGGATAATCAGATTGATAAGCATGGTATATTGATGATTTTTAGTACTTTCTCAGAAAATTATCATAAATGGAGATCATTCTTGGATCTGATTATTCTAATTGCTTGGTTTTCCCTCCAATGCAATAAATTCCTGATTGATTTGTTTGGTTTGGTGGGTGAAACCCTAACCCTAGTCATCCAAAGCTTGTTGCATCATGTTTTGGGATTCCAAGATGACTAGGGGTATATATAGTTATAGTTTTGATTTGGTAAGGGTTGGATGGTTGAGTTCTCTACCTTGTAAATATTTTCCTTCCTCCCTGCATATAGGTTTCCCTCTTTCCCTTCCGATTTGGAGAATAGAATACATGTTGTAACAGTTTGTCTTATGAATGAGCTTTCAATATATTTGTATTGTTATCAGGCTATCTCCATTTGAATCATGAACTTGTTGATTATAACATTAAGGATGTTTAATCTTTCTATTTGCATTTCCTGTGTGTTTGCAATAGAGTTGTCTTCGCAGAGATAACTAAGTTCAACGTTAGTTTTCAGATATGTATGAGTTGGGATATCAAGGGTATCTCATGCTTGTCTTCCAATAGATGTTGGTTAATATATTACTTATTTATAGGTTTCTTCTAATGGGAGGGTTAAAATCCTTTGAATAGGTGATAACATATCTGGGTACACAGGTGGATTGTTAAAGTGAGGTCTGGTTAATGGTGTATGATTGATGTAAGGCATCAACATATCTAAATGTATTGCCTTCTTATTTCATAGCTCCGTGTTGTAGTGAGGTATTTGACTCCACTGCCCATTGGATAAGGCACTAGTCTATGAGAGATTTAAGGTATTTTAGGGCTCCATCCAGCCCAAATCATTGAATCATTTACATAAAGCACCACCTTTCCCTTTCATGTTGGTAATAGTAGTAGCAGGTCCTCTCTGGTCTTCAGACTCATTCTATGAAAATAGGGCTATTGCATAAGAATTGGCTTCATTGGGGTATAGGATACCTAAAGGGGTTTGAAGACTATTCCACAATAATCTATTTATAGGCCTATTGTTTATCATGAGGTGTCTTGAGTGTGCAGATAAGGCAATACCTGCCTGAGTGATGTGGAGCTCAAAGAAGAAGGAGGATTCCTTTCAATCCTCATCAATTGGACTATTTTCTTGTCAAACTTGAGTGCCTACCCTGAGAATCAAGCCCATCTATTGATTCAAGTTTGCTCCTACAAGGAAAAGATCGAATAGATTGGCGAATTTGTTGGGGAGAGTCTAGAATAGATTTAAATGTAAAAACAAAGTATTTGCTAATATCTTCTCACTAAGTGTTGAGTGGTGACTCTGAGTTCTCTATTGATCACTACAGTTCCTGATAAATAGTGTGAAAATCCTAGTGAATTTTTGGTTGATTGGAAGAAGAATAAAGACAAGTAAGACATTTTCTTCTTCAAGGAGGTGATGACTCTACATTATAAAGAACTTGATGGAACTGCATGGTGAGCTCTAGATCTCCCATGCTTCCAATCAACAAAGTTTCTTCTTTAAAACTTCCAGGTATTCTTTTGTTGAAAATGTTTCCCTATCAAGTGTTTAGCACTATTGTATAAAGGGATGAAAGTTAGTGGGTAGTTCCTCATGGAGGAATATAGGCCCTTTTATTTTGATGGCATTGAAGGTGCCCCTAATGAGTTCCCTACTAAAGTTGAGGAGTGCTTGCCTAGATTTGTGGCTAGTGGATCTATTTTTGCAAGGTAGCATATAGATGACCTCATGGGTCTTTTTGGTGAAATGGATATTGAACATGAAGATGTTGCTATGAGGCTACTTGTGCAAACATTTTCTGATGGTGCAAGGAAGTGGTTCCTGTCCTTGCCATCATGTTCAATCCCTTCTTGGGATGTGTTGAGAGCCAAGTTTATAGAGCATTTTGATAAAGTTGCTGCTCTCAAGAAGGAAATTAGAAAGATGAAAATGGTGAATTGGTAGTTAGAGGAGGACATAAGGTTGCTAATACTGGTGGATCATGATGATGATCATGAGGAGGAGGCCAGTGTTTTTGATGTTGAGTCTTATTATGCATAAAGTATTGACTATGAAGCTGACATTGAGGTATTTGCATATGAGAGTGTTGAAAATGAATCTAAGGGTGGCAATATTTCCTATTTGTCTATAGGTTTTTCTTCTTTCCAATATCAGGATTCTTGCTCCTTGTCCTTGTTTGATGATGTTTTGTGTGAAGGGCAAAATATTGAATATGATGTAGATGATGATTCTTGCATAGAATTCTTTACACAAAATGATTTGATGCCAGAGATGTCAATCCTTGTTTTAGAAAATGAAGATGTTTGAAATAAGGGTGAAGCTGAGGAAGATGAAGACAAAGCCCAAATTCCATTGAGCAGTGAAAAGATTTCAGCACTCTTGGCTAAAGAATTTCAGAGGTATGCCCCTATTATGGACTTTGATTTGTAGCTTCCCTGTGATATATCCTTTGACACTAATAATGAGGCTAGTGTTCAAAGTGATCCTAATGACCCATGTACACTAGAGCCCTCCTCATGTAGTAACTCTAAAGAAGAAGTGGTAGAAGAACATGACAGTGTGTCTTCTTGTCATAAGAATTCTATTGATAAACAAGTTTCTTATTGAAACCCTTTCCCTCCTTTTTCCAAATATGATGGTGAGTGTGACAGTATTGAGGATTTTGTCTTCAATGATTGGGATAGAACTTCTCTTGATGGAAACAATGATGTAGATTAGTTGTTCCCCTATCACAAAAATCTTGAAGAAGACCTTCACTTGGTTCATGATCCAGATCATGAAGACATCAGGGAGGAACCAAGTTGCTCAGTGGCTGAGGCAATGCATGAAGGTAAATCTGAGGATCCAAATCCTTCTCAGCTAGGTAATTTTGTGGTAATGTATGGTGTTCAACATGTTTTATTTTCTGATGCATTATTAAATGAATTTTTCTTTCCTAGTCATCAAGAAGAAGTAAATGATGTCCCTTGCTTCTTGGAATATGAGTATGAATGTAATAGCCATGATTGGAAAAACATGGGTAGTGATCAGTACAATTCCATTCTTCAGCCCATGGTTATTCATATATGTTGGCCACAGGGTGATTAGGATAAGTTCAGGTGGTTGGTCACATATGTAGATGAAAATCATATTTTTGATTCAGGAGGGTCACTGGTTTTCTTTTGGTGGCCTGGGGCTAACAAGTAAAGTTGTAAATCTTGTAAACTCTATAAATATTTCCCTTTTCTATTGTGTGTTTCCTTTTCTATTTCCCTGGTTTGGTTGCCATTTTTTGAGGTCCCTGTGTTTTGCCTAGTGGGTGGTCTACTCCTCCTAGAGATCTAAATCCTTGCCATGCCTGCAAGAGGCATGCATCCCCAGATAAAGCCATTGTTAGCACTTAAAAAAAATTTCATGGCTGTAGCATGTTTCTTCTAGTCCCTACAATTATTTTTATGTCTCTGGCCCTAAACCCTTGTCAAAATTTTCAAAAATCTAGCTGTTGTGTGGAAAAACCCTAGTTTTACCTTGGCCCTGTTCTAATTCTTCATTACCTTTTTGGGCCATGTTAGCACTGGTTAAATTTTCATGGCTTTTGGTCTTTTCTTTTGGTCTTTGCAATGTATTTTCCTCTCTTTGGCTAGCCAAAACCCTTAATAAATTCAAAAAACTAGCCGTTACCTTCCAAAAACCCTAAGTCTTCCCTGGCCTATTCTATTTTTGAGTTTCTTTTTCCAAGTCACTTAAAACTTTAAAATGCATGTGCACTTTTTCATTCCGGTCGGTCACCAAGTCGCTAGGTCTCTCAGTAGTTAGCATTTTCTTCCAATGATTGCAACACCATATGTCGCATAGTCTCTTAATTCCTGGTGGTTACCGGAAAACATCCAGCGACCCAACAGGCGGTTTAGTTTTTTCCTTCAGTCACTAGATATCTAGGTCGAGCAGTCACTAAATGATTCAAAAGGATAAGTAAGTTGTCGTGATAGAGAGATAGACTATAGTCGCTGAGTCTTGTAATAAAATGATTAAAGAATATATGTGAATAGTCACATAATCTCAAGAAGAAATATTTCCTTCCGCGACTGACTCAAAACTATGAACTATGGTCGCTAAGTTACCAAATGAAAAATCAAAGCCTTCAGTCGTAATGGTGACGTGTATGGGCCTGGAGTTCTTTGATAGATTCTTAATCCTAGAGTTGTCTTATAATCCTATAAAATTTGTCAGAGGCTTGCGGTTTTAAGACAACCATTCATTTCAATGTGTGATGTAATCTATCTTCTAAGCAGGTCCACTTTGTCAGGTGTGCTGAGTGGGCATCTTCTGATTGGTCCATGTCATGATGACTATGCGCATGGTAGTGGGACCTATTTTTCAAGTTTCCAGTGGGACCTGACATGTCAGTTAATCAATGATGGATGTAAGTTCTTGTGTGTCAGATCTGACACACTAGGTTATAAGACTGGCCATTGATCTCTTATGTTAGAATCCTGTCAGAGGTGGGGCAAGATTCTAATCTTGCGGCTATTGTATAATCTCATAGAATCTATCAGACCCTTGAGATCATATGCTAGTCATCCATTCCTCTAGGTGTTTAGGATAGTCTAAAGTGGGTCCACTGCTATGTGTACGTGATTTGGAGGCATTTGATTGGTCCAAGTAGGTATGAGGTGGAATTGTCTGTGGGACCTAGTTTCTGATATGTCAGTGGGCCCTGATCCTATCAGTGAATTGATGAATGTCTTATAATCTTATGGGTTTTGTTAGAGCTATAAGATCTTAAGATAGCCATTGATCTTCTTATGCGGGCCCGGATATATTTCTTAGCGGAGCGGACATAGTTTTAGCGGCACCGATAATTTTGCAATGCTCATAGGATCTCAGAGTGGTTTTTCACCTCAGTCAGATGGTTGCTGAAAGATTTAGCAGAGAGGCCAATGTTTCCATGAACTGGAGATAGACTATAGTCACTGGATCTCATAATGTGATAATTAAAGGAATATAAGACTAGTCACGTGATCTCATGAAAGGAAATTTCTCTTCCGCGACTGACTCTAAACTATAGTCGCTAGTTTGCCAAATGACTTAAGTGGGGGCTGTTGGTTTATAAAGATGTTAAAGCACTAACACATCATGTGGATCTTGCTTAACCATTGGGGTAAGATGCATGCGTGTTAATCTGGTGAAATAGCAATTGTCGTTGATCTCCCATCCCTTTGATAAAGAAGTTTTAAAGCCCGCGAAAGTAAGGAGATCGACAGCCAAGACTTAAAGATGATCTAGTTTTAAATTTTAAACTGTTGATTCACTAGTAAAGACATAGAAGTGACCATTAGGGTTCAAATTCAAATTTTTTTGATTGTTTCCTGCGACCAGAAGGACTAAAATTCATTGCAGAGGTGGCCGAGGTGGGTGAAACTGATTTTCTCCACCATCACAGTGTGCTCCAGTGTGGAAAGTAGTTGTAAGGGAATGTCTTGACATAGAGAAGTAAATGAAATGGTACTAGGGGCAGTTGCAGGGGTCATTTCCACATTTTTTTTACAAGATTTTTGTTGATCTTTGGTACTTTCTCAAAGAAATTTTCATCATTAAGGATCAAGTGCCAGTTAAATGCACCTAGGGTTTTGTGTTTTCCCTCTAATTGTATTAAATCTTGATCATTTTGAATTGTTTTGGAGAATGGAAACCCTAACCCTAACCCTGGTTACCCGTAGCTTGTTGCATCCTAAATTATTTAGGATTCCAAGGTAACCAGTGGTATATAATGTTAAGTTTCAGATTTTGAAAATGGTCTAGCTTTGAAGTTCAGAAGTGTCCCTAGTCCTAGTCCCAGAGTTGTAATATTTTTGGCATTTAGTACTTTTTGATAACAGAGAGAAAGTTGTAGGTCTAAGCTATAATTTGCAAGCATGGTTTGTCTGGACTGATTGTATACACTTGAGGATTCTTCACACTTAATACAGATACATGACTCTTATCTCTCCTTTGTGTCAATTTAGATAGATTTTGAACTTTCTAGTTCATTGCATATTATTTTATGTATGTGTCTTCATTCTTGAGTTCTAATCTTGGATTAGATGAAATGATGCTCTAGATGGGACATAGATTTATCTCATTGTCTATGTAAGGATGTTCTATAAGTAGTAAAGGAGATTGTAGTTGTGTTTATGGCTTTGAATCTCAGATATACTCTAGTGTGTGTATCATTTATGTTCTAAGAGATCTTTCCCAATGGATGAGACACTGGTCTAGATGAGTACTTATTTATCAACATGTATTGATTGTTGTTGTTATGACTCAAAAATATAAGTTAAGAACCATTCCTAAGTTTTAAGTCTATGGTTGTGTAAAGTTCTACCCTATAATAATGGAGAGTCAATGAATGTATGGTTAGCATTTATTACTTTCTTACTATCCATTCATCTGTTATTCAAACCGAGTCCTTGGTGTGTGAAGTATATTTTATACTAGGTTAGGTGCACCCTCGTTGGTTTTGTAGAGCCAGAAGTAGAAGAGGGCATATTAAGTCCCTATAGTTGATCCAGTTGCCTTGCAGAGCTCCCATACTTGGAATTAACCACTCCTAACCTTAGTCTCAAGGTATATTGGCAGCCTAAGAGCATAAGCATCATTTTAGACACATTAGGCCACTTAAAGTTCCTTTATGCATGTGCACTTTTATTTCCTAGCTGGTCACAAGTTTGCTTTATCTCTAGTGGTCACGTCTTTTTATTCAGTGATTTGGCAAATAATTTTTCGAGTAATTTTTTAATGTTTGGTAGTTATCGAAAAACTTCCCATGACTCGATGAGCAGCTTGTATTTCCTTCAGTCACATATTTGCGAAATGTTGGGCCCTCTTTTTAAATGATGTTACATGTGGACTAGCTGTCAAAAAGATGTTGATGTGTCATGAAGTTATCAGTTGCTAGTGGTGAGTTGGAATTTTTGTCAGTAGGGCCTGATATCATAAATTTTAGATCAATAGCTAGCACGAGATCTCATGGAATATTCTTCATCCTTCAGATCATGCACCCACCATCCATTTATATACCAATATGCAGGTGAGTCTACTGACATGTATGCACAAACGATGCTTCAAATAGGCAGGTCCACTTCTCTGTGGCACAAATGGTAGCTTCTTATTGGTTGAAGGGATAGTGATTCAACACCTATCAGAGTGTTTGACACCAAGGAAGAAAAGTCAAAGGGGCCCATTTTATGCAACATGGCAGCTTGCAATTCGATAGAGGATTAATGAAGTTCTAGTGGGACCCAACATCTTAGTCTCCTTTTGATCCTATGGAGGGCGTATGATCCCAAGGAATATTCCCCCTCTATGAGATGTTGCATCGACCATCGATTTGGTATTATGTTGAAAAGGGTGTTAGTGGGTCCACCACCAGCTGTGCTAAAATGGCATCTTCTCATTGGTCAACGTGTTGTTGAGGTGGAATTTGTCAGAGGGACCTATGTGTGAAAGAAAAATTTTGTATTTCTGCTTGCTGAATATTGCAACGTGGCATTCTCTGGTTGGTCAACATGGATGATGCAGCTAGGTGGGGCCATTGTCAAAGAGATATATGATAGGGACTGAATCGATGGTGGGCGTATCTTCGCAAGTGATGTGTCAAAGCCATGAGATCTTACACCCACCATCCGATTTGAAAGCTTAGGTAGGTGGGTCCTGTGTCAGTGATGACTAGGTAGTATTCAGTGAATAATATGGTGACAGGTGGCATTTTATAGGCCTAGGCGGGGTCTAAGGTTTAGTGGATCTAATAAAGTGTTTAGCAGCTTGACAAATTTTCAAAGGTTTCACTCATTTGTGAAATAAAATGGTAGCGAACAAGCAATCGCGTAGTCACTAAACAAATTGGCTAAAAGAAGAAACATTCAGTGAATAGGCAAAAACCTTCAGTCACCAGTTCACCAAATAATGACTAGGGTTAGTATTTTTCTTTTGTTCGCCAAGTTGCTGAGTTAAAGGTGGGTTAAGGTTTTCTTTCTGAGAATGAGCGATGCTTTATCACGTGATTGCCAAATGCAATCTAAGGGTCTCCTGATGAGTTAGATTATAAAGGCCAGAAAAGTAAGGGATCTGATGGTAATGTTTTAAAGTTGATCTTAGTTTGAATGCTGACCGTCGATATGCTGCTGGCACCATGGAGGTGACCGTTGCTACTAGAATTCAAATATTTAAAGGGTTTTCTATGACAGGAAGGACTAAAATTAAATTTTTATGCAGCTACATTTGGTGAGATGGTTTTGTCAACTACTGTAGAGTGGTCCAAAGGTTCCATGATTGATTGTAGAGAAGTTTTGTGCCATGATGGGATGAGTTTTCTTACTTGAGGCATGTTGTAGGTGGATAATCAGATTGATAAGCATGGTATATTGATGATTTTCAGTACTTTCTTAGAAAATTATTGGAAGAATTTGCAAATAGAAAATATTGAACCAAGATCAAGAGGTTGAAGAAAAGCACAAGAGAGAGAAAATAAGAATGCAAGGATGGATTGAACAGATCCAATGAATTGATGATCAATGCTCACTTGATGTTCACCAATGAATGATGAGATTATATAATAGGCCTCCTTATATAGGAAAGGAAATAGGAGACAATGATAAGGAGCTAATAAGATATCACCTATGCTAGGTGTAATCACATGTCCACCAAATGTGGATCATCCTCCAATATGCAATAAAGTATGTGCATTGGATTAGGATGATAATTTGATAGGAGCACAAAAGGTGGATCTCTCACACAATGAGGTATGTGATGACAACTATCACACCAAAAGTGGAATTTCTCCTACACCATGTGCTTAATAGATGTGCACACTCCTAGGTGTCTCAATCACTAACTACTATGAAATACATTATCCTAAATAAGATTAAGTAAAGTGCAATTAGGAATAATTAATTACACCAACACCCCCCCTTAAGTACAACTTAGGGGAATGCACTTACACTCATAATGCAAGATGGGTCCTGGCTACTAGGCCATGTTAGGTACCCATGTACAAGATACATGAAATGCATAACTCTCATAAAGTGGAGAAAGAGGGAAAACCTCATGGGAAAAACCCTCCCCCAAAAAGAGAGAAGAAAACAAGATGTGTGGATGGATGGAGTGCTCAAGACCCCCCAAGAACTACATACATCATGTATATACAAAGAAGTATCCCCCCATAAGAAGGATAGTTGGAGACATGATATCCCCCCCAATAATGTAGAAGCTCCCATGTTGATGAAGAGTACCTACAAACAATAGATCAACCAATGCTTACAAGAAACATCTCTCCCCTTAGGAAGAAATAGATACATCAAATGATGAAGAAGCCAATCCATGTGCAAATAGAATGAGGAAGAAGATGTAGGTCTCCATGCATGAATCTCTAAAGACTAAGTAGGAATCTCCAAGCTCAAAGAATCTATCACTTCATGTGACAAATCAAGTGAAGAAGGAGAAGAATCAAGTACGCCAATCTCCAAAGAAGGTGAAGAAGTGTCCCCATCTATGATGAAACTATCATCAAGGGAAAGAGAAACCCCCTCATGTATGTCTTCCAAATCTGCATCATGAGAATAAACAAATGCTAAAGATGCATCTAAGTAGTCATCACACTCTACAAGATCTGAAACACTATGATCATCCTACTAAATAGTAGAGCCCATGTCTGAGGAAATAGGAGGTGGAGGAGTAGGAAGATAAACACTTGTCTCAACAAAAAAATGATTCAAGTGCCCAAAGTTCTCCTCATAATTATCCATTGGCAAAGGGATGGGTACATCATATATATCATCATCATTATCAATAAAGGTGGAAAAAGAATACAAGCGGGATGTATGATCAACAACTCCCATAGCTATGACATCTCTAGTCTCCATGTCCCTAATGTAGACATAATCAGGAGTGAACTCAACAATTTTACCTTGTGCCCCATGTGTGATTTGGTAAATAGAAAGAAGATTAGTGGTCAAGGATGGTACACAAAGAACATTATTAAATGTCCCTTCTCCCATAGGAATAGAACCTTTCCCACAAACTCTCATGAATGTGTTGTTACCCATCAAAATATTAGGAGAATTACAAGGCTCAAAAGAAGAAAACATATCCATAGAAGATGCCATATGATGTGATGCACCTGAATCAAGAAGCCATTTACCATGCTCAAGATGTATGGAAGCCATGAGTGCTTGTCCTTTACCTTTATCTTTGGATGATGATGGAGATGTAGAAGCTGCCAAATGTGTAGAAGAAGGAGCAGACACTGATGAGGGAAACTTAATGTTTTTTTTTTGAATGATGTGAGTTAGCTCGTCAATCTTCTTTTGAAAACACTTACGCTCATCATGTCCTAACTTTTGACAATATGCACATTTATCTCTCTTTCTTCTAGATGATTCTTCTCTTGAAGAGGACTTGGATTTAGTACTTTTTGGTGAAGAAGATTCATTACCTTTGTCATGAGGCTTAGGATCCTTATTGTGTTTCTTTCCTTTTCCATTAGAAGCCTTTGATGTAGACTCACTTGCAATCAATGCTTGATGTGTGGAAGGCTTCAACTGACCCATGTGTGCCAACTTTGCTTGTTCCCTTGTGAGTTGCACTGCAAATTCAACAAGAGAGGGCAATTTGTATAAACTACCAAGAGCATCCATAGTAGCATAGAATGTAGAAGCAAAGACAGAATATTCAGGACCAAGCTTGGAAAGAATAGAAAAGATCAATTGTTCATCCCCTTTAACAATGCCACATGAAGAAAGCTCTGATCTAATAGTATTGAACTTAGAGAAGAAATCTTGAATATTGTCAAAATCCCTAGGATTAAGACCTATGAGATCATTCTCTAATCTAAATTTTCTTATTCTATTAGGTTTACCAAAGAGTCCTTCCAATGTGATCCAAGCATCATGAGGATGTGTGCAAGATGTAATATGATAGTGCAAGTCATGAGAGATGGATGATCTAAGACCGCCAAGTGCTTTATCTCTTCTATCAAACCATTTTCTCCTTTCTACAGCACCTATTTGAGGTTCTTGATCCTGCCCAAGATTCATTCTAAGAAAACCAAGATTCAACAAATGATCACTTAAAGAATCTTTCCATTCATGGTAGTTATATGGAGTGAGCATTTTAACCTTTGAACTATCCATATTAACACCAAATGATGACTGATAACTACTAATAACTCCTTCAAATGACTGATGCAAATCAGAAAACTAAAATACAAGGATTAACCAAGTGCAAATATAGCCCCAAAATAGCCTATTGATGAAAGTGATATTTCTACCCAAAATCACTCAAATCTGATTGCAGATCTGGAAATTAGATGAAAAATCATGCACTTTCAAAAAAAATTTCACCTCAAAATGTTACCGTATGTGCCCAAACGAAGCCCTGGAAGTTGTAGAAATTAGGAGCAGACAAGAACAGTCACCAAAAACTACAATTTTTGAAAAATGAGGCCACCAAAATGTAAAATCAACACCACCACTAGAAAATTTAGAAAATTTTACCCAATTTCAAAAAAAATTGCACCCGATTTGGAGCTTGGATGACCAAGTTATGGCCTCTCAAAGTTGGACTGCAAAATCAAAACTGCTAATGGT
Source organism: Chamaecyparis obtusa (assembly GCA_027943335.1). Lineage (NCBI taxonomy): Eukaryota > Viridiplantae > Streptophyta > Pinopsida > Cupressales > Cupressaceae > Chamaecyparis > Chamaecyparis obtusa. The sequence goes on from BSBK01002193.1 coordinate 483,214, forward strand.
GAGGGGTAGACAATTTGCAAACCCTGCTGACGTTAGAAAAATACTGCATTAAATTTGATGGTCATACAGCTGTCACAGAAAAGCCAATTTGGCCTATTTTGATGGCTAAATGACTGTCAATTTTAGGCTCGTATGTAGGGCGACGTAAGCAAAAAAGGGCCTACTGCTGACGTGTATGGTGAGTCGACCATTCGTATAGTTCCATACAATCTGCATGGCAAGCTAGCATGTGATGATGTCAACACAGTGACTATGCAGGATGATGCGGTCTCTGTTCCATGTGGAGTGCTATGATTCGGTCCAGGTTGGCTGAGGTGTCTGTGCGGTCAACAGATCTCAGCATGACGAGGCAGGTCCACGTGGGTGAAGGCACCGCTGCCGCATGGCAGGGTCTGATGGAAGTGGTTGCATGGCTGCTAGGAGTGGAGATGGGGTGGCGTGCTTCTGGGAGCGGTGATTTCAAGGGTCGTCGGGGGGTGGCGGATCGGAGGCTGAGATGGTGAGCCGCTGCAGAGGAGGGCATGGTTGTCACCGTTGGAGCGGTGGTCTGCAGAGTTAGCCATTGGTAGATGTGTAGACCGTGGTGGCAGGAGGGAAGACCGCTATGGAGGGGGTGCCTAGGCTTTTAAGCCCTTGTTTAATTTTTTTTTAAAATTTTTTAAAAACAAAAAAAGGGCATACCTCGCCCATTTAAAAAAACATTCTGAAAATTTTGATGACCATAATTAAAAAAATTCTGAAAATTCATAGAATAAAAAAATAATAATTTTTTTACAAAATAGTACCATAGAGGTGCAGATCAAGCCTATGGTCTGATTTGCAAATTTTTTTTGCCTCGGATTGGACTTTCACCAAATATGGGCGAGTTTATAGTTGATTTTAACCAAAATAGCCTCCCAGACGCAATGGTGAGGTCAGATTTGCTCCAAGACGCCTCTATTGCACGCTAGTTACCAGATCTAAGATTTGGACCTTCAAACTTGCAAGATCTCTCCAAATCAGCTAATCCAGAACACTCCAATGACTCTGATACCATGTAAGAATTTGCAAATAGCAAATATTGAACCAAGATCAAGAGGTTGAAGAAAAGCACAAGAGAGAGAAAATAAGAATGCAAGGATGGATTGAATAGATCCAATGAATTGATGATCAATTCTCACATGATGTTCACCAATTAATGATGAGATTATATAATAGGCCTCCTTATATAGGAAAGGCAATAGGAGACAATGATAAGGAGTTGATAAGATATCACCTATGCTAGCTGTAATCACATGTCCACCAAATGTGGATCGTCCTCCAATATGCAATAAAGTATGTGCATTGGATTAGGATGATAATGTGATAGGAGCACAAAAGGTGGATCTCACACACAACGAGGTATGTGATGACAACTACCACACCAAAAGTGGAATTTCTCCTACACCATGTGGTTAATAGATGTGCACACTCCTAGGTGTCTCAATCACTACCTACTATGCAATGCATTATCCTAAGTAAGATTAAGTAAAGTGTAATTAGGAATAATTAATTACACCAACAATTATCATAAATGGAGATCATTCTTGGATCTGATTGTTCTGATTGCTTGGCTTTCCCTCCAATGCAATAAATTCTTGATTAATTTGTTTGGTTTGGTGGGTGAAACCCTAATCCTAGTCATCTGAAGCTTGTTGCATCCTATTTTGGGATTCCAAGATGACTAAGGGTATATATGGTTGTAGTTTTGATTTGGTAAGGGTTGGATGGTTGAGTTCTCTACCTTGTAAATATTTTCCTTCCTCTCTGCATATAGGGTTCCCTCTTTCCTTTCTGGTTTGGAGAATAGAATACATGTTGTAACAATTTGTCTTATGAATGAGCTTTCAATATATTTGTATTGTTATCAGACTATCTCCATTTGAATCCTAAACTTGTTGATTATAACATTAAGGATGTTTAATCTTTCTATTTAAATTTCCTATGTGTCTACAATAGAGTTGTCTTCGCAGAGATAACTGAGTTCAGTGTTAGTTTTCAGATATGTATGAGTTGGGATATCAAGGGTGTCTCATGCTTGTCTTCCAATAGATGTTGGTTAATGTATTACTTTTTTATAGGTCTCTTCTAAGGGGAGGGTTAAAATCCTTTGAATAGGTGATAACATATTTGGGTACATAGGTGGATTGTTAAAGTGAGGTCTGGTTAATGGTGTATGATTGATGTAAGGCATCAACATATCTAAATGTATTGTCTTCTTGTTTCATAGCTCCCTGTTGCAGTGAGGTATTTGACTCTGCTACCCATTGGATAAGGCACTTGTCTATGAGAGATTTAAGGTATTTCAAAGCTCCATCTAGCCCAAATCATTGAATCATTTACATAAAGCACCACCTTTCCCTTTCATGTTGGTAGTAGTAGTAGGAGGTCCTCTCTAGTCTTCAAACTCATTCTATGCAAATAGGGCTAATGCATAAGATTTGGCTTCATTGGGGTATAGGATACCTAAAGGGGTTTGAAGAGTATTACACAATAATCTATTTGTAGGCTTATTGTTTATCATGACATGTCTTGAGTGTGCAAATAAGGCAATACCCGCTTGAGTGATGTGGAGCTCAAAGAAGAAGGAGGATTCCTTTCAATCCTCATCAATTGAACCATTTTCTTGTCAAACTTGAGTGCCTACCCTAAGAATCAAGCCCATCTATTGATTCAAGTTTGGTCCTACAAGGAAAAAATCCAACAGAGATAACTTTGGCTTAACATGATATTACAAATATCCATCTTTCATTTCCCCTGATATATCCATGGTCTTACCTACACACTTGACAAAATATCAGTAGCTCATGAAATGTCAGTAACACACACACACACACACACACACACACACACACACACACATATATATATGTATGTATGTATATATATAAATAGAATACATCTAAAAATCACATTCTTAATGTCATAATTTCTAACTACATTTCATAATAATTCTCATCATTTTCAACATAGCATTTCTAAAGCATATAAAGTCAAGAATAAAATGATACATGCTAATTCACCTACATAATTAATAATCAAGATCATTTCTCATAAATTTTCCTAACATGAATGTAACATCAAAGTATCATACTTAAATCAAAGATTCATTGATCACTATGCTCATGACCTAATAAATAGCATGAAAGTAAAAGTCCTATATCATCATCACATAAACTCATCTTGTATAAACATGAAATTATGGCATAATATCTAAATTAAACAATTCATCAATACCATAAGTCAAGACCTAATAATCCAATGTGAAAATAAGTCCTAAATTATTTATAAGCTACATTTCAAATGATTGGCTTTTCTTGCTTTATTATAACATCGAGGCATTCTAAAACATTCCCTAGTTTTTGGAGGCTTTTTCAGTCCTTTAAACTAGGCTTCATCTCTTCTTCGAGTAGAGTTTTTCCATTGTATTTTTCTCTATTTATCCTCTTGATAGAGATTCTTTGTTGTACCTGGGTACATGATTAGGCCTTTGTTGTCGAGACCCATTTTCTTTCAATTTGTCTTTCTAAGTTTTTAGCTTGTCCCAAATTTCATTTTAAGGGGAGGTGTTAGAGTAATAAGTCATTTTTCTTATTAATTAAATCATATTGATTTAATTATTAAGTCACTTATTATCTCTTTCTTAAGATAAGCTTTGGCATATAATAATTAATTACTTTATTAATTATTATTATGCAACCTATGTTTCTCCACCATTTTTTAGGTTTTTAGATCTCCTTTATAATGATAGATCTTGTTGGAAAGTTGTCTATACTGAGATATATGACTAGATATAGTGTTATCATTATGGAAACAAAGTCATATAGTATTTTGGAGTCAGTGCACTAAGTGTAAAGATCAGAATTCAGTTAAGTGTTGAAGATTGGACAGTATATAGAGTTCTAGCAGCTCAGAGCATTAGCGCACGTGTGTACAGATGAATTAAGGTATCCACCCTGGAAGTTAAGGTTGTTAGACTATACTTATGCTTATTCTAAAATCCCCATAAGTAGATATGCAAAGATGTGAAATTTACACTCAGTTGAAGTTGCATAGCCAGTGTGTTCTAGCAGAGAACAAAGTATGGAGCCAATAGTGAATATTTTGGTTTGCGATTATAAATTAATGTAGTAGAGGCTATGTGCCCATTGTATTTAGGTTTCCAACATATGTACATGTATAATTGTAAGCATGCTTAAGCCAATTCTTTTGGAAGTGTTATTTGTAATTACTTATAGGGCCGACGTATTTATGTATTTTGTATAAACGTATAAATATAAGGTGTGCCCATTGTATTCGGTATGGAAGTTGTAATAGAGTTGCGATAAGAAAATTAGAGGTATGCAAAGTGAGCATAAGATGTATTAGAGCTTTGCTAGAGGTCAAAGCATTAGCACACCAAAGGAACTGATCTAACAAGTAGTGTCATAGTGAACAGTTCACTTGCAGATATAGTGTGTATCTAATTAAGAAGGTTGTAACCTTCATCATTTGAGGAGTGAGCTCTAGGACAGTGAGTCCACTCCCCTAACATGGATCATTGTAAAAGAATCCTAATAGGGTTTGACCCTTAACAAGGTCTACTATACTAAAAGCATTGTAAAGCTACTCCTAATAGGGTAAATGATATTCTAACAAGGATCACAAAACACTAGTGTAGATTATTAGTGGGTATCAAGTCCCACCAGGGTTTTTACCTATTTGGGTTTCTCCATAACCATATTGGTGTCATGTGTTGATTTCATGTTTCATGTTTATGTGAATGTTTAATTTATTACTTAAGAATTTATAATTCAATATTTACATTAAAGTGAAAAATTAAAATACAATGAACACTAATTCGCCCCCCCCCCCCCCCCTCTCAGTGTTCCCGTTCCTAACAATTGGTATCAGAGCTCTAGTCCTTAGCAAAGAAGTTTAACCACTTGAGGAGATCATGGAAAAAGCATATATGAAACATCTGAACAAGAATCTTGAAGCAGCCCTTGAAGACCTGGACAATTTAGAAAGAGAAATTGAAGAATTAAAAGAAAAAGTCAGTTATGCTCAATTAGTTTTCAAAAGACTAAGAAAAGATTTGAAAGGATGCTCTAATAGTGATCTTGAAGAAAAATTCAAGAAGTTGAATGAAGAAAATGCATCTCTATTAAGTCAGCTTGAAGAATTTGATGACAAACTGATAAACAATCAAGATGTCTACAATGAACAAGTCAAGGAGAACCTTCAACTCAATGAAGAACTAAGGGAAGCTAACTTGGAAATCTTGGAGCTAAAGAATATCAAAGAGAGCTTGGAATCTGAATTGAAGAAGTTAAAGGATCATATTGACAAATTACACAGCAGTGCTAAATTGGTAGAATCATAGTTGTATTCAAGAAGAATAAAAGGAGATACTAGCTACATTGGATACAATGAAGCACAAAATCAGATTGATAGTATGCGAGCAAGAAAGAATTCACAAAAGAACTCTACTGATGCTGAGAAGACTAAAGATCAAACCAAAGACAATAGTGATCCTCCTAAGAATGAGTGCAAGCCTGTAGAATGCACCTATTTTTCATGTAACAAACATGGACACATTGCAAGGAATTGTACATTGGTAAAACCTTTCAATGGTTACTCGTATACATGTAATAGATTTGGTCATAGAGAATTAAATTGCAAGACTAGTAAGAAGAATAGGATTCAGCATGATAAAAGAAAATAGAATCAAGCCAATACAAAAAGTTCTCAGAATGTTACATGTCAGATATGTAACAATAATGGTCACTCAGCTAGAACATGTAGAATGGTGACTCATGTCAATGCATCGAGGAATAATAGACCTCCAGTGCTTTTTCACACTTGTAACAAGGCTAGACATACCTCAAAGTTTTGTAGATCAAGGACACAAGGTCAAGAAAGCCATAAAAAGACTGAAGAACTAGTTTTAGATCCTGAAGCAGAAGTCAAGTTTGTGAAAGCCATATAGGATGCAAGCTTGATTTGGTCAGAAGGAAAGACGGAAAAAGCTGATGAGAATGTATTGGATGCATCCCAAGTGGATGCACCCTCTACATTTGCATGAATGACCCTTAGAGTCATAAGGGGAGATAATTTATCTCTAGACCCCTGGGTGGCTGGTATACTCATCCTCAGAGTATGCACCTTTGGAATTAAGTTTTTGGAGTGTGTAGGAACCTTTGTGCAAGAGTGCACATGTTGATTGATAGCGAAACTCGAGTTTGAAAATTTGAAGTGACAGCCTAGTTTACGCAAGTTGCATTAATGGTGAATTTCTTACTTTAAGTACACAGAAAGTTGTTTTTTAACTCATTGCATTCATACTTAGAGTGATTGGAGAGCATATTAAGCCTTGGAAGTTGTTGTGAAGATTTAGAGATTAAATTATCAGTTTTTGTAGTGCATTTGATCGGTTGCAAGAAACCCTAGCTAGTTGCAATTTGGCTAATGTGAGTGCATAGATGTTGTCATAGTGGCAACATATGATTGCAGTTAAGAGCACAAGTCATGGTCAGTTTTGGTTTGAGAGTGCAAGATGAATTTGTCTAAGTTCAGTCTCAGAGATCTTGACAGAGCACCCGAGAAAGATTTTGTTGGCGACGTTCACTGTGATGATATTTTTGTTTGCATAGTTAACTAAATCATCTAAAGAGTATGAGGATACTCCATCTCAGTTTGCATAAAGTTTGGAGTTGTACAAACGAAGATATTCTAAGTTTACCGATGACAATTTGTAGGCTGACAGACCTGGAAACACAACAGAATTGGATAAAAGTTTAAGGAATTGTTTTGTCATTTTTTTATGATATTGAGGGATGACATATGATGTGAATATGATGTGTAAGCCATCAGGAAAGATTATATGTTTGTATCTTGTATAAAGGTAGTTGAATTGTACCTTGTAATGTAACCTTTTGGTAACCTTGTGCAAAACTTGTGAACTTATATGCAAAGTTGTAAAGTTGATATAATTGGTGATAGTGGTAAAGGCTATGTATGTAAAGTTGTAATCAGATACTATTGTAATCAGTTAGAAAGTTTGTATTATCTATTTGGGTAGTGGGCTCATCTAGTGATCAGATTTTGTACTTATAACCTCTAACAGGGTTAAGGCTTTTAACAGGGCCTAAAGTCCTTTAACCAGGATAGATCTACTATATGATTTTAAATTGGCTCCTAACAGGGTCACAACATCCCTAATAGGATACTTTTGATTAGTGATCATTTGTGGGTACCATCTCCACTGGGGTTTTCCCTTGGCCAAGGTTTCCTTGAGAACAAAAGATGTGTTATGAGTTCTCTTTATGTTGTGTTGTATTTGTTAATTAGTTTGATTATCTTCATATGCAGTAAAGTAATTTATAATATCCATAAGTGGGAAAAATTTTTAGAAATACTGATTCACCCCCCCCCTCTCAGTATTTCCTATTTCTAACAATTGGTATTAGAGCACAGTTACTCAGAAGGAAGGAAGGCTTAATAGATTGAGTAAGATCTCTATGGATATGGATCAGTTGTAGAAGAATCTTGAAAAGCACTTGAGCAGATTGATTTGCTTACTAAAGAAATAAATTCTTAGAAAGGAAAATATGAAGATGCAAAAGGTCTTATTGATAAATTGAAAGGTAAAATCAAAGATTTGAAATCTGAAAAAGAAACTGAAGTACTTATTGAAGATTGTGATGATCTAGAAAAAGAAAATGTGATTCTTAAGCATGCATTAAAGATAGCAAATTTGAAGCTTAGTATGAGAGATGGGAATGAGAATTTGGGATCTGAAAATGAAAATTTGAAAAATGAAAATGAAGATCTGAAGACTAAACTTGAAAAGATGAACTCTGAATATGATAAAGTCAAAATGGAGTATGATGAACTTGATAAGTACAAAAAGATAGTAAAAGTGAATTGACTTAGTCAAAGCAGCAACTTGAGAGGTTATATTCTAATAGTGAGAAGATCAATGAGTAGATAGCTTATGGAAAACCATCTTATGATAAGACTGGTCTTGGATACAATATATTTTCTGAAGGCAAAAAGTTAGATCTAGTGGCTCCTGAAGTTTACAAGACAAAATTAGACATGAACAAACTTAAAGATCTAGAAGAACCTCCAAAACAAGAAGAATCATCAAAACGTATGCAAAAAGAATTTAAAGGTAGATGTTTTACATGTAATACTATTGGACACATGAAGAAGGATTGTACTGGTAAGCAATTTAAATCTCTTAATGGATATTGTTATAATTGTCATAGATTTGGACATAGAGCTATTGAACGTATGAATACTAAGGTTATTGAAAATCATTACAATAGAATGTCTAGGAATACTAACATTGCAGATCAAAGAACATCTGAAAGTATGAAGAAAGGAAATGGGATAGTTTGTTATAGATGCAACAAAATTGGACACATTGCTAGAAATTGTAGAACTCAATTAAATCAGCAAGGACCTAAATTTGTATCAAATGGAATAATTTTTCAGATTTGCAACAAGATTGGACATACAACAAGATTTTGCAGAATGAACAATGCAAGGTATAATCAAAACCCTAATCCTAGAAACTTTGGAAGAAGGAATGAAAATGCAGGAAACACAAAGAAAAGATGTTGTAATAATGAACATGAAGTGAAATTTGTTGAAGCTAAAGATCAAGAAAGTCTATTCAGTGTAGAAAGTAGTCAAAAAGGTAATGTATGTATGGTAAGGTTGAATCTTTACCTAACTCATCTTTGAGCACTTAAACTCTGTTATTTTCAGTATTTTAGGAACTTAGATTTAGTGTAGATTTAAATTTTGAATGAATTAAGTTTTTCACAGTTAGATGTAGAATTTTTATGATGTACTAATGCTCTAGTTAAGTGCACAAAAAGTTTTATGAAGTATTACAAGGTCGCAAGAAGATTTACTATTGCAGGGCTAGAAAATTAGCTTTTTGGCATTTTAGCGGCAAATGAATGAATGTGATGTCAGATTGAGTTAATGCTAAGTGTTATAAGATTTAAATTGAAGTTATTTTGGATACAAAGTGATTGGAAGTGATTCAGAGTGATTTCTAGAAGGTTGAAGTCAGATATCAGTGTTTTTGCGGTTCCAAACCCTAGTTTGCGAATTCAAGGTATTTATCTTATCAAGAAAGTGATCTAGAAGATATTATTAGTTGAACAAGATGGATGCTAGTTTCATTCACCACATTAAAGACAAAAATAGACCTAGAATCAAAAGAGAACCTCTTGAACTAGGAGATGTAGATGAAAACCTAGCTTTATCAGCTGTTCCAAATGGTGTTCTTCATTTGGAAAATGTGAAAGCATATTTGGGATGTAGATTTGAAACCCTTAAGGAATATGAATTTAATGGAGACTAAAAGTTGATGTATAATGATGACATGACAATCAGACCCGGACATGAGCACATAGACAACAATGAAATTGTAAACTATTCTCTTAAGTATGAATTCTGTGATGATGAGTGTACAAAGATCATTCTAAGTAGGATTCATGATGGAAAGTTCTGGATGGAAGATAGAGTAATAAACATTACTGTAGATTTCATTCATGATGTGACTAGATTGTCTAAGGTTGGAGAAATTCCTTTAAATGAGAAGAACATGAGAAATACAGTAATTGAAAACATAGGATCAACTTATAATGGAAGAGGGATTGTCATCAGTAAAATTAAGCAAGATGATGTTAAGTACTTGTGCAAGATCCTAACAACAAAATTTTGTGGAAGTTCAAGAGAAGATGATATGGCTGCAGGTATGGTTCATGTAGCTTACCTTATGTGTGTTGAGAAGAAGTAGGTTGACCTTTGTGAGATTTTGAGGATTTAGCTTTTTGAGAGTCTTGAGAAAATCAAGAAGGTTAAATATTCACAATTCAGATTTTCTTCTATGATTACATATATGTTCTTTCATATCTTGAGAATATTTCCCTTTACTACAAATTGGGATGATGGAGACTACACCATGAACATAATCAACCATCTTCATAGATTTGCATCAATCAACTATCTCCATTTTCTCATAGCCTATTGTGCATATGTTAACAAATCTAAGAGCACTTACATGTTCAACACAAGATCTTAAAGATAGGAGGAAAATGGAGTGAAACATCTCTTGAGTGCATTTGTATGATTTCTTTATGTTTATTTCATATTTCGTGCATTCTTGGGTAAGAGCTATATTGGGTGATGTTGGTATTACTTTTCTTACCTTGGGCTTATGGTTGGACTTAGTGAGAGGTATTTCTAATTTCATCATCATCAAAAGGATATCATTTGATGTCCTCATTCATTAGTAATTTGATTGCTTACTAAGAAAGGTTACTTATTTTTTGTTTGAAGGAATTATTGTTACTTGAATCAATGTGGATAAAAATGTTCTAGGAGTTCTTAGTTTTTCTTACATTCTTTTAAAAAAGAATAATTTTTATATAAGTAAAGAAACCTTACCAATTTGTTTCTTTAATCAAATTAAATCATTTTTTTAATTAGTTGAGCATTTGTATTCAACAATAGGATTTTAGGATGGGAAATCTTTAATTCTTAGAGATTAAAGGATGAAATCATTATGGTCTCTTGAGAAAAATACCATATATAAAACTTGTATTTATACTTCAAATACTATTTTAAACTTGAACATCTTTTCATAGTCTATATTTGTAGGATTATGTACAAAAGAATCTCAATATAGTGAAGATTATTTTAGATGTATTCATCATTCAGTTGTTTGGAATATCTAAATGTATAGTAATATTTTGTTGCACATTTGATTAAAAGAACTATCTCCAACATATGGTGAAGCTTTTGTTTATGCATGCAAATACTTTGTCTTTATTACATAATTTTTTAGAGTAAATCTACATAATTTATTTAATATTTCTCATTACATGCTCTCAACTTGCCTTTATGGAACCCTTACTATTTAAAGCTATTTAAATTTATTCTATGTTTTATATGATTTTTAAATTAAATATCACGAATGCTTGTGTTAGTAGTGGAGCATGTTTGCTTTTGGAATGGTTTTGAGAGTAAATATTTATTTAGTTGTCATTGACATCATATATTTAGATACATTTTATATTTAATTATTAAAATTTATTTATTTAATTTATATTTAAAAATAATTCCAAAAACTTTTCTTGAACTTTTTAGTGGACTTATATTATTCATTTGAACTTTAATTTAGACTTTTTAGAGGACTTATATCTTTCATTTCTCACTTGATCTATCATTAAAATAAAGAGCCTCCTTGTCATTTCAATTGATTTTCTCCATATCTCTATAAAATGTAATCATGCAACCACTTCATCTTGAAAGTGGTAGTGGTACTCTAAATGGCCATGTCAAGATGGTTCCAAGAGTTCAACAATGAGCATATTAAAATCATGTAATGTTCCTCATCCTCTTTTACACCAATGGACTTCAATTAGGTATCAAGCATATTGAATGCACGATAAGATGATCTAAAATAGATCCTACTTAGTCCATCTTTGGTATATTTTCTTTCACAAGACAACTTATTTACTAGGGATTCAACCCAATAAATCTGAGCTATTTGGTTAAAAAAAATTAGCATTATCTAAGGGGTTGAGTTTATAGGTCAAAGCAATGAGTTCTCATTGTAGAGACCCAAGTTCAAATCTCAAAGAGACATATTATATGGAATTCTAACTTGTGACTCTTGGTATTCCATAGTTACCCTCCATTGTGGAGGTGGTTTCTTAATAAGTGGATTTGTAAGTTTGATGCAGGAGCATCTCGAGTCCTTGGCAATCTTGTGTCACCAAAAACATTTGGAGTTTGTCTATGTTTCTTAGTTCCTACTTTGATCGAGTTGGTCGATAGTCTGTGTTGCTCGGTTTCTTCTTTAACCGAGTTGGTCAGTTTCCTTTGGTTACTGAGTGTGGCTGGTTATTTCTTGGGTGGTCGGTTGTTTCACTAGCACTCAACATTTCCTGTCTGCTACTCGGTCATCCTTGCTCACCAACGGGTTTAGTTTTGTTTCCTATTGAGGCTGACTTGTGCATTCATACTAGATCATGGATTTAATATTGGAATCCATCATTGGGAAGTGTGTGGTCCTAGATTTGACCGTTACTTCTGTTAATTATGGATCTGAAGGCTGATGTTGCTTAGTAGCTTCTTGTATAAATACAGTTGTTTGGTTGTAGTTTAGGAAGGAGGTTTTTGGAAAGACATGAGATAGTTTTAGAAAAGAGATTATTGGTAGATCCTCGCCTAGTGAAGGACTCCTGTAATTCATTGTAATATCAAGCCGTAATCGGGAAGGCCTTATAGCCCAACATGTATCATTCTTTTGATGAAAGTTAATGAAAGATCTAGCATTCTCTCTCTCACTCTTGTTGTTTGTTGCTTCTGTGTTTTTTGGGTAGGCTTGGGTCATTAGGGTGTGCCATCCTTTGGCCCCTCATGCATCCTTGCCTTGCATTAGGTGGTATCAGAGCAAGGTGAGATCTTGATCTAGGTCTGTGGATCTAGGTTTTCTTGTTCCTCTTGAAGCCCTAGTCGATTATTGTGGGGTAGTAGATTGTGATCTGACCTGCAGTTGCAGAGGGTTGTCAAGATGGTTCATGGGAGGTGAGATGCAGATCTAGGATTGGTAGATATTCTAAGGTAGATTGCTACTAGATTAGAATTAGTTGAAACAACCCAAAGAAGAGGCACATCTAGAAGATGTTAGTGATGATGGAATTGAAGAAGAACAGGCGAATTCAGAACCTGCACCTGTTATGGATCAAGGTGAAGAAATATTTTTGAAAGCTTTGACAAATTTGAAGTCAACACCACATTTCAATCCTCCTGAATATGATGGAAAGCTAGATTCTGATGAATTGGTGGACTGGATCACTGAGATGGAAAACTATTTTGAATATGAAAGTATCCCCGAGGATAAGAAGGTGAAAATTGCAAGCACTAAGTTGAAAATTCATGCATCCTTATGGTGGGAACATCTGCAATTGGATAGAAAAAGGAAGGGAAAAGAAAAAATCAAGGTATGGAGTAAAATGGTCAATAAGTTGAAAGGAAAGTTCTTACCTTATGATTATTAAATTAACCTAGTTCAGCGAATGCAAAGTTTGAGATGGAATGATAGCTCGGTAAAAGAGTATACTGAGGAATTCTATAGATTGGATATCAGATCTGAACATGATGAAGATGATGTGGAAAGAATTGGTAGATACCTAAATGGTTTGAGGATTTCCATCCAAGAGGAAATTAGTATGGTCAAATTGGAGAGTATTGAACAGGCTTATCAATTTTCTTTGAAAGCCGAGGAGAAATTGAATAAGAGACATGAACAAAGATAGAGAGGAAGAGGTGGTAGATTCCCTAGAGGAAGAGGTAGATATAATAGTGAAATTGGTAGATCTGAACTGGAAAAGACAAATCTGGACAAAGGAAAGACTGAGTGGAAAGGTGAAAGTTCATCTAGAGGCAAAGGCAGTAACTACCAAGGTGGTTATAGAAGAAGAAGTTTCTGAGAAACTTGTTATAATTGTGGGGAAGAAGGAAATAGATCTTTTGAGTGCACACAAGCAAGTAAGAAGGCTGGTAGTAGTAGAAATGTGATAGTGCAAGAAGAGCCACTGAATGAACCTAAGATAGAAAATAACTTGATGGTAAAGAGAGCACTGTGGAATGAAAGAAAAAAGGAAGATCCGGTAAGGAAAAGTTTGTTCAAGACTAGATGTAGAATTTCTAATAGAGTTTGGAAGGTGATCATTGATAGTGGTAGCTTGGAGAATCTGGCATCTGAAGAGATGGTCACTAAGCTATGGTTAGAAAGGCTAGAACATCTGAAGTCCTATCAGATTTCATGAATCAAAGATGAGCATACACTCCTGGTAAGTGAACAATGTTATGTGAATTTGAGGATTGGACGATACTATGATAAGGTGTTATGTGATATCATGCCTATGGATTGTTGTCATATTCTGTTGGGTAGACCTTGGCAATATGATAGATATGCTATATATGATGGGAGATTGCATAAGTATACTATTGTGGCTGATGGAAAGAAACAAATCTTGTTACCATTGATGGAAGAACCTGTTAGTAATGTTTGCACATTTGTGAAAATTTTCTTGATGGAAGGAAGAAAGTTTGTTAACTCTTTGAAGAGGGATGATGTATGTTTTGCTATGATTCCTAACAAACCAAGTAATAAAATAGAAGATAATGTTCCTGAGGAGATTGATAAGTTACTCACCAAGTACAAAGATATCATTTTTGAGAATGTACCTGATGGTTTACCACCGAAAAGAAGCATTGATCATTGTATGGATCTAATCCCTGGAGCTAGTTTACCGAATAAGGCACCTCATCGGTTAACACCTACCAAAAATTAGGAATTGAACTGGTAGATTCAAGAGTTGCTGGAGAAAGGTTTGATCAGAGAAAGTTTGAGTCTTTGTGTGCACTACCTATTGTTTTGGCACCAAAGAAAAGTGGAGAATGGAGAATGTGTACTAATTCTAGAGCAATCAACAAGATAATAGTAAAGTATAGGTTTCCTATACCGAGAATGGATGACATAATGGACAGTTTGAATGGAGAAAAGTATTTCACAAAGATTGATTTGAAAAGTGGGTATCATTAGATAAGAATCAGAGAAGGTGATGAATGGAAAAATGCTTTCAAGACAAAAGAAGGTTTGTATGGATGGTTGGTTATGCCTTTTGGTTTAACTAATGCACCGAGTACTTTTATGAGGCTAATGAATGAAGTTTTGAAGAATTTTTTGGGTAAATTTGTGCTTGTATATCTTGATGACATTCTGATATTTAGTTGTATGCATCCTAAAATGGTCGCCTAGACTTTGGGCCCCATTTCTCAATTTATCAAATCCCTGAATCAATATTTTCAAATATCAACAATATCAATTATATCAATTTTTTTTATCAAATCATAATCAATTCAATATTTCCTAAGGTTTGAATCTTATTTAATTTAAAAGAAAAAAAATAAAAATAAAAACTTTATTTAATTAAGAGAACATGCTCTCTTTTACTTAATTAAAAATATCTTTTAATTAAATAATAAAATCATTTTATCCTAAGCCTTTATTTAATTAAAAAGAATTTCCTCCCCTTTTATTTAAATAAAAAATCCTCACTTTTCTTCTTATCCTATGTTGCACAAATAAAACATTTAATTCTTATTCATAAAGAAAAAGAAAAAAAGAAAAAATACTTTTTGTCTCACATGGACATAAAGTAAATGCTCAACATAAAGTAAATGCTTCTAATTTTCTTATTGGAGGATATTTGTGCACAAGGATCAAGCTTCTATTTTTCTTCACCGTTGATTAAGTCTTTTGCCTCTTAATCTCCATCGTCCATTGATTTTTCATTTCCTATAAAAGAAGAGCTCTCTTCTTCATTTGACACACACTTGAATTTTATGCTATTGTTATGCTACAGGTTTTCTCAGTCATCTTGAAGCTTTTGGAGACATTCTTGCATCAAGTTTTGAAGATTTGGAGCATCATTGGCATTCATCTTGCATCTACATCACATCCTAGCTTGCATCATAGTTGCATCATCATGGTATCATTTCCTTTCATGTTTTAAATTAATCTCACATAGTTTAATTAGAGGGTTTGTAACTCTTTCATTTCCATTTTCATAGCTTAATTGCATCTTCGTCCTCATAGATTAATTTGCATTCTCATATAAGTTTGCATTGCATTGCATTGCATTCATATTAATTTTATTGGAGATATTGGCACTCTTTCCCTTGTCTTCATTTTAATCTCTCATTGTGTGGTTGACTAGCAAGGTCATGAGTTTATAGAGAGCTATCGATCGATTTGTCAGGGCTCATTCTTGAGTTTTCTTGCATGTAAGGATTCATAGAAGTGCACTACTTTTGTGTGTACATTTCTGGTGCCCACTATGGGGCAACCCACTTTTACATGCTAGTTTTGATTATTTTTAGAGCTAACCCTTGTGCAGATTTGTTTGGAGATGGAAAACCCTAGATTTTCAAAGATTTGATCATATCTCCCAAACGGCTTGGTTTTTTTTTCTAAAATTTTTTTTCAAGTTGGAGACATATCAAAGAAGCTCCAAAAATGTTTTTAAAATTTTTTGGAGGTAATTTGTATTTTTAATGATTTTTTCTTTATTTTTCATAAAAAAATCAATTTTTGACTCAAATAAGCATATTTTGCAAAAAAATTTACACTTTTGAAAAGGTCTTAAAATTCTATAGGGGGTCCATTCATTATATTTTTAATTTAGAGGTCATATCATAGCTCATTTGATCAATTTATAAAAACTGATCTATTTTGGGAAAGTGGCTTTCTAGAGCACAAATTAAGATATTTTTCTAAAAATTTTATATTTTTAGGAAGATTTCTATTTTTTAGTAGGGGTCTCTATTTTGCATTTCTATTTTTTTGGCCGAAATCATATCAAAAAAATCAGATCTTGTTGACTAGGTCAAATGCAAAAAAAATAAAAATTTGTGATGGATATGCACTTATTTTTCATTGTTCAATGCATGATATGAGTTGTCATTTGGATTATTTACTAGCTATTATTTCTCCTAAAAATTAGTTTTTAGATCTAACCATAGGGTTTACATACGGTGAATATACATTGCATATCTCGTTTGCTTGTCTTGTTCATTTGGAGGTGCATGGCTTGCTTTCATGAAAAATGCTTAAAACAAACAAAAAAAAAGTAAAATCTACTAAGCACATTGCATTGAACTTGAGGTATTTTGTTACATCTCTACAACATTTAGATTTTAGAAATAAGAATGAACCTCCTATGTGTTTGGCTTGAGTGTTTACATGCTTTCATAGAACACATTTCAATTGATGCTCTTAATGGGAAATGAATGAACATAGATTTATTTTTACAAGTTTGTATAAGTGAATGCTTGTGTTTAAACCTTAAGTAATTCTTGGTTCCAATATAAAAAATCTCATTAAGTAATTTAGGGCATGGATTCATTCCTTGTTTACATGAAGAGTTAAATGCACCACTTTGTGGACTCACTTCATGTTTACTTGGAAAGTTAAATATTCCATGGTTCAAACCCTTTTGTGCTTGTGAGTAGTATTGATAAGCAATCTTAGAGTAATTTTGATTGATCTTGTTGGCTAAATTGGGTTGTTGGACTTTCTTATTTCTAATCACCCCTTGGTTCCATCCTTTGGATGCAATATCAACATTCATACATAGGGGAGGGGTCTACTTGAAAAGAGCATTAAGTGTTCCACAAATTTTTCCCCTTTTTTATGCTTTCTTGATCTCATTAGTTTTCTTAAGTGTGGACTCACTTTGAGTTGGTGTGAGGAGTTAAATATTTCACTTTTGGACTCACTTTGAGTTTGTGTGAGGAGTTAAATGTTCCACTTTTGGAGTCACTTTGAGTTTGTGTTAGGAGTTCAATGTTCCACCTTGTGGACTCACTTCACATTCACTTGAAAAGTTAAATTTTTCACTTTTGGACTCACTTCACATTCACTTGAAGAGTTAAATATTTCACTTTTGGACTCACTTCACATTTACTTGAAGAGTTAAATATACCACCTTTTAGTGCTTTTGAATACTTTTGATAGAGAATTGCTTACTTTCATTTTTTTAGAAGGCCTGCTTGAGGACACATCACCTCAAGGGATGACCTTAACTCTTGTGTTTTGATGGAGTATAAATAGTGGGTGGTGAATCAAAAGATGCCTCTCTTGAGAATTGAGTTTGAGATCACTCTTGGCTAAGCCTCAAAGAACTTTATACCTTTGAGAAGTGAAGGAGGAGATTTGGGTTACCGTCTCCCCCTAGCTATTTGATTTTAGATTCTTTTGATCTATGGATTTGGGCCTCATGTACCTTGTGTATATCAAGGACTTCCTTTACAAAAGCTATGTATATCTCTGTAGACAGCTTGTTAAGATGTTGTTGTGTTCTAAGTGCTTACTAAAACATTCTCAAGAACATACACAAGTAGTTCTTAAGGAGTAGAAATACTAAGTCACTATTCTTGTTCATGCGCAAGGTTGCTTTGTCCCTTGCCCATTGTTTGAAGAATATTTGCTTGAAATCCTTGATTTCTATCTTATGTGCCTGATCAATGATAAAAGTCTATTGATATACTTGCTTGATTCTTTGCAACTTGCTTGGTTTTCTACCTTGTTGTCAGAGACTTGTTTTGATTGCAAATTCTTGGTTTTTGCCTTCTAAGGGTGATTTCAATTGGTTCACAAGGTTGTCTTAGAAATAATTTGCCAAGTTAGGAAGCCATTCTTAGTAAAAAGTCCATCTTTAATATTGTTGATTACACCCTTGGAAAATTTTGGTCCTCTTATTGTCAAAATCATTTTTCACCCATCTCAATTTCAATTTGAATTTTGGCTAAGTCCAACCTCCTAATTCAAAAGTACAAGGATATTCATCCTTTGATTTAAAGCACCTCTTTGACAGTGTTGGTAACGCCTTTTATGTTTTTATCTTTTTATTTTCTCCTTGGACAATAGAGAATCTTAATTATCCTAGGTTGGCATTGGCACTTTGAGAGATTGACTTATCACCTAGAGTTTCTTTCTTTCATGTCAGTTACAATGAGATACCAAGTTAGTCAAAGGAAATGACCTCCAGTTGTCAGATCCTAGGTGCTGTCATGTTGCTCAACATCTCAATGAACGTTATGGTATCAATTGCACAAGATGCTCTTAGTCTTCTTTCTTCTCCATTTCCCATGTTCTTCTGAAGTCTTCTATTTCCATAGGAAATTCTTCTTCTTCTTCTTGATTCTTTTCCTCTTATTATCTAGTCTACATTCTTCTATTCATCTCTTCTATTTATTTCTTCTATGATTGATTCCTCTTCTTCTAGAACCATGAATTTCAACTACCTTACCATGGAATCTCTCTTGAGAATGGATGATCTTGAACTCATTTCTCAATTTGAAGAATTTTTTTCCTCTAATGGTTCTTCTAAATATGGCATGGGTGATAAACTTATAGAAAAGATAAAAGAAAAGTCGATTAAATTAGACGTCTTTGCTAGAATCATACCCATGATCTCATCCAAACATTCTTCATCATCTAAATCTTCTTATTCTTCTTCACCTTCTAAGTCTTATCATGACTCTTATCAACATTATTCACATTCTTCATCTTCTAAGTCTTATCATGATTCTTCTAAACTTCATTCAAATTCTTCATCTTCCAAGTCTCACCATAGCTCTTCTAAACATTATTCAGATTCTTCATTATCAAAATCTTCTTCCTCCATGAAGTATTCATTTTTCTCTTCTTCACAATCTTGTTCTTCTTCTAATTCTCTCAAAAGTCTTACTTCTCTTCAGAAGACATACCATAAAGAGCAACGTAATAGTCCTTGTGATGTCTCTTCCACAAAGAGTGATGCACCCACCTATGATAACTATGATGACTATGATGATGGACAATGTAGTGATGCCCATGAAACTTCTATTCCTAAGCATCATCCTTGTGGTACACTTGTGATTTCTAAGGGGGAGTTGTATTGGGTAGACTGTGATGGTGATCCATATGACTGTAAATTTGAAGAATTCTTTGATGATTTTTGTGAACAATACAATATTCCTACTAAGGAGGAGAAAATCTACTGTGCTGATTTCAAACATCAAAAGGATTTCTCCTCTAAGAACATTCATGCTGAAAATAAAGATGACACTCCCAAGCAAGATCATGTTAATGTTGAACCTTTGTCTTGTGATGGTTCCCTTCCATCCTCTATTTCCTCCAATGCCCTTACATTTCCTAAAGCTTTAGAGTCTTCCAAATCTTTCACAAATCCTTCATCCAATAAAGATTCTAATACTTTTCACATAGTCCCCTATAGTTATCCTCAAGGGCTACCTCTTAAAGAAACTCAAGCTGACCTTCACATGGCTGAAAATGTTTTCAATAATGCTAAACCCAAAAAGCCTAAGCTTTCAAATGTTATAATTCATACTTCAGCTACTCCTTCACCATCTCTTCCAAAGTCTTCCATACAACTCCAACATGCTTCCTTGTCCTTAGAAGTGGATCCATGTCAAGAGGACTCTAAAAATGATAAAGAAAAGAACATAAAGAAAGATCAAGATCAAGAACCCTCCATGTCATCTAATTCTTTGCATGATGTCTCTCCTCCGTTTCATGGTTATTTTGATCCTCTATGCCCTTTCTCATTCATTCCACCATGTCTTAAGCAAGATCAAGCTACTACTCACACCGTTGAGCTTATCGATAAAAAAAATGACCTTACTACACTTGCGCTTTCCAAAGATGATACTTTCATTAAGGTTATTAAAAATGGTTTTGTTAGTTTTGATGTAAAGCCTATTGAAAATTGAAAGAAATTTGATACGCTTATGCTACCCAAAGATCCTTGTCAAGATCAAAGTCTTCCATCTTCTTGTTCTACCACTCCATGTTCACTTCCACTTTCTACTCTTCCTAAGTCTTTGCATGCTTTGAATAATCCTATCGAAGAAGTTGCTCCTATTCAAGATGTTCATGATCCTATTGCAAATCCTAATGCTCACTCTAAAGATGCTGATGTCCTTGGTTGTCATATAGATGTTGATGAAATTATTGATTATCCTTTTGCATCTTCCACTTCCATCCTTGGACCTCCTCCACCAATATTAAGGGCTTCATGTCTACCTTCCATCTTGGGCCCTTATGTCTCTTCACTTTTCCCTCCTAACTCTCCTAATTCATCATTCATCTTGGGTCCTTACGTCCCTCCATCTCCTATCTTTCCTCAAGATCAACATAGATGCATACCCTTGAATCCTTTTCATCCACCAATTCATCTAAACCAGTCATATCATCCTTCTTCTTCCAAAAGTCCCAAGTCTTTTGGAAGTAACTTGAACGGTCAATATAAGAAAAAGAAGCAATACAAGAATCCATCAAAAAAAGAAGATCACCATGTCTCCTCTAATCAACATGGAGGCATAAAGTCAAAAGAGATATCTAAGAAGAAAACTACAAGAAAAGTATGGGTTCCAAAATCCATCATTGAAGATATTCTCTCCAAATCATCAAAAAGAAATGAAAAGTCTAAGGCTATATGGATTCCAAAATCTCTCTTGAAAGAGTCTAAAATTGAACAAAAAGTGAAGTTGACATTCAAGCTTCCAAAGGCTTCCACTTCATCTTCTTCCAAAAATAATCTTCAATTCCATGTGCCTAAGCCACAACCTCTGCTAAAAATTTGTCATATTCCTTCACGTATTTCTCCATTTACGTCTCTTCCATCCTCTCGCCACCCTTTGGGGTGTGTGTTGATGTTGATCTTGCCTTCCTTTCCATGTACCCTTTCACAATCTTTCCATTCATTATCCTTCTACCTTCTATCATTTTTTCTCATTTTCCTATTCATCCTATCTTCTAACCTCACTCGCTTTACATAAAACCTTATCCTCCATGTTTCTCTTTCATCTTCCTTTCCCTCTTAGCATCTTTGAGCATATCATTTTGAATCCTTGGCATATCATGATTTATCCTTTCAAGGAGCATTATCTGAAAAACTTGCCTTCTTCCAAAAAAAAAATTAAAAATTAAAAATTAAAAAATAATAATAGAAAATTAAAAATTAAAAATGTGCCATGGTGAAAACTTGCAAACAGGCACCTTGGTAGAAAAAGTAAAGAGAAATAAATTCATCCTATGGTGAAAACCACTCCCTTTTGGCGCCTTGGATAAGTTCCATGATGAAAACTTGGCAATCAAGCATCATGCATAGTTCTTCTACATATTTCATCAATTTCACTCCATCTTTGATCTTGACAATGTTGACTTGTGCATGAACATTTGACTATCTTGTGAGCTATCAAGTATGATGATCTTTCTTCCATTCCATTCATGTTTAGCCTTCATATTCATTTTTCTTCATCCATTCTAGCCTTTCGCTATCCCTTTTCCCTTTGGTCTTGATCTAATAAAAAAGAGTAAAACACGATGTTATGAGGCCTCTTGACATGTTTACTCATTTGGACTACATCCTTTCCTTCTTTTGCATTATGATTTTGTGGCTTATCCTATGCTAGCCTTTCATTGCTTCTCCAAATATGCTTTTCATGACAATTTTTCCCTAGCTTGGGTACTCTTGAGGAGTTTTCCTTTGAAGATTTCTTCCCTTCATTGTCCTTAATTCTCTTGCCTTCCATCTCTTCCACTAGCTTGCTAGTCCCTCTCACCCTCCACCTTGCTAGACATTGGGACTATACAATGTGATCTTGCTTGGGAGTTTGATGCTCATTCTGTTTGGGGGCATCCCTTGTACATATTTTATGATCCCGAAAAAATACCAAAAAAATTGATATATGATGCTGAAAAAATCTCCCAAAAAAAAGATATATTGTAAAAAATTCTAAAAATCATAAAATGTCCTAAAAAAAGAGCATCCTAGTGAAATCATAGCAATAGATGCTTTGATGTTTCTCAAAAAAAATAAAATTATATATATTCAAAAATCCAAAAAATTTCACCCCAAACAGTGTTTCTCAACACTACCCTTGTGTCGAGTGTTTCTTAACACTTATCAGATGTCTTACCCAATAGTCTAGGTATGATGTGATATTTCTCATTGGCAGATGTGATAACCAAAGTTTGACTTTATTGACCAACACACACACACTTAAATAATCAAATTGATTGAGATATGTTGACTTTATTTTTCTTTGTGTGTTGTCTATGAGGATTTCTTTGATGAGTGGTCTCCCCCTGAGAAGTTTTTGATGATGCATAGCTAGAAGACTGAGGGTATGAGAACATGTTTTATTTCTTTATCTACTTGTGGGTATATTTTGTTGGTCCTAACTGTCATGGGCATTTATATTGGTCTTACTTGACACCATAGATTGACAAGGTATTATCATTGACTATTTTGCAAGTGCATACTTATAACCATCTTGACTTTTCTTGTGTCTCGATGCAAGTATAATCTTTCCATATCAAACTTAGGTAATCTCACTGCATTAGTTATCTTGACCTACATGTCTTTGATGCCTAGGTGAGATTTCCACATTTCTATCTGATAAAGATCATATTCATATCCACATAGTTATGCTAGTGTACATTGTATGATCTTACGATGCTACCAAATGCTCGATGATGATAATTAGATGTCTATAAGCATTGTGACCTTGCAAGTCAACCACTTTCATAAGTAGCTTGCATTTTTAGGTTCACGTTAGTCTAGTTTTGTATTTTTGCATATGAAAAGAGCTCTCCTTTTATCTTTTGTGGACTTGTTAATCAACTGCGCTCACCTTTCGCTTCTCTCTGATCATGTCTTTTGCTTCTTGTTTTTCATATTCGACCATTTTCTCTTCATTTCAGAATCGAAACCAAAATCATGTTTCAAAATTTTCCCTTCTTCTGCGCAGTTGGCTAACCTTTTGAGGCATAATCCTTTGATCTTTCTTGGGGCATCTTCATTTCCATGTCTTCCAAACTTCTACTCTTTCATTCACCCCTTTCACTTCCTCTCTCTGAGGTTTGACTTAATCTTTATCCTATATCTTTTTCAGTCAAACCTAGTCAACCTGGGGCATATTTTCACTATTTGATGGTTATCCTATCATGTTTCATCTTTCGATTATGATTTATTTTGATTTGATCAAGTTTATCAATGTGTTGTTCTCCTCTATCTGATTTTGATTTTGATTCCGAGGGGGCAGTATCTATTGGATTTTAATCCTTGATTCCTTGATTTTCTTGATTCAGCTATCCTTCTATGAGTTTTCGTTCAAGCTTGAGATTCTTATCTCTTATTTTGGATATGATCCCAAATTGACCTCATGTCTAGAATCCTTTGTCTATGTTTGTCTGGGTGTGATCCCAAATCGACCTCACATCTGAGTTGTTTTGTGATCTCAAATCGATCTCACATTTCAATTCTTCTTTGACTACATGTGTTCCTAGATCAATCACACATTAGTCAAAGAGGGGCAAATGTATACACTCTAAAATGGTCACTTAGACTTTGGGCCCCATTTCTCAATTTATCAAATCCCTAAATCAATATTTTCAAATATCAACAATATCAATTATATCAATTTCTTTGATCAAATCATAATCAATTCAATATTTCCTAAGGTTTGAGCCTTATTTAATTTAAAAGAAAAAAATAAAAATAAAAACCTTATTTAATTAAGAGAACATGCTCTCTTTTAATTAATTAAAAATCTCTTTTAATGAAATAATAAAATCATTTTATCCTAAGCCTTTATTTAATTAAAAAAAATTTCCTCCCCTTTTATTTAAATAAAAAATCCCCACTTTTATTCTTATCCTATGTTGCACAAATAAAGTATTTAATTCTTATTCATAAAGACAAATAAAATAAAAAAATAAAAGAAAGAGTACTTTTTGTCTCACATGGACATAAAGTAAATGCTTCTAATTTTCTTATTGGAGGATATTTGTGCACAAGGATCAAGCTTCTATTTCTCTCCACCGTTGATTAAGTCTTTTGCCTCTTAATCTCCATCGTTCATTAATTTTTCATTTCTTATAAAAGAAGAGCTCTTTTCTTCATTTGACACACACTTAAATTTTATGCTACAAGTTTTCTAAGTCATCTTAAAGCTTTTGGAGACATTCTTGCATCAAGTTTTGAAGATTTGGAGCATCATTGGCATTCATCTTGTATCTACATCACATCTTAGCTTGTATCATAGTTACATCATCATGGTATCATTTCCTTTCATATTTTAAATTAATCTCACATAGTTTAATTAGAGGGTTTGTAACTCTTTCATTTTCATTTTCATAGCTTAATTGTATCTTCATTCTCATAGATTAATTTGCATTCTCATATAGGTTTGCATTACATTGCATTCATATTGATTTCATTGGAGATATTGGCACTCTTGCCCTTGTCTTCATTTGAATCTCTCATTGTGTGGTTGACTAGTAAGGTCATGAGTTTATAGTTCTAGTTGAGAGCAATTTTACAAATCTTGCAACTCCATGCATAGAGAGCTATGGATCGATTTGTCAGGGCTCATTCTTGAGTTTCCTTGCATGTAAGGATTCATAGAAGTGCACTACTTTTGTGTGTACATTAGTAAGACCCAAAGAAGAACATTTTTTGCATGTTAGACAATTTTTGTAGAGGTTGAATGAAGAAAAGTTGCTGAGAAATCTGAAAAAGTGTTCTTTTATGAAAGAAGAGATTGTGTATTTGGGATTTGTTATTTCAACTGATGGTTTGAAAATGGATCCTAAAAAGGTTGAAGCTATTTTGAATTGGCCTACACCTAAAAATGCTAGTGAGGTAAGATCATTTCATGGACTAGCAAATTTTTACAGAAAGTTCATAAGAAATTTTATTGCAATTTGTAATGTTATGACTGAAACTATGAGAGGAGACAAAGAGTATTCAAGTGGACACATGGAGCTAATAACAATTTTGAGAATCTGAAGTAGAAGGTTGCTGAATTACCTATTTTGGCATTACTTGATTTCAATAAAGTATTTCAAGTGTAATGTGATGCAAGTGGAAGTGCAATTGGAGCTGTGTTGAGCGAAGAAGGTAAACTTGTTACTTTCTTTAGTGAAAAGTTGAATGATGCTAGAAGAAAATATTCTGTGTATGATCAAGAATTCTATGCTTTTGTTCAAGCATTGAAGAAATGGAGACATTATTTGATACCGAGTAAATTTGTGTTGTATACTAATCATAAGGCTTTACAATATTTGGGTAGTCAGAATAAATTGAATCAAAGACATATGAAATGGCTTGAGTATTTACAGAGTTATACATTTGTGATAAAATATAAGAGTGGAGTCACTAACCGAGTTGTTGATGCATTGAGTAGAAGAAGATCTTTGATGACCGAGATGAAAATTCAAGTTCTTAGTTTTGATGAGATGAAAGGTTTGTATGAAAATGAACCTGATTTTTCTGAGCCATGGAGAAAGTGCAGAGCACCTATACAAGACCAACAAGATACTAAGTGGGATGAATATTTTATTTAGGAAGGTATGTTGTTCAAAGGTATTGAGTTATGTATACTGAGAGGAATAATGAGAACTAATTTGATAAAAGAAAAACATAGTAGTGGTTTAGTTGGACATTTTGGCATTGATAAAACTTGAAATCTGCTTAAGGAGAATTACTTTTGGCCATAGTTGTATAAAGATATTCAAAAATTTATGACAAGTTGTGAAATTTGTCAAGTTGCAAAAGGAGTAATTTAGAATACTAGATTGTATACATCGATTTTGGTACCTAAGAAACCTTGGATTGACATTAGTATGGATTTTGTTCTTGGCTTACCGAAGACAGTAAGGGGTAATTATTCTATATTTTTTTGTTGTGGATAGATTTTCTAAGATGGCACATTTTATACCTTGTAGAAAGACATCAGATGCATTACATGTAGCAGATCTTTTCTTTAAGGAAATTATGAGATTGCATGGGTTACCGAGGAGTATTATATTTGACCGAGACAGTAAATTTGTTGGATATTTTTGGAAAACCCTTTGGAAGAAATTTGGCACTGAGTTGAAATATAGTTCTACATTTCACCCACAAATTGATGGACAGACTAAAGTTGTGAATAGAAGTTTGAAAAATCTATTGAGATGTCTAGTTGGAGACACACCGAGTAATTAGGATTCTGTATTGGCACAAGAAGAGTTTGCATATAATAATTCAATGAATAGGAGTACTGGAAAAATACCATTTGAGATTGTGAATGGCACACAACTGAGAGGAATATCTGATTTGAGAGACATTGATGATGGGAATAAAAGAAGTGCTGAAGGAGTGAAATTTGCTGAATACATGAAGACATTGTATGAAGATGTGAAGCTAAAGCTGAAAGATAGTAATCATAAATACAAAGACAGAGCTGATAGATCAATAAGACATAAGAATTTTGATCTTGATGATGAAGTGATGGTTCATTTAAAGAAAGGTCGGTTTCCTGTTGGCACATATGGGAAGTTGAAGATGAAAATTTTTGGACCTTGCAAAATATTGAGAAAATTTGATAGTGGAAATGCATATGAGATTGAGTTACCTGATGATATGGACATATCACCTATTTTCAACATTGCTAATTTGTATGAGTATCATGAACCAGATGAAGAAGTGATAATTCTGACAGAATATCCTAAGAAACAAGATGATGAAGTTGAACAGATTTTGAAAGAAAGAGTTAGCAAGAGGACAAGAGGAAAATAATATATGGAATATCTAGTAAAATGGAAGAATAGACTGATGGAAGATAGTTCATGGATTTCGCAGTCTGAGTTGAATGCAACTCAGACCAGACCTACCAAATGATTCAGAGAATTATTTCAAAATAACCCTAGGTGTCTGATGCAGGAGCATCTTGGGTCCTTGGCAATCCTGTGTTACCAAAAACATTTGGAGTTTGTATGTGTTGCTCAGTTCCTGCTTTGATCGAGTTGGTCGGTAGTCTATGTTGCTCGATTTCTTCTTTAACTAATTTGGTCAGTAGTTGATCAGTTTCCTTTGGTTACAGAGTGTGGTCAGTTATTTCCTGGGCGGATGTTTGTTTCACTGGCGCTCGGCATTTCCTGTCTACTGCTAGATCATCCTTGCTCACCGACGGGTTTAGTTTTGTTTCCTATTGAGGCTGACTTGTGCATTCATACTAGATTGTAGATTTAATGTTGGAATCTATCATTGGGAAGCATGTGGTCCTAGATTTGACCATTACTTCTGTTAATTGTGGATCTGAAGGCTGACGTTGCTCGGTAGCTTCTTGTATAAATGTAGTTGTTTGGTTGTAGTTTAGGAAGGAGGTTTTTGGAAAGATAGAAGATAGTTTTAGAAAAGAGATTATTGGCAGATCCTCACATGTTGAAGGACTTCTGTAATTCATTGTAATATCAAGCCGTAACCAGGAAGGCCTTACAGCCTGACATGTATCATTCTTTTGATGAAAGTTAATGAAAGATCTAGCATTCTCTCTCTCGCTATTGTTGTTTGTTGCTTCCGCGTGTGTTGAGTAGGCTTGGATCATCAGGGTGTGCCATCCTTTGGCCCCTCATGCATCCCTGCCTTGCATCAAAGTTGCAACTCGTGGTTTCATCCGCCTCATGTTGATGCTCATAGAAGTAGATTATTTGCAAACTATTGCCAATTTTTAAAAAAGAAAGGTGTTAACAAAATAAAGTCTTATCATACCTTTAACCTATTGATGTAACTTTGCTCCATTTTATTTATTTATCAGTCTTTAAATATATAACATTTTAATATATTTCTTGCACAAACAAAATCTTAGGTAAATTATTTTTAGTTTTTTAACAAATATTGTTTAAATCTATAATAAGAAAAGATTTATGTTTATTGTTTCTCTTTAATTTAAAATTCATATGAAAACACTTCAACTATTTAAACAAAAATTGTGCATAAATAACGAGTTTAGCACCACCAAAAAGATTTCCAATTTATTTCTTTAATTTTGATTGACATCTTTCTTATAATCCCTAAACCTCTTAAATTTGTATTCATTTCTCCCTTTTATTTTAAAGAAAGTTAGAGTTACAGTGGCAATATGTGGAAACATTGACAAGGCTTATGAATTGTTTGATGCCTGCAGTTTAACTTCAGAATTTTAAGTAAATACAATTGGTTGATGTAAAGCCAAACTCCTCATCTTGTCTCTTATTCCTATTGTTAACATCGCCAGTCGGAAAGTTAGTTATTGACTTTGTTCAAGAAAATCACAATGACAATCAGCCCAAATTGGAAGTGAGTATCGGCTTGTAAGAAGAGGTGAGTGAGGTTGTGCCCCAACCCTTAAACAAATTAAATGACAAAATTTAATTTAATCAAAAAGATAAAGCCAAAAACTAAATAGTACTATGATTTTTCTAACAGTTAAAAATAATATATTAAACTTGATCATACACTTACACACATTATTTATATACTTTTTCAAATATTGAGAATGTTAACAAAATAAGAAAATAAAAAAGTCAAATTTTAAATTAAAATAAAATAAAATTCTAAAAAAAGTTAAAATGCAATTATACAGTGGTATCACCATGTCATAAAAAATAAAAGCTGATGTTTTCTTTCTTATTTAATCTGAAATTTTTAACATTTAAAAATAAATTAAAATTTGTTTAAATTTGATATCTTTCAACAGTTTTTAACATAAATTTTGTTTAAAAAATATAAATATGCTAATCAATCTAACATTATCCCAATTTTTATTTTTTATCTTAAAAGACAAGGTGATAGCTGTATTTTTATAAAAAAGGATAAAAGAGCTCAGAGTGACGTTATACCTTTGTATAGACTATAGCCCACCTAAGATTCTTTTGGGCTAATACAATGACGACAAAATAAGCTTGTGTCTATATATAATTTTTCCCAGCAGAATATCTAGATCAGAACAGAAGAAAAAATGGATGCTGAACTTTTCTTCATATCTAATTTATTTGTTGCAGAATTAAATGACATGGCTTTACATGGTTGGCTTTACATTGCAACAGATTTTTGTTCCAATTGTTTTTGATTCTCACGCAGTAGCAGAGTATGTTAGGGTTAGGATTAAATTGTTTATTACATTTTCTATTCTTATATTATATGGATTTTTTATAGGGAAACATGTTTGATCTATTTTTATTTTGTAATTATTTTTTATTTTTA
This sequence comes from Chamaecyparis obtusa, assembly GCA_027943335.1. Taxonomy (NCBI): domain Eukaryota; kingdom Viridiplantae; phylum Streptophyta; class Pinopsida; order Cupressales; family Cupressaceae; genus Chamaecyparis; species Chamaecyparis obtusa. The sequence continues at coordinate 512,895 of BSBK01002193.1, forward strand.
AATGTTTTAATTATTTATTTCATTTAGTGATTCGATGTATATTTATGTTTTAATTATAAATTTATTTTATAAAATTTATTCAGAATTATTTTGAAACTTAAATTCAAATTGGATCAAAGTGAAGTTGACTTTTCTTAATTCAAAAATAAGAAAATAAATTAATTATTTTCCTCTTATTAGTGTAAGGAATCTAAGGATTCTTTCTAAATTCTATAAAACTTCTAAAGAGTTGAAGTTAAATTAGATATTATATCATTTAAAAAATGGTCTCAGTTTTATACTAGAGAAAACCTCTTTATTAGATTTGCAGTTTTTTCCAATCACTGACACACTTCAAATGTCGGTGTTAATATAATGAAGGCCACTTGATATTCGTATTCATTAGTTACTTGCTTATTAATAAAGCTTAATATTCTTTTATTTGGAAGAATCATTGTCTCTGAAATATGGATAAATGTGTTACATAAAATCTTAGTTGTTCTTATTGTATGTTCTTTTAAAGAATTATAGTTTATATATAAGTCAAACAATCTTATCAATTTGTATCTCTTATCAAATTATAAAAAATTTCCACCATAAATTCTTTAATTCATAGAGATTAGAGGATGAGATTGTTTTGGTCTCTTGAGAAAATTGTCATACAAAACTTGTATTTGTATTTCAAAAATCATTTTAAAATTAAACATCTTTTTATAGTTTATATTTATAGAATTGTGTAGAAAGGAGTTTCAACTACTAAAGAGTATTTTAGATCTATTCATTATTTAAGTGTTCGGAATATCAAAATGTATATAGCTATTTTGTTTCACATTTGATATAAGATTTATCTCCAACATATAGTGAAGATTGTGATTATGGACACACATATTTTCTATCATTCATACATATATTTTTTGTTAATAAATCTAAAAAATTTATTTAATATTTCTCATTATATGCTCTCATTTTGCTTTCATGGAGCATTTACTATTAGAAGCTACTTAAAAATTATTGTATGTTTTATTTGACTTAAACAAATTATATTTCAAAAAAATTGAGTGTTTCTGTATTAGTAGGGTAAAGGCACTAATAGCTACTATAAGTAACTTCATGCACCTATAGGTATCCTAAATGGTATATCGAATTTCAATGATTTTTTTTACCATCTATATATGTGATTTAATTGCTTAAAGCTAAGGTTTCAACTTTTGGGCATTAACAATGCACATTGTAGGAGTCATTATGGGTGAAAGGGTGAGGTGGTCATTTCAAAGTGTCGACCAATACATGCTTAGAGATGATCCAATAACTATCCACTCAAAATAACAAGTACATGTGGACAAATCTACCAATCGTGGTGCATAAATGCCCTAGTAGTGCTGCACACATGGGCCAATCATGAATCAAAAAGCTAAAAAAGTGATCAAAACCTTAAAAAATGATCGACTATTAGTACAAAAATGATCGAATATTGGTACATGTGTGACTAATTAAGTGAATAATTATTGGGAGGTCACTATGACCATAATATTGGACCTCGAATGTTATTGGTTCCTTTCCCCTAGTTCATGTTTAGTTTGGAAATGATATTGATTGTAAATCTCAACTTAGTTGTCATTGACATTTTATATATAGATTTCATATTTAATTGTTAAAAGTTATTCATTTAATTTATATTTAAAAATAGTTCCAAAATTTTTCTTCAAACATTTTAATGGAATTATATCTTCCATTTGGATTTGGATTTAGAATTTTGAGGGGACTTATATCTTTCATTTCTCCCTTGATCTACGATGAAAATAAAGGGCCTCCTTGGTCATGTCAAAATATTTTCTCTATATCTCTTAAAAAAGTAATCATGAAATAACTTCATCCATCTCAAAAGTGGTAGTGGTACTTCCAATGGCCATGTTGAGGTGGTACCAAGAGTCCAACAATGAACATATCCAATTCATGTAATAATCCTCCTCCATTTTAACCAATGGAGTTCAATTAGGTAAAAATAAGATTGAATTTAATAAGATGATCTACAAAAGATCCTACTTATTTTATCCTTAGATAGTATATTTACTTTTAGAAGAACAACTTATTTATTACAGTTTTAACCTAACAAATTTGAGCATGTTTATTCTAAATAGTTTTAATAGTGTCTAATGGGTTGATCTTAATAGGTCGAAACAATGAGTTCTCATTGTAGAGGACCAAGTCCAAATCCAAAAGGTTTATGGAATTCTAAGTTTTGACTATTGGTATTCTATAGTTGGCTTCTAGTGTACTTAGAATTCCATAAACCTTTTGGATTTGGACTTGGTCCTCTACAATGAGAACTCATTGTTTCAACCTATTAAGATCAACCCATTAGACACTATTAAAACTATTTAGAATAAACATGCTCGAATTTGTTAGGTTAAAACTGTAATAAATAAGTTTTTCTTCTAAAAGTAAATATACTATCTAAGGACATCGTCCCATTACAAATTGGCACCCCCTCTTTTTCTTTGTAGGGTTAGTTATCTTGTTTAAGTTTCATTTTCTTGTTAATAAATTTACCCTCTCAATTTCAATTTTGCCCAAAAAACTATAATTGACTTGTCACCTCAGGGCAAGTCCTTGAGAGCACTTAAGATAAGAATTGAAAATGAGATTATGAAGGATTTCTTGAAATATAAGATTACGAGATGATACAAGATGGAAAAATGAAAATTTTCTAAAAATTAAAGTGAAAGGAAAATTTTTTAAAAAAAACTAAAAACCCTTGAAAAAAAACCAAAAAACTTTAAATAAGAAGAGAAATTCAAAAATTCCTTGTCCAAAACACTATTGCTTTAATATCCTTACAAAAGCAAGAAAATAAAAAAAACAAATCCTTAACATATCGTCCCCCTCATATAAGGATTAATTATTGCTTTCATAAGAACAAAGTGTTCCTCTCACAAAGATTAATCAAAGGATTAATCAATGGGATTATCTCCTACTTATCAAAGGATTAATCATTCCTTTTATAAGGACAAATAGTTCCTCTCATAAGGCTTAATTGCTGCTTTCATAGGGACAAATCCTCTCTCATTAGGATTAGTCGTTCCTTTCATAGAAACGCATCGTTCCTCTAAAAAATTAATCGTTGCTTCCTTAAGGATTAATTGTCTTCTTCACAGGGCCTAATCAATGCTTTAATAAGGACAAAATTTCCCAAGGTGAATACAAGCAAATTCAAGTTCCCACTTCCTACGGTCGGTCCTATTTAGTGAGCGCCCATAAAGGAAAGATCTTTTAGTGCAAATTCAAAATTTGAAACAAATTATAAGAAGACCCTAGCGAGAATACTCCGATTTCCAGCTGAGACATGTGAATTTGAGTAGATTGATGGGTGAAAATGAGAGTTGGAAGTAAAACTTTAACTCAGATTATCACTTTAAATGCTATATAAAGAAGAGATAGGCAATTTCTGCCCTAGAGGTGTGGAAATCAAACCTAATAGAAGGGCAAAATCAGTCTGATTTGAAATGCGAATATCAGACCCTAGCGATTTCAATAAAAAAAATTATTTTGAAGGGCTATCCAAAGCAGAAAGTAATCAGATATAGGGGTGATTTATGCCCTAGGTAAGAGCGAATTATAGCAGAAAATCATATTTGAGGGCTAATTTGGGCAGACCAATGCATTTCCAAATTTGCATCAAAAGATGAAATCTGATTTATTTATCCAATTCCAAATCCAAACGCAAGTCTATAAACACAACAATGCAAGATCTTGACAACACAACAATGAAACAATGACATTATTTGTATATCAATATTTGTGTGTCCTTTTCTTCATGAATATGTAGAAGGCATTAGTAATTTCAAATCTTCGGGATCTTATGGGTGTTGCATGCTGCGTCGCTGGTTTGGGCTAGGGCTTCCATACCCTAGCCTAGTCTATGTTCTTATCTACATGTGAGTGGTGGTAGGTGTGGATGGAAGTTTTTTGATCCAACTTTTTGCAGTGGTCTTTGAGGGTTTTTCACATTGGTGTTCAAGAGTTTTTTTTGCAGGGTTTGTCAAGTGTTTGTAGGGTTCTATTGCCTTCGTCTTTGGTGTTGTGTGTATAGTTTTGTGGTGCATTGGTGATTTTCAAGATTATTTGTCTTTGTCTTTTGTTCAAATGAAGGAGAATACGGTTTCTAATAGCCTAGTAGTTGTTGGTGCCTGGTTGTCCCATGGATCTTACTCAAGTTTGTATGCAAAGTCGTTTGACTCATTTTATGTGGGGCTTGTTCTAGTCATTCCTCCTGAATTAGTTTTAGACAATGTTGAATATTAGAGTAAGAATGCGTTGATCTGCAAATTTCTTGGGGTTCACATCTCTTTTCTGTCAACAGAAGCCTAGATTTAACATTCATGGCATATTGAGGGGTGATATGGAGCTCATGCTTGCAGAAAACAACTATTTCTTGGTTGTTTTTACGAACATGTTAGATTGGAATAAAGTTTTTGACGGTGTCCCTTATTTTATAATCATGTGGGTTTCTTTATTAAACCCTGGCATGTGAGATTCAATTCAGACGAGGAGTTTCCATTAAATTTACTGTTTGGGTTTGCTTCCCACAACTTCCTTTAGAATTTTGGAGGGAAGATATTCTACTATTGATTGCAGCTCTGATTTGGAAGCTTATTGCGATTGCATAGGAAAGCTAGGATAAAAAGGTAATCCCTTTCGCTCGCATCTGTGTCAAGACTGATTTAAATAATTCATTGGTAGATTCTTTGGAAATTCATTTGGGTTTTTCATCATGGACTCAATAGCTTAATTATGAGTCCCTCTCTTTTTATTGTCATGTAAGTGATGAGTATGGTCATCTCCAATGTCAATGTCCTCGAGTTGACAAGAATCCAAGCCTTTATGTTGGTCAGTCTCCTCCTCCTTCAATTATATAGGTGGATAAAGGGACAAGAGTAAGGCCCATATGAATGATAATGACCATGATAAGGATGGTTTCATGTTAGTTAACCAAGCTGAGAAAAGGGAAGAGGCCAATAGAAACCCTTTAGGGATAGGCAACATAATGAAAAAATTAATTATTTTGAGGTGTTCGATACTTTGGCCTTGGAGGAAGGGATTCCAGTAGATGTTTCTTCTAGTGTAGTTACAATGGGGATGGATATTATGTAGGAGTAGAAGTTTCCTATTATGAGAAAACCTATTAGGTCACAATAGGATGGATCTTCGTCTATCCATAAGTTAGGCCTCGATTCGGTCCTTCCTATGTTCTCTTTCATAAGAATGTAGACTGCTCTAATTTAATTGACAGTAAACCATCTAATGTAATCTTTACTTGGACTAATAGGAGTGGTGTAGAGGTCATCTCCAAGAGGTTAGAGAAGTTTCTTATTGTCTTCTTTTGGGTTGGTGGTAACTTGAGTAGTAATTCTAAAATTCTTGATTGGAGAGGCTCTGATCATTGCTCTATCAAACTTTTAGCTTCTTCTATGGTAGTTCCTAGAAATCCTCCTTTTAAGTTCCAAATTATGTGGTTGTGGGACCCTTCCCTTCATGACTCAATGGCCTAGTGTTGGAGAGATGATAGCCCTTCTTATGGAACCACTATGTATTTCTTTGTTAAGAAATCACAGTTTGTTAAGAGGCACCTTAAAAGGTGGAACAAATTATGCTTTGGTAACCTTCATGTTATGAAAAGGAATTCTTAGGACTTCCTTGATGTTATCACTCATCAAATCTAGGATCTTGGCTTCTTAGAGGACTTGGGTAGAGACAAGTCAGAAGTTGTTAGTGAATTGGAAGAGTGGGAACTTAGGGAGGCCATTTTTTGGAAGCAAAAGGACCATAATGACTGGCTTCAACAAAGGGATCAAAATACTACATTTTACCATAAGTTGATGCATTATTGTCATAAAAAGAGTTACATATCCTCTTTGGTTAATGTTGTTGGGGATCAATTGACTTCTTTGTCACATAAGTCACTTGAGGTCACATAGTATTATGTTGCACTCTTTACAAAAGATTCACATCCTTTTGAGGATCAAGAGAATCTTATTTTGGATTGTATTCATCCTCTTGTTAATAATGAGATAAATGATTCTCTTATGCATCCAATATCTTTGTTTGGGTTGGAGGAGGTTGTGTTTGGGATGCATAAGGATAAGGCTTCAAGCCTAGATGGGTTTTCTGTAGAATTATTTCTTGATAATTTTTGGATACTATCAATTTGGACTTTTTGGAAGCGGTTCATGAATCTTATTGCAGAAAATAAATGATTAAGGCTCTGTATTCTACTTTTCTCTTTCTTATTCCTAGGTGGTCCCACAATACTACATGTCCTAATTTTTCACCAACTCTGACACAAAGAAGAACATTTTGATTTTTTTTTTCTTTTGGAAACCTATTGCTGCATAACCATTAAGAATTTGAAGATTATGTAAACTAGTGACTTTTATAATTTTGTTTGTAGTTTGTAAATTAATTTTTTTAAAAAAATTGGAATTGATTTGCATCCATTTTTCCTTCAACTTTGAAAAGTAATTTGTATAAAAAATCTGTATTTTTAAGGAGTGGCATTTAGATTTTCAAGCATAACTTCTTTCCTAAAAATGATAAAAAATGTAATTCTTTCAAAGATAGGGTTGTAACACCAATATCTAGGGAATCCAATTGGTTCTGTTCAATTTGGTTGACTATTTTATAGTTTAATGAGTTATGAAGTTACATTAACTATATTTTGAACACTGGTTAAAAAGATAACACAAATACTTAATTGTTAGATATTTTTCATAATTCTTTCCCCTAATTTACTATTTTTCTAGAAGCATTGAACATAGAAGTTATTGAGAGGCTCAATCCTTGGCTTCCCATTTTAGTCTCCAATGAGCAAGGAGTCTTTGTGGTAGGAAGACAAGTTATTGATGGAGTGGTAGTTGCTTCAAAGGATATTCACTCTATGTAAGTTTCCAAATAGAAATATATGTTCATCAAACTTGATATGGTAAAATCTTATGATCAATCAAGTTAAGTGGAGCTTCTTGTAGAAGATTCTCATAACCTTTGGTTTCAATTCATAGTGGGTTCATTGGACTATGAGCTATGTTACTTTCTCATCTTTCTCTTTTATTTTCAATGGAGCACCTTCAATATTATTTAGAGATTCTAGAAATATTTTCCAATGAGATCCTCTCTCCCCTTATTTATTTATTTATTTATTGTTATGGTTGAAGGCTTGGACAGATTTATCAAGTCTTAGGTTTCCCAAGGTATGATTCAACGCTAGACTTGGGCTCATGGGTTGTCCAAGTTTTCTCATCTTTAGTTTGTGGATAACATTACTGTTATGGGAGTTTCTTGCATTCATGAAATAAAATACTTTAGACAGGCACTAGATATCTACTTAGATGCTTCAGGTCCAAAGTCAATGATCATAAGTCTTCAATCTATTTTTTAATACTCCTAAAACTATTTATAGGAGGATTGTTGTTATCTTCAAGTTTCAAACTGGGTAAGTCCCTTTATTGTATCTAGGTGATCCCCTTGTTGTCAATTGATAATGAAGTCCACTCTGGTAGGTCTTTCTTGATAAATTATATAGAAAAGTTAATCAATAGACTCATTGGTGGCTTTAGACTATTGCTAGGGTTACCCATCTCCAATCCATGACTTAGACTCTTGTATTTATATAAGTTTTATTTGAAAGCAGCTCCTATTTATTTTCGTAAAGATTTTAATGCTCTATCACACCAATTTCGTTGGAGTGGTAATTTGTAGACTTTTAATTAGAGCCTTGTTTAATGGGATGTTGTGTGTTGTCCAAAAAAGGAAGGGGGTCAAGGTGTTCAATCTTCTATCTTGAATGGGTAGGATTTAGTGGTCAAATTATATTGGCAATGGTGTATAAGTCAACTTCATCTTTGTGCTTGTATCCTCATGCATAAGTATTTAGTTGTTGTTGACCAAGTGGATTTTTGTTGGTATCATTTAGAGGGCACATTATCTATGATTTTGCACACTCTAAAAAACTAGGCACAACTTGTTAAGAAGGGCCTTTTTTGGATCTATCATCAAGGCTTTGAAACTCTAGGCTTTCGATCCCTCTTTTATCATTTAGCATATTTGGTTGGAAAGGAATTGTAGGATTTTTTAGGATAATAAGATGGTCATTAAGATTTTGTTATGGAAAATTGTTCATTCTCTTCAAGAGACTATTTTAGTGAGATGCAACTTTTCTGGAGGTGTAGGTTTTAGAGATGTTTCTACCTATACTCGTCTTACTTTTCCTCTTCAAGGAGGCACTCCACCAAGTCTTGGTCAGGCCATGAGGAATATATGTAAAAACCCTCTATGATAAATCAATAGGGAGGGTCACTAGACCCCTCTACCACAAAGAGTTTTCAAAATTAACACTAATGGTTCTTCCTAAGGGAATCCTGGTCATGTAGGTCTTAGTAGGGTTGGTTTTGATAGTTTTGGGGACATCTAATTTATTTTTTATATTTATAAAGCCTTCAAATGAATAATCTTATGGAGGCTCTGGCCATCTTCTGTGTTGTTGAGCGTAGTTGTGTTCTTTGTTGGACAAGGATCATTTGCGAGTGTGATTCTAAGGTAGTGGTATCTTTTCTTAGTAAATAATAGTTGAATGGCGTTGGTTAAAACTTACAATTAATTATTAGACAAATTCTTTGATTGAGTGTCTCTTTCAATTTTGTTATTATTAGGCACATTCCTAGAGAGTAGAATAGCATTTTTGATTATTTACGCAAATTGACTTATGATCAAATGTATTCTTGGAATATTGTGGATAACTTGAGAACTTACCTACCAAATTGGATACCTCTTTAGATCATTTTATGGATGGTGACAAAGCTCTTTAAGTTTTCCATGGAGTATCCTGTCCTTCTTCTCTATATCTTTCTTGTTCTTGAATAAATTTTTATCCCTCTTTAAGTTAATATATAGAAGAACGGTGTTAGCCAAATAAATTCTTATTGGACCCATATTATTTTGATTCATTGGATCCAAATCTTCTTCTTTCATGCTGGATAACATCTTAGATACAACACTCTATAGATCTTTGTCTAGGATCATGCCTTCTATCTTGAGTTTCCATGACTCAAAATTGCCTCCATTGCCTTCCTAAAATAAGGTTACAAATAACTTTGAAAAAACTCCCACTCAAACAAGATTAGTACAAAAATCCTTGTACCTAATAATGGGACCAAAGCTAGCCAAAATTTGACCAATTGAAAGGAAGAAAGGTATTCAAAATAAACTTCATATACTAATCTACTTAGGAAAAATTGTGCATTATTTGTAAATCTTTAAATAGTTACAACGAAGAAGATGCATAATATAGAAAATATAAAAACTAAAAATACAAATAAATGCATATGCAACACATGATACAAACATGGAAATCCCTTTTAGGAGTACAAATTGAGATTCTAAAATACTACCTAGTCTATTGCAATGAACAATTTGGTTACATACACTTGTAAAACAAGTTAATTACAAGAGAAAACAAGTGTTGAATTCTAAAATAATTGTAATAGCAAGTGTTGAATTCTAAATAATTGTAATAGAAAGTGTTAAATTCTAAAATAATTATAATTGCATAAAAATAAATTTATATAATATCATACTACAACACTAATACTAAGATGTGTATTTATTGAATTTGCAAATGCAAATTAGGAAGCTTCTAAAGTAGATGCCAAGTAAAGACCACATGGTATAATCTCCAACACTACATGCATGTAAAAATTCACATTGCATGCATAATACCTCCTTAAGTCAACACATGTATTTAAGTACATGAACACACAAACTAAACACATGCAAAGCACAAGGCACATGCCAAAACATTACACTTGTCATAGCAAATTTTCATTTCCAACTTTAATATTGATTTGAACTAACTCCAACAAATGGGGCCCACAAAATGATATTATTAAAAGCCAATACATTTTGATATTTGATGGGTATAGCATTGTCCCAAAGAAACAATACTAGGTCTAATGTCAACAACTTAGGATGATTAAAAGCTAGGAGTTTGAGATTGTGAGTCAAAATTACACTACCATAATTTAGTCAAAGTGTTGTGATTTTGTCTTGATAATTAATCCCATCTAGAGAAAAGATGAATATTTGGTATTTGAACACGAGCTTTCCCTAATGAATATCTACTCAAGGAAATCTTGGTGGTGCTAATAAACAATGATGGGATCTACTATAATAATGAAGAATTTTAATTGATTTGTTGACAATTGGATGATAAATAAATAACATTCAAGGTGTTACATGATATTCTAGATAGAACAATTGATATATAGAATTTGCAAGCGTTGATGGAAAAGATGCAACTAGTGTGTTCTACTTTGATTAAATAGTTTCATTGCATCATAATGGTCTAGGTTGGCTCTTTTAAAAATAAGCTCTAAGATTATTTTAAATTTTTATTATACACACCAATAAATAACAATCACTATGCATATAATTTTAGACTTACGGATGTAAATAATTTAAATTTATAAAATAGGAAAAAATTATGTACATAATCATATTCAAAAAATAAATCAAAAGTATGATCTTGTCCAAAGAAAACAATGATATTCCAAATAAAATAAAACATCATAAAAATTTGGTGAGTAAACCTTCAACTTAATAAGTATGCCGAATAAATCAAAGCAATATTCAAATGTACTGAAGATATCCACAGAAAATAACATATAAAATATTCTCATTGCCTGCTAAAAACCCATATTTAAATAAAAATAATAATATTATTACAGAAATTGCAGTAAAACGAGCATCTCTAGGTATGGAGAAGTAAAAGAAGAAAAAATCTCGAAGGCCAGGTAAATTACACAATTAAAAACATTGGATTTGCCTTTGGCCCATCTTACCAGAGCACGTCCAAAAATTCTAGATACGGCAAACCTAAATTAAGATAAACCCCTCGAAGGAAGGCTAAAATAGACAATTTAAAACAGCACATCCATTGCACAGTTACATGTCAGCCCGCTTTCCAGAATGGCAAATACTGTTATTTGCCTCATCTAGATCTTGGACCAAGTTTCATTTTATCACGTTGAAAGAGCCATCCTCTAAATATACACATGGACAAACTAATGAAGATTCTAATAGGAGGTACAAAACGGCCATGTTATCGAATATACACATGGCCAAAACATTATAAATTCAAATGGAAGGGTACAAAATAATACTGTCATTGTATTTTAACAACGCAGTCACTGCTATCTATAGAAACTTTTCTTGAAATTACCATGAAGTACTTCAACTTAATTGAGAACAACTGGAGGGCTTAGGAAACCAATGAAAACTAAATGAATAAAAACAACTATCAGAACCCACTATCCTTGAGATGCGAGTAATATAATGACAAGAAATCGAGCATATCATTGGAGATGAAATCCATAAAGAAGTGGGAGTTAACCGAGGATCCCTTACTCTTCTCTCAAAGATTAAAATTTTTTGTGCAACTATGTAGATTGCAAGAAATTCAGAGGGTGAAGAGTAGTTTATTTATATCCTTTCAGCACTTCTTTGTCTAACAACAAAAACATTTCAGTCAGTATGTCTCAGTTGATAAGTGGTAAGGTGGGGTTGCAGGTATCTGCAAAAGCATTATGGAAATGCTTAAGCAAGGACTTGGCTAATCTTTTGCCCAAGCTAGTCCCGAAGCTTATCTCTGGTGTGGAAATCTTAGATGGTGATGGTGGCTTGGGAAGTGAATTGATTATGAGATTTCAGTCAGGTAATATAATATAAAGTTTTGTAAGAACAAATCACGCTTTATCTGAATTACACTGCAGTAGGATTTTGATCGTATAAATGTGTCAGATCATATTCTCAGATCATATTCTGCAATCTATTATCAGAATAAGAGTGAGACGGCTACAATTGTAAAGTGACACAGCTCTCTCATTCATTCTGATGAGAGATCATAGATCGTGATCCAAAACATTAATGCAATCAAAATCTTACACAAAACAGTATGTAAATGATAATAGAATAGAAATATTCTCTTATTATGTTTTCTGTTTTCCCTGTTTACAGTTTTGATCACCTTGTTAAGCATTTATCAGGCTAATGATGTTTTCATGTTATGTGAAAGTATAGATGGTGGAGATAGTTATCAAAAGGAGAAGATAGTCGAGATGGATGATGTGAATCTTACTATGGCAAATGAAGTATTGGAGGGAGGATATAAGCAAATGGGCTTCAGCTATTTCAAGACCAGATTTCAACTCAAGGAAATAAGTGGATCTTTTACAAGTGCTGAATGCACAGTGGAATATGAGGCCTGCGGACCACAAATGAGGTCGCCAGAAGAAGCACTGCAAGCCAGCTTCTTCATTGTCAAAACTATGGAAGCCTATTTGCTATCGCAGTAAACCGATCTATGACAATAACTTGCTTTCCTGCATTGTTCAATCATAGCCCTGCCATCAAGTCAGTTAACAAGTTAAGCTACATATAGGTTCATAGCCAGCTTGTTTTCTTCGTGGCATTTAATGTAATGAATTGTAGCTTCTCTACTTTAATAATTTATTAATCACATTGTTTTAGAAGGCTTTGCTTCGTTTCTATTAGATATTGATGTCATCATATCGCTTCGTTATGGCCATACTTTTGGTATTATACGTTGGCGCCAAGCTAGAGGAGATAGGAGATTCTATGTGATAAATTTATTAAATCATTTCGGGGATTTTCTGAAATCAGGCTCGCACATTTCGTTTATCTAATAAACATTGACCACGATAAAGAAAATGTATGAATATCTAAACATTGAGGGATAAGAAAGAGAACATTCAAGCTTTTTAGAAGCTTTTAGAGATAGGACGAAAAATCACTGTGTTGAACTGTTGATAACAAAGAGATCCTTTAATTGAGCTGTTGGTTGCAGACTATTTTTTTATTTTATTTTTACTTTTTTAAATTTTTATTTATTTTTGGCTATTTTGTTATTTTGTAATTTGAATTTCTGGTCGCTGTAAAATTAGTTTACGTTTTAGTAAAATGAGTTCTGTTATTCAACTTTTGGACTAGCCTCTATAAACATCATCTAATAATTTAGTATTTATTTATTTATTTATTTTAATTTTTATTGTTTTTTAAATATATAAGTATAAATCATAGATATATCACATTAAAAGACTTGAGAGACAAAAACACAACATATAATTAAACTAATATATATATATATATATATATATATATATATATATATATATATATATATATATATATATATATATATATATATATATATATATATATATATATATATATATATAAGCTAGTAGGACTTGTAGACATTAGTGTTAGCATTAGTTTTATTGTTAAGGTTAGATTATAATTAGAAATATTAAATAAGTGAAAATATATGCTTCTTCAGGCCCTTATTGCATTGAGACAAACTGATTAAAATTATAATTATTTTTTATTTATATTATTTTTCATCTAGAATAGTAATTTATAATTATTAAATATATAATATTATATTAATAATAGTGTCTAGGGTTTAGAGTTAGGATTATAACCATGGTTAGGGTTAGGGTTAGGGTTTGAGCTAGGATTAGTATCAGAAACATGATTAGGGTTAGGGGCCTAGTTAGGATTATGGTTACACTTATGATTTATGATTAAAGTTAGATTTACAATGGTAATTATAGTTAAGGGTATAGTTAGGTTTTGAGAAAGGCTTAGGAGTAAATTTATGGTTAAGGTTAGTTTAATGGTTAGGGTTAGAATTATGATTAGAGTGTATTTTATTATTTCAATTATATTGAGTTAAGATTATGATTATCTTTAGGGTTTTAATTAGGATTAAGATTTATGTTCAGGTCAGGGTTAGGGTTTGGGTTTGGGTTTGGGGTTTAGGATTACGATTAGGATCAAGGTTTGGGTTTGAGGATTAGGATTATTAGTTAGGGTAAAAGTTTATTTCATGTTTAGTACTATGGTTAGGGTTATGGTTTTGAAAAGGGTTAGGATTTGGATGAGGGTTTACGATTTAGGGTTGGGTTTATGGGTAGGGGTAGGGTTTTGATTAGAATTAGTGTTACATTATTTTAGGGTTAGGGTTAGGATTAGGATTATGGTTACGATAATAATTAGGATTATCATTAGGGTGAGGGTTTAAAATTAGGGTTTAATATTTAGGTTTGGGTTAGAATTCAAGTTGGGGTTTCATATTAGGATTATGATTAGGATCATGATTAGCTTTCAAGTTTATATGGTGGTTCTAATTATGGTAACAGTAAGGGTATGCATTAGGGTTAGGATTTAGGATAGTGTTAAGATAGGGGGATTTACACCATGGTTAGGGTTATACTTGGATTTAGGGAATGATTTAACCAATCTTGTTTAGGATTAAGGGTATAGTTAGAGTTAGGCTTTAATGTTTGGATTAGGGTTTAGTATTTAGGGTTAGGATTATTGTTAGGTTTATGAATAAAGCTAATAGATAATTATATTATATTTTTTTAGGATGATGGTTAGGGTTTTCATAATGATTAGAATTAGGGTTTAGGAATATAGTTAAAATTATGGTTAGAGTTAGGGTTTGCATAATGGTAACTAATATATGGTTAAGTGTAGGATTTTGATTAAAATTAAGTTTTAGGGTTAGGATTAGGATTATGGTTGTGGTAAGGGTTTACACAATAGTCACAATTATGGTTAGGCTTAGGCTTAGGGTTTAGGGTTTAGGACAAGGATTAAGCTTAGGATTAGGATATTGGTTTGTATTACAACAATCTGATGATTATAGTTCATGATTTAGTATTAGAATTATAGTCAGGGTTAGGATTTAGGGTTTGAATTATGATTATGGTTATGGTTAGAGGTTTGATTAGAGTTATATTTACTAAAATTATGTAAAATAAGTGGAGAGATGTCTATTTTAAAAAGAGAGATGGATCTTATAGAAAACCATCCAAAAAAAATCCCTCTTAAATAAAAAAATGTAAAAAAAATTATAATTAATTATGTTTCAATTTTAATAATTAATTATGGCTCAATTGATTATAAATGTGAAAGAAAAAATTAATCTCAAAGATATATAATTATGCTACCATGTGTATTATTTGAATTTGAATAATTAAACAAAATCTAAAACCAATTTCCATTTGAAGAATATAATGGTAAGTGAATAAATAAATATAGATATATAAGCACCATTTCTAATATTCTTTTCTTTTTGCATGCAAATCATTTGAAATTCTAAAATTAAACTTAAAAAATAAAAATAAATCAGCAATATAAATTAAAAACTAACCTCTAGATATAAATGCCATCTTTTTATATTTTTTCTGATATGCTAGTAACATTTCTATTCTATTGTCTTTTACATGTATGTTATTTATATTCTTATAATTGTGAAATTGCATAAAAAGTAGAATTTAATACATATAAATAATATTTTTAATGTGTTTTTCTTTTCACTAAAAGACAATATATAATTTTTAATTTTTTTTTATAAAAACTGAGAGCCAATACTAATTATTACAAAGCCAATAAATACTGAGATTGAATGAACTGGAATTCTAAGAGAGAAAAAGAAATGTTAGAAATGGAATTGTTTCAAAAATTCCCAAAGCCTATACACTAGAATTGTAATAGATAGACAAATCACAAGATGCAAAACAAGATAGTCTTGCGTTAAATGAATCCAAAAAGCCACGAGCCCCCAATTTGAAAGAAAACATTATAAATAGGGCATATATATCAACAGGTACTGTGCATATAAATCAACAAGAATTGCAATATTTGCTTAAAAAAACTCCATGCACATATATATGATTGTTAAAACACTATGAAAACAATTAACCATTTAATTAGAAAATATTATATTATATATATATATATATATATATATATATATATATATATATATATATATATATATATATATATATATATATATATATATATATATATATATATATATATATATATATATATATATATATATATGAGACACCTATTGCATCTTGCAATTTAAAGAAAATAGGTGTCTTGAGAAGGATTACTCTCGATGTATTATATATATAAATACATATAAGCTAGTAGCAGTCACAGCGCAAAGCAGTAAACATTTACGATTTCTAATGTTTATGTATATGGTAGAAAAATAAAATAAAATAAAATTGTTAGGGCAACAATTAGGTTTAATGTTGTAAAATAAAAAAATAGTATATATATAGTTATCAATTATAAATAATTAAAATAATTTGAAATCGGGTAAGAGTTAGGGTTAGTAGGACATTTTACATTATGATTAGGGTTCAGGTAAGAGTTATAGTTAGGGTTAGGGTTAGGGATAAGGTGAGAGTTAGGGTTAGTAGGATATTTTACATTATGAGTTAGGGTTTGAGTAAGAGTTACAGTTAGGGTTAGGGTTAGGGATAGGGTGAGAGTTAGGGTTAGTAGGACCATTTAGCTTATGAGTTAGGGTTTGGGTAAGAGTTTCAATTAGGGTTAGGGTTCGGGATAGAGTGAGACTTAGGGTTAGTAGGATATTTAGCTTATGAGTTAGGGTTTGGGTACAAGTTATAATTAGGGTTAGGGTGAGAGTTAGGGTTAGTAGGATATTTTACGTTATGAGTTAGAGTTTGAGTAAGAGTTATAATTAGGGTTAGGGTTAAGGATAGGGTGAGAGTTAGGGTTGGTAGGACATTTTAGCTAAAATATAATTAGGGTTTGGGTATGATTTACACTAAGGGTTAGGGTTAGGGATAGGGTGAGATTTAGGGTTAGTAGAACATTTTACACTATGAGTTAGGGTTCAGATAAGATTTACAATTAGGGTTAGGGTTAGGGATAGGGTGAGAGTTAGGGTTAGCAGGATATTTTACCTTATGAGTTAGGGTTTGAGTAAGATTAACAATTAGGGTTAGGGTTAGAGATATGGTGAGAGTTAGGCTTAGTAGGATATTTTACCTTATGAGCTAGGGTTCAACTAAGAGTTACAGTTAAGGTTAGGGTTAGGGATAGGGTGAGAGTTAGGGTTAGTAGGACATTTTAGCTTATGAGTTAGGGTTTAGGTAAGAGTTATAGTTAGGGTTAGGGTTAGGGTTAAGGATAGGGCGAGAACTAGGGTTAGTAGGATATTTTTATGTTATGAGTTCAGATTTGAGTAAGAGTTATAGTTAGGGTTAGGGTTAGGGATAGGGTGAGAGTTAGGGTTAATAGGACATTTTAGCTAAAATATAATTAGGGTTTGGGTAAAATTTATACTAAGGGTTAGGGTTAGGGATAGGGTGATATTTAGGGTTAGCAGAATATTTTACATTATGAGTTATGGTTTGGATAAGACTTACAATTAGGGTTACTAGGATATTTTACCTTATGAGTTAGGGTTTGAATAAGAGTTACATTTAGGGTAGGGTTAGGAATAGGGTGAGAGTTAGGGTTAGTAAGATATTTTACCCTATGAGTTAGGGTTCGAGTAAGATTTATAGTTAAGGTTAGGGTTAGGGATAGGGTGAGATTTAGGGTTAGTAGGACATTTTACATTATGATTAGGGTTTAGGTAAGAGTTACAATTAGGGTTAGGATTAGGCATAGGGTGAGATTTAGGCTTAGTAGGATATTTTATGTTATGAGTTAGGGTTCAAGTAAGAATTACAATTAGGATTAGGGTCAAGGATAGGGTGAGAGTTAGGGTTTAGGTAAGAGTTACAATTAGGGTTAGGGTTAGGGATACAATGAGAGTTAGGGTTAGTATGACATTTTATCTTATGAGTTAGGGTTCAGGTAATAGTTACTATTAGGGTTAGGGTAAGGGATAGGGTGAGAGTTAGGGTTAGTAGGATATTTTATGTTATGAGTTAGGATTCGAATAAGAGTTACAGTTAGGGTTAGGGTTAAGGATAGGGTGAGAGTTAGGGTTGGTAGGACATTTTAGGTAAAATATATTTAGGTTTTGTGTAAGAGTTACACTAAGGATTAGGGTTAGGGATAGGGCAAGATTTAGGGTTAGTCTAGGACATTTTACATTATGAGTTAGGGTTCAGGTAAGACTTACAGTTAGGGTCAGGGTTAGGGATAGGGTGAGAGTTAGGGTTAGTAGGATATTTTATTTTATGAGTTAGGGTTCAAGTAAGAGTTACAATTAAGGTTAGAGTTAGGGATAGGGTGAGAGTTAGGGTTAGTAGGACATTTTACGTTATGAGTTAGGGTTTAGGTAAGAGTTACAGTTAGGGTTAGGGTTAGGGATAGGGTGAGATTAAGGATGTGGTTAGGGATATGATGTTAGGTTTATAATTAAGATTAGTATCATACTTTGTGTAACATTAAGGTTTAAGATTAGGGTATGGGGTTACGGTTAGGGTTACTAATATGGCAAGGCTTAACCGTGGGTTAATGATGGAATGCAGTGTGTTGAGTGGATTAGTATTAGGGTTAAAAGATTGGTTAAGGTTAGTATGAAAAATAGTGCCAGTTTAAGGTTATGTGTAGTGTTATGATGTATGGTTTATAGTCAGGGTTAAATCATATGTAGTGTTGGATATAGGGTTAGTATTAGGGTTTTTGTGAGAGTAAGATTATGGATGTAGTTAGCAATGGGATCTAGGTTTTAGATTTAGGATTAAAGTATCATACTTGGCAATATATTTTTGGATGTTGTTTATAATTGAACATGATAATTATCATTAGTATCTTATTTAACATTACCATTTAACATATTGTAAATGGTAGGGACATGGTAACAACCAACTTGAACAGTTACCATATATAAGTAATTATAATGTTAACGATAACATATCAGAGTTAGGGTTAGGGTAATGATTAGGGATAAGATTCTATATTTACAGTTAGGATTAGTATCATATTAAGGGTTACTATAAGTGCCATGTTTACCATTTTACGTATGGTAATTGTATGCACCCTAAAATGGTCGCCTAGACTTAGGGCCCCATTTCTCAATTTACCAAATCCCTGAATCAATATTTTCAAAAATCAACATTTTCAATTATATCAATTTCCTTGATCAAATCATAATCAATTCAATATTTCCTAAGGTTTGAGCCTTATTTAATTTAAAAGAGAAAAAAATAAAAATAAAAACCTTATTTAATTAAGAGAACATGCTCTCTTTTAATTAATTAATAATCTCTTTTAATTAAATAATAAAATCATTTTATCCTAAGCCTTTATTTAATTAAAAGGAATTTCCTTCCCTTTTATTTAAATAAAAAATCCCCACTTTTCTTCTTATCCTATGTTGCACAAATAAGCATTTAATTCTTATTCATAAAGAAAAATAAAATAAAAAAATAAAAGAAAAGTACTTTTTGTCTCACATGGACACAAAAGTCAACTCTAATTTTCTTATTGGAGGATATTTGTGCACAAGGATCAAGCTTCCATTTTTCTCCACCGCTGATTAAGTCTTTTGCCTCTTACTCTCGATCGTCCATTGATTTTTCATTTCCTATAAAAGAAGAGCTCTCTTCTTCATTTTACACACTTGAATTTTATGCTATTGTTATGCTACAGGTTTTCTAAGTCATCTTGAAGTTTTTGGAGACATTCTTGCATCAAATTTTGAAGATTTGGAGCATTATTGGCATTCATCTTGCATCTACATCACATCCTAGCTTGCATCATAGTTGCATCATCATGGTATCATTTCCTTTCATATTTTAGATTAGTCTCACATAGTTTAATTAGATGGTTTGTAACTCTTTCATTTCTATTTTCATAGCTTAATTGCATCTTCATCCTCATAGATTAATTTGCATGCTCATATAGGTTTTGCATTAGAATCTCTCATTGTATGGTTGACTAGCAAGGTAATGAGTTTAGAGCTCTAGCTAAGAGCAATTTTACAAATCTTGCAACTCCATGCATAGAGAGCTATGGATCGATTTGTGAGGGCTCATTCTTGAGTTTTCCTTGCATGTAAGGATTCATAGAAGTGTGGTCACTTTTTCACCATACATCTTTGGCACCCGCTATGGGGAAACCCACCTTTTCCATGTTGATTTTGTTTGTTTTTGGAGCTAACCCTTGTGCAGATTTGTTTGGAGATAGAAAACCCTAGATTTGAAAGATTTGATCATATCTCCCAACCAGCTTGGTGTTTTGGTCCGAAATTTTTTTTTCAAGTTGACAACATATTAGAGAAGCTCCAAAAACAATTTCAAAATTTTCAGAGGTAATTGGTATTTTTTATGATTTTTTTCTTTATTTTTCATTAAAAAAATAAATTTTTAGTGAAAATAGTTTATTTTTTAGAAATTTTTACATTTTTGGAAAGGTCTTCAAATTATACAGGGGGTCCATTCATTGTGTTTTTAATTTAGAGGTCATATCATAGGTTATTTGGTTGATTTATAAAAACTGGTCTATTTTAGGAAAGTGGCTCTCTAAGGCACAAATAAAGAGATTATTTTGAAATTTTTATATTTTTGGAAAGCTCTCTATTTTTTGATAGAGGTCTCTTTTCTGCATTTTGGGTTTAGGGTTAGAATTCATATCAAAAAAATCAGATCTTGTTGACTAGGTCAAATGCAAGAAAAATAAAAATTTGTGATGGGTATGCAATTATTTTTCATTGTTCAATGCATGATATAAGTTGTCATTTGGATTATTTGCTCGCTATTATTGCTTCTAAAAATTGATTTTCAGATCTAATCCTAGAGTTTTCATAAGTTGGATATATATTGCATATCTTGTTTGCTTGTTTGCTTGTCTTGTTCATTTGAAGGTTCATGGCTTGCTTTCATGGAAAATGCTTAAAACAAACAAAAAAAAGGTGAAATCTACTAAGCGCGTTGCATTGGACTTGAGGTAAGTTGTTACATCTTTACAAAATTTGGATTTTGGGATTAAAATTGGACCTCTCATGTGTTTGGCTTGAGTGTTTACATGATTTCATATAACACATTTCAATTAATGCTCTTAAAGGGAATGAACATAGATTTAGTTTGTGTAAGTGAATGCTTGTGTTTACACCTTAAGTAATTCTTAGTTCCAATATCAAATATCTCATTTGAGTGATTAAGGGCATGGATTCATTCCTTGTTTGCATAGGGGGTTAAATGCACCACTTTGTGGACTCACCCTATGTTTACTTAGAAAGTTAAATATTCTATTGGTTCAACCCTTTTTCATTTGTGAGTAGTATTGATAAGAAACTTTAGAATACTTGTGATCGATCTTGTTGGCTAAATTAGGTTGTTGGACTTGCTCATTTCTAATCACCCCTTGGTTCCACTCTTTGGATGCAAGATCAGCATTCATACATAGGGGAGGGGTCTACTTGAAAAGAGCATTAAGTGTTCCACAAAGTTTTTACCAATTTTGTGCTTTCTTGATCTCATTAGTGTTCTAAGGTGTGGACTCACTTTGAGTTGATGTGAGGAGTTAAATGTTCCACTTTTGGGCTCACTTTGAGTTGATGTGAGGAGTTAAATGTTCCACTTTTGGACTCGCTTCGTATTCACTTGAAGGGTTAAGTGTCCCACTTTTAGACTCACTTCGCATTTACTTGAAGAGTTAAGTGTTCCACCTTTAGTGCTCTAAATACTTTTGATAATGAATTACTTAGTTTTTATTTCTAGAAGGCCTACTTGGGGACACACCACCTCAAGGGATGACCTTAACTCCTATGTTCCAGCGAAGTATAAATATCAGGAGGTGAATTGAAAGACACCGCTCTTGGGAATTGAGTTTGATATCACTCTTGGCTAAGCCTCAAAGAACTTTATACCTTTGAGAAGTGAAGGAGGAGATTTGGGTTACCGTCTCTCCCCGGTTGTGTGATTTTGAATTCTTCTCATCTATGGATTTGGGCCTCACGTACCTTGTGTATATCGAGGACTCCTCTTAGAAAGCTATGTATAGCCTTGTAGACAGCTTGCTAGGATGTTGTTGTGTTCTAAGTGCCTACTAAAATATTCTCAAGAACATACACAAGTAGAATCCCTAAGGAGTAGAAAATACTAAGTCACTATTCTTGTTCATGTGCAAGGTTGCTTTGTCCCTTGCCCATTACTTGAAGACAATTGCTTTCTTGAACTCCTTGATTGTTGTCTTATGTGCTTGATCAATTTGTTGATATACTTACTTGATCTTTTAAAATAAATACAAACTGAGTTCCCAAGTTGTCAAACTTGTTGTCTATAATCTGAAGTTGATTCTTGCCATTTCCAGCCTTCCTTGGTCAGTCCAGATCTCAGATCCTAGGTGTTTTCATGTTCTTCAACATCTCAATGAACGTTATGGTATCAATTACACAAGATGACTCTTAGTCTTCTTCGTTCTTCTCCATTTCCCATGTTCTTCTGAAGTCTTCTATTCCCATGGGAAATTCTTCTTCTTCTTCTCGATTCTTTTCCTCTTATTATCTAGTCTACATCCTTCTATTCATCTCTTCTATTCATTTCTTCTATGCTTGATTCCTCCTCTTCTAGAACTATGAATTCCAACTATCTTCTTAAGGAACCTCTCTTGATAATGGATGATCTTGAACTCATTTCTCAATTTGAAGAATTTTGTTCCTCCAATGGTTCTTCTAAATATGGAATGGGTGATAAACTTATAGCAAAAATAAAATAAAAGATGATTAAATCAGGCGCCTTTGCTAGAATCATACTCATGATCTCATCCAAATATTCTTCATCTTCTAAATCTTCTCATTCTTCTTCACCTTCTAAGTCTTATCAACATTATAAACATTCTTCATCTTCTAAGTCTTATCATGATTCTTCTAAACCTCATTCATCTTCCAAGTCTCACCATGACTCTTCTAGACATTATTCTCATGCAACATTATCCAAATCTTCTTCCTCCATCAAGTCTTCATTTTCTTCTTCTTCACAATCTCGTTCTTCTTCTACTCCCAAGAGTATTACTTCTCTTCAGAAGACATACCATAAAGAGCAATATGATAGTCCTTGTGATGTCTCTTCCATAAAGAGTGATACACCCACCTATGATGACTATGATGACTATGATGGTGGACAATGTAATGATGCCCATGAAACTTCTATTCCTAAGCATCATCCTTGTGGTACACTTGTGATTTCTAAGGGGGAGTCGTATTGGGTAGACTATGATGGTGATCCATATGACTCTAAATTTGAAGAATTCTTTGATGATTTTTGCGAACAATACAATATTCCTACTAAGGAGGAGAAAATCTATCACGCTGATTTCAAACGTCAAAAAGATCTCTCCTCTAAAAGTTCTCATGCTGAAAATAAAGGTTGCACTCTCAAGCAAGATCATGTTAATGCTGAACCTTTGTCTTGTGATGGTTCATTTCCATCTCCTATTTCTTCCAATACACATACATCTCCTAAAGCTACTAAGTCTTCCAGATCTTTCACAAATTCTTCATCCAACAAAAATCTTAAAGCTTTTCATGCAGTCCCCTATAGTTATCCTCAAGAGCTACCTATTAAAGAAACTCAAGCTAACCTTCACTTGGCTGCAAATACTTCGAATAATGTTACACCTAAAGAGCCTAAGCCTTTATGCGCTATAACACCTACTTCAACTAGCCCTTTACCATCTTTTCCAAAGTCTTCTAGACATTCTTCCTTGTCCTTAGAAGTGGCTCCATGTCAAGAGGAATCTAAAAATGATAAAGAAAAAAATATAAAGAAAGATCAAGATCAAGAACCTTCCATGTCATCCAATTATTTTCATGATATCTCTGATCCATTTCATGGTTCTTTTGATCTTGCACACCCTTCCTCATTCATTCCACCATATCTTAAGTCTTCTCCTAAGCAAGATCAAGTTACTACTTACACCGTTGAGCTTATTGATAAACAAAATAACCTTACTACACTTGTGCTTTCCAAAGATGATACTTCCATTAAGGTTATTAAAAATGGTGTTGTTACTTCTAATATAAAGCCTATTGAAAATCAAGAGAAAAATGATACGCTTATGCTATCCAAATCTCCTTGTCAAGATCAAAGCCTTCCATCTTCTTGTTCTACCACTCCATATTCACTTTCGCTTTCCACTCTTCCTAAGTCTTCGCAAGCTTTGAATGATCCTATCGAAGAAGTTGCTACTATTCAAGATGTTCAGGATCCTGTTGAAAATCCTAATGCTCACTCTAAAGATGCTGATATCCTTGGTTGTGATATAGATGCTGATGAACTTGTTGATTATCCTTTTGCATCTTCCATTTCTATCCTTGGACCTCCTCCACCACTGCTAAGGACTTCATGTCTTCCTTCCATATTGGGTCCTTATGTCCCTTCACTTTCCCCTCCTAATTCTCCTAATTTGTCATCCATCTTGGGTCCTTATGTCCCTCCATCTCCTGTCTTTCCTCAAGATCAACATAAATGCATACCCTTGAATCTTTTTCATCCACCCACCCATCTAAACTGGTCATATCATCCTTCTTCTTCCACAAGTCCCAAGTCTTTTGGAAGTAACTTGAATGTTCAATACAAGAAAAAGAAATAATACAAGAATCCATCAAAAAAAAAAGATCACCATGTCTCCTCTAATCAACATGGAGACATAAAGTTAAAAGAGATATCTAAGAAGAAAACTACAAGACAAGTATGGGTTCCAAAATCTATCATTGAAGATATTATCTCTAAATCATAAAAAAAAAATGAAAAGCCTAAGGCTATATGAATTCTAAAATCTCTCTTGAAAGAGTCTAATATTGAACAAAAAGTGAAATTGACATTCAAGCTTCCAAAGGCTTACATTTCATTGTCTTCCAAAAATATTCTTCAATTTCATGCACCTAAGCCACAACCTCTGCTAAACATTCACCATATTCCTTATTGTATTCCTCCATTCATGTCTCTTCCATCCTCTCACCACCCTTCAAGGTATGTGTTGAAGTTGATCTTGCCTTCCTTTCCATCTATCCTCTCACAATCCTTCCATTCATTATTCTTCTACCTTCTATCATTTTTCCTCATTTGCCTATTCCTCCTATCTTCCAACCTCACTCGCTTTACATAAAAACCTTATCCTCTATTTTTCTCTTCCATCTTCCTTTCCCTATCAGAATTTTTGGGAATATCATTTTGAATCCTTGGCATATCATGGTTTATTCTTTCAAGGAGCATTATCGAAAAAGCTTGCTTTCTTCCAAAAATTCAAAAAATTCAAAAAAAAAAAAGAAGAAAAAAAATGAAAAATTGAAAATGTGCCATGGTGAAAACTTGGAAACAAGCACCTTGGTAGCAAAAGTAAAGAGAAATAAATTCATCCTATGGTGAAAACCACTCCCTTGTGGCACCTTGGATAAGTACCATGATGAAAACTTGGCAATCAGGGATCATGCGTAGTTCTTCTACATATTTCATTCATTTCGTCCATTCCATCTTTGATCTTGACAATGTTGATCTATACATGAACATTTGGCTATTTTATGAGCAATCTTACGATGATCTTGCTTTCATTCCATTCATGTTTAGCCTTCATTTTCCTCCATTCATTCTCGCCTTTCACTATCCTTTTCCCCATTGGTCTTGATCTAATAATAAAAAAAGAGTAAAACACGATGCTATGAGGCCTCTTGACATGTCTACTCCTTTGGACTGCATCATTTGCTTCTTTTGCATTATGCTTTTATGACTTATCCTATGCTGGCCTTTCCTTTCCTGTCCAAATGTGCCTTACATGACAATTTTTCCCTAGCTTGGGTACTTTTGAGGAGTTTGCCTTTGAGGATTTCTTCCCTTCATTCTCCTTCATTCTCTTATCTTCCATCTCTTCCACCAACTTGCTAATCCCTCTTTTTTTCCACATTGCTAGATATTGGGACTACACGATGTGATCTTGCTCATGAGTTTGATGCCTATTTTGTTTGGGGGCATCCTTTGTATATATTTTATGATCTTGAAGAAATACCAATTTTTTTTTATATATGATGCTGAAAATTTTTTCAAAAAAATGATATATTGTCAAAAATTCTAAAAATCATAAAATGTCCTGAAAAAATGATCATCTCAGTGAAAATCTAGTAATAGACGCTTTGATGTTTCACCAAAAAAAATTATATATTCAAAAATCCTAAAAATTATAAAAATCCCAAAAAATTTCAAACAATGTCTTTTTCAACACTACCCTTGCGTCGAGTGTTTCTTAACACTTATTAGAATGTCTTACCCCATAGTCTAGGTATGATGCGATAATTCTCATTGGCAGATGTGATAACTAGAGTCTGACTCTATGACCAACACACATTCACTTAAACAATCAACTTGATTGAGATATGTTGACTTTATTTTTCTTTGTGTGCTGTCTATGAGGATTTCTTTGATGAGTGGTCTCTCCCTGAGAAGTTTTCGATGATGCATAGCTAGAAGACTGAGGGTATGAGAACATGTTTTATTTCTTTATCTACTTGTGGGTATATTTTGTTGGTCCTAACTGTCATGAGCATTTATGTTGGTCTTACTTGACACTATGGATTGACAAGGTATTATCCTTGACTGTTTTGCAAGTGCATACTTATAGCCATCTTGACTTTCCTTGTGTCTCGATGCAAGTATAATCTTTCCATATCAAACTTAGGTAATCTCACTGCACTAGTCATCTTGACCTACATGTCTTTGATGCCTAGGTGAGAGTCCCACATTCCTATCTGATATAGATCATATTCATATTCACATAGTTATGCTAGTGTGCATTATATGATCTTCTGACGCTACCAATAATGCTCGATGATGATAATTAGATGTCTATATGCATTGTGACCTTGCAAGTGAACCACTTATCATAGTAGCTTGTATTTTTAGGTTCATGTTAGTCTAGTTTTGCATCTTGCATATGAAGAGAGCTCTCCTTTTATCTTTTGTGGACTCATCGGTCAATTGCGCTCACCTTTCGCTTCTCCCCGATCATGTCTTTCGCTTCTTTTCTTTCATATCTGATCATTTTCTCTTCATTTCAGAATCAAAACTGAAATCACGTCTCAAAATTCTTTTTCTTCTGCACAGTTGGCTGACCTTTTGAGGCATAATCCTTCGATCTTTCTTGGGGCATCTTCATTTCTATGTCTTTCAAACTTCTAGTCTTTCATTCACCCCTTTCACTTCCTCTCTCTGAGGTTTGACTTAATCTTTATCCTATATCTTTTTCAGTCAAACCTAGTCAACCTGGGGCATATCTTCACTATTGGATGGTTATCCTATCATGCTTCATCCTTTGATTATGATTTATTGTGATTTGATCATTTTTATCAATTATTGTTCTCCTTTATCTGATTTCGATTTCGATTCTAAGGGGGTAGTATCTATTGGATTTTAATCCTTGATTCCTTGATTTTCTTGATTCAGCTATTTTTCTGTGAGTTTTCACTCAAGCTTGAGATTCTTATCTCTTATTTTGGATATATTCCCGAATTGACCTCATGTCTAGAATCTTTTGTCTATGCTTTGTCCGGGTGTGATCCCAAATCTACCTCACATCTGAGTTATTTTGTGATCCCAGATCGATCTCACATTTTAATTCTTCTTTGACTACATGTGTTCCTAGATTGATCACACATTAGTCAAAGAGGGGCAAATGTATGCACCCTAAAATGGTCGCCTAGACTTAGGGCCCCATTTCTCAATTTACCAAATCCCTGGATCAATATTTTCAAAAATTAACATTTTCAATTATATCATTTTCATTGAACAAATCATAATACATTCAATATTTCCTAAGGTTTGAGCCTTATTTAATTTAAAATAGAAAAAATAAAAAATAAAAACCTTGTTTAATTAAGAGAACATGCTCTCTTTTAATTAATTAATAATCTCTTTTAATTAAATAATAAAATCATTTTATCCTAAGCCTTTATTTAATTAAAAGGAATTTCCTCCCCTTTTATTTAAATAAAAAATCCCCACTTTTCTTCTTATCCTATGTTGCACAAATAAAGCATTTAATTCTTATTCATAAAGAAAAATAAAATAAAAAAATAAAAGAAAAGTACTTTTTATCTCACATGGACACAAAAGTCAACTCTAATTTTCTTATTGGAGGATATTTGTGCACAAGGATCAAGCTTGCATTTTTCTCCACCGCTGATTAAGTCTTTTGCCTCTTAATCTCGATCGTCCATTGATTTTTCATTTCCTATAAAAGAAGAGCTCTCTTCTTCATTTTACACACTTGAATTTTATGCTATTGTTATGCTACAGGTTTTCTAAGTCATCTTGAAGCTTTTGGAGATATTCTTGCATCAAGTTTTGAAGATTTGGAGCATTATTGACATTCATCTTGCATCTACATCACATCCTAGCTTGCATCATAGTTGCATCATCATGGTATCATTTCCTTTCATGTTTTAGATTAATCTCACATAGTTTAATTAGAGAGTTTGTAACTCTTTCATTTCCATTTTCATAGCTTAATTGCATCTTCATCCTCATAGATTAATTTCCATGCTCATATAGGTTTTGCATTGGAATCTCTCATTGTATGGTTAACTAGCAAGGTCATGAGTTTATAGCTCTAGCTGAGAGCAATTTTACAAATCTTGCAACTACATGCATAGAGAGCTATGGATCGATTTGTGAGGGCTCATTCTTGAGTTTTCCTTGCATGTAAGGATTCATAGAAGTGTGGTCACTTTTTCACCATACAATAATCAAGAGGGTTATGGTTGCAAATGTAATACCCCAAAAATGGGCTATGAGATCATTAACCTCGTACATCTTCAACTCGAATGAAATCAACACAAAATTCCTAACCTAAGGCACATCTAAACATCAAAAACTCTAATTGATTATCTAAATTCTGCATTGGGGAATATTCTTAGTAATATTTCTAATTTATCAAAATTATCCTTAATTTAAGTATTATTTGGCAATAAATCCTATTTATCCTAAAGTTTGATTAATTGAATATTTTGAATATTTAATTAATTAGATTTAATTCTACCACTTAATTATTTAATTGAATTTAATTATATTTATTCCTAATTATTATTATTTAAATTTGACAATAAATCAAAATTCCTATAATTAATTGATTAAATTCTTATTTAATTAATTAAAGCAAGTTGTCATATTTTAATAATTTTATTTTTTAATAAAGTTTGATTTAATAATTGATTAACCCATAAATCAATTGTTTTAAATTCAAAAATCAATTAAGTTGAGGAAAAATTATTTTATTTATTTAATTAATTCATGATTAATTATGCACATTCATATGAGTTAAACTTTGAATTAGAAAATCAAACTCAACTTCTTTTGGAGTTGAAAGTTGATCTCAACTTCTAATTTGAGTTAAAAAGCTATTTTTGCATGATTTTGCATGTTTTTGTGAAATAATTCCTTGTTAACTTCAAAAATCAACCTGAGCTCATCAAGAGTGATTTATGAATTTTTCCATGCACCCTCAAGCCCTAGATTTCTATAAAAATAATGCCCAGCTCTTCACAATTCATCTCATAAATTCGTATACTTATGTTGTCGAATTGCCAAATCTCATATCTCTCGAAGTTGCACAATCACGCTGGCGAATCAATATCAGATGAAGTAAAGCTTCACATAAATCAACCATTGTTGTGAGATCAATCTTTGTTTTTCATTCTTTTAGTTTCATATTTCATCTAGTTTAGATCAATTTCATATCATTTTCATCTTATATCTTAAATTACATCCATAGCTTCAATTCATCTTTGCAATCAAATCCTTCATTTAGGTGTTGTCAAGGTTGCTAATCTTGGTCTGATCTGAGAATTATAAACTCACACCTACTAGAAGGTAGTAAATCGCCTGGTTAGCTTAGCTTTCAATTACTTGCACAATTTCAATTTTTGCTAACCTCTAATATTTTATTGAAGTGTTGTGTTCAACTAGGTACAAAATTCACGTGCACATTTTTGGCACCCACAGAGGGGCCCTGATTCGGATTTCCATTCAGATTCTATCAATTTCTATCAATTTTTGTCATTTTCTGGTTCAAGCTGCAATTTTGATCTTTGTTTGTACAATTTTCATACGAGTTTTGTAGAAACTTGTATCATGTGATACCCACTATCATATGACAATTGATTATGAGAAAAAGTCATTTTGTCTGGATCATAGAGTCGTTTGGGATTTCAATTGTCGTATGGTCTAACACCCACAGTCGTACGATTTTATATATTTTCGTGCGGGAGTTAACCCATTGTTGTATGAGTTTTGACACCAAAGTTCAATTGTCATTTCATTTTTCAGGGTAGTTTGTCAGATTTGATTCTCTGATTTAGACTAACAACTAACTTTAACAATTGAAATTCTCTATTTTTAACTAATTTGTGCTGGTTTCGATTGGAAAAAGAGCAAGAATAGCTAAAAATAGGTAAAAATATACTACAGGCATTGCGAGGAATTCATGTAACCTTCTCAAGATGATAATATTTCGATTTGGGTTAAAAAGAACATCAATTGTCTGGCTTGTGTGACCTATTATTGCTTTCATATCACATATTTCATTTTTGGGCTAAAAATGGACATAGATTTGCTTTTTGCATATCTGTAACACCTAGTTAAATAGGCCCTATGAACACTATTTTTGGCTCTTGAGAGAGTGAGTTTCCAGTGAAACTCTTCTTGATGAAGGAACCCTTGTAGGTAGGGAAAGGTTACTGAGGGCGTCTCATGTTCTACTAGATCCATGTGTCTGCAACTTTTGGTTGATGCATTCTCTCTCTGGAGGGGTTGATAAATCACAAGGAGTTGACCTCATAGATCTTTGTGAGATAATCTTAGTCTTAGGGTGTCAGATTAATTTGTCTGCTTTGTTTTGGTTAAAAGTGAAAAGGCTAGAGGACTATGCTCTACTCCCTTTTTGGGTAGTACCAGAAACTCAGATCTTTGAATCTAGAACCAGCCTCCAAGTGGTATATTTTGTGAGTCACCTTTAGAGAGGGTTAACCGTAGTGGACATTCCCTTAATTGGGTCAACCACGAAGATGGAACCTCTTGAGAAGTAATAGCCATTTTCACCATGGTAGTGACAGCCGCTATATAAATGTCCTTGTGGAAGAAATCTTCACAGGTGTGGTCTCTTGTTGGGTTGTCAGATCTCCCTAGCAGCTCCTAATTGATTAAATTCTTGGACTATGTCAAAGCTCTGGTGCACTGGGATTGGAGTTCACCCCTTGGATCATAAAAGTTGTAGAGTCAAACCATTACTACAAACCTTAGTGAGACCAAATTTTCATTTTCTAAGGAACATGTGCATTATTGCAAATTTTTTTGGAACATACACAATTGATACTCCTAGGGATTAGCACATTCAGTCACTTGATTATTCATCTACAAGGTTGCTTTTGCCCTTGTTCATTATTTTCAGATGTGCTTGAAATCACTTGCTTGCTATTTGTATGCTTGTTTATCTACTTGGTTACTCAAAACAAATGAATCTAGTATAATCTTCAAATCTGGATTGAAAAATTTGCAAACAAATTTGAAACTAAAAATCTCAAAAATTGTAAAATCTGAAGAGAAAATCCTTTCTGGAGTTAAAAGTCATCCCACAGATTCCTAGAGTCATATGAGTTTTTGCATTTGTCGAATGGTCAGAGACCCATTGTTGTCTAATATCCAACCCACTATCGTATGAGCCTTGCTGCCAGTAAAATCCAAATATTTGAAAACTGCTATAAATTTTCATCTGATATCCAACCCATTGTTGTACAACTTTGGCAATTGTCATTCCATAGCATACCCAGTGTCGTACGAGCCTGTAGAAATTCATTTGGATAATTTTTTTAAAGATCGTCAGAAACTAGTCAAAACTATCAGAGATTCTATTTTTCCAACCTATATCTTGAATTTGACAAGAAAATCACAGTGTCAGGAATAGAGCAGAACCTATAACGAATCTATTCATTTTCCTAAAGTGGTCTCTTGAGTTAGATTTAGCCTTCTATTTATTTGGTTTGAATCTTTTTCAATCTTGTGTCAAAATCTTGTTAGATTATCAATCTCTAATCATCTTTATCAAACTGGCTAAGTGTTGAGAGCTTGTGTCTGCTATCTTTTGGGTGTCTACCCATACAACTAGGGAACAATATCCTTCATTTACGTCCACATCTAATCTTGACAAGGTTGTGTCATTCAATTTTCTTGACTCAAGTCTTTTCTCAGTAGTCTTCATCTCGCTCTTTTGCTTCACCAAAGGTTAATGGTGGAGACCAAATCTTCATCATGAAAACTGAGAGATCAACCTATAATCTCTTTAGAGACATCTTCTGTGCTTGCTCAGAAAATCCATCAACTTTACGATACAACTAAATTTGGCAAAGACACTCTCGGTAATATTTTCTTGAAAGGAGGTTACGTTACCCCTCCTGCATCCATACAAGCAGTTAATCATACACTAAATCCTCCTCTCTCAACACACAAAATATATCAGAATACTCCACATCAATCGATCCCTGGTAACTCTCATCAAACCAACATGTCTCAAGGAGTAGGATATCAAGGACATCATTCTCAACATGGTGAAGAACATGAACCTACACCTTAAGAAATTGCTTAGTATCAAAATGATGATAACTTCAAAATAATAATGAAACATTTCTTGAAGGAAGATAGAGAGGCATACTTTTTAGAGTTAGCTCAATAAGGAGCTAAATTTCCTCTACATTTTAATGTCAAATATATTGTCACACATGAGGAAGAAACTCCAATCACAGCTATGATGAAACAAATGCATGCCATGCAAGTCAAGCTCAACAAGCTTGAAAAAGGAAAGGAACCTAAAGATTTCTCCATGGAGGCTCTATGCCCAACAAGCTTGAAAAAGGAAAGGAACCTAAAGATTTCTCCATGGAGGCTCTATGCCCTTTTCTGTTCAATAAGGACTTGTACATGCCACCGATCCCTAAAAGGGTGGAAATGCCTAAATATGATAAGTATGATAGAAACTCTGACCCTCAAGATCACATCAGAGAATTCTATACTCTATCTATGGAGTTCATGCATGAACCAACCTACCTAATGCATCTATTCCCTTGATCTTTGGGAGGAGCAGCTATTCATTGGTTCTCGAGAATGCCTCCTACAATCAAGACATTTGAGGAGTTGATTAAATTGTTTTATCATCAATACTCCTACAATATTCAACATTCAATCACAATGATCGACATCTATAACTTGAAACAATACATAGGAGAACCATTCCTGACATTTCTCAAGAGATGGAGAAGAAAATTCTCTCTATATGCTAGACCTATTATAGAAACTAAAAAACTAGAAATTTTCATCAACAACCTTATTCCAGAACTCAATTATCCATTACAAATGCAAAATCATACATCTTTTGACAAGATGGTGGATAACGCGATGAAAATAAAAAAAGTACTTGTGCAAAAAGGAGACATATCCCTTCAAAAAGACAAGTATGAATCTGGATATAGTTCTAAAGATAAAAACAAGAACTAGAATAAGAACAAAGGCATCATCATAGATGGTGTTGTTAATACTATTTGTGCCCCATCTAAGGAACCTGCTTTCAATCTAACTATTGGTACTCAAGCCATAAAAGCTTTTGAATCAAAAGCAACAGAGTCCAATAAAAAGCCATCAGAGTATAAACCTTTGACTTCATATCCTAAATGCAAGTTTACTCCCTTGGGAGAATCCTACGAATCTACCATGGAAACTCTGCTGGCCAATAATATCATTTCTTTGCCCAAGATTTGACCATTTGATCCAGAACCAATTCAAGGTGGTGGAAAGAGAATGACTTCTATGACTTCCATTGTAATAAGGGTCATAAGACTAACAATTGTTTATGCTTAAAACACCTCATACAGACAAGATTGGTAATGGGGATATCATGGTTGACAATCACAAGAGCAATAATGACCATATGACATTTAAGGAACCTTTTCCTAAACACAATGAACTGGATTCATCCTCTCAACCTAATATGGGTGCCAAGGTTAATTATGCTTGCACAGGCAACAATACTATCATCAATATGGTAGAACCATGTCCTATTGAAAGTTGCAATGTTATCACAATTGTGCGAAGAGATAGAGAAAATCAGTCAGCTAATGCCATGACTCGATCACAGGCTCAGACACATCTACAAGGACAAAACTCAAATTCATCAAATATCCTTAAAAATCCTTTCAATCTATCATCTTCTTGTAAACAAAAGGCTAAAACTAAATCTTCAAACTCCAAAGACTCGAGACCAACAGACTATAGTATCATTCAACAACTCTAGCATACCAATGCCAAAATTTCAATATTTGAGTTGCTTCGAATATCTCCCACTCATAGATCCATTCT
This sequence comes from Chamaecyparis obtusa, assembly GCA_027943335.1. Lineage (NCBI taxonomy): Eukaryota > Viridiplantae > Streptophyta > Pinopsida > Cupressales > Cupressaceae > Chamaecyparis > Chamaecyparis obtusa. Next base: position 547,124 of record BSBK01002193.1, read on the forward strand.
TGACAAAGCTCTACTCAGATCTAATGTTCCTGACAACCTTGATTTAGATAGATTCCAGACTGTGGTTGGTCATCTTATGTCTCTCTAGTATATTTCTTTTTTAAAAGAAGATGATAAGTCCTTGAGTCATCCACACAATCAGCCCTTACACATAGAAGTCTTGATCCAAAATCATTGAGTCAAAAGCGTATTGATAGATGGGGGTGCTGGTTTAAACATTTGTTCTTACAACTTGGTCACACAATTGGGACTTTCAGAAGCTGCCATTGATCCTAAGAAGAAGATAACCATCAAAGCCTATGATGAACAAGAGAGATCTTCCAAAGGCACGATTGTCTTACCCATCAAAATAGGTCCTCTCATCAGAGATATCACGTGTCAAGTTCTAGATCTCCCTTTAGCTTACAACATTCTCCTAGGGAGACCCTGGATTCATGAAATGAGAGCTATTCCTTCCACATATCATCAATGTGTAAAATTTTCTTATGAAGGAGTAGAGGTGACTATTCCAGTGGGCTTGTCTACAACTTGTAATGCATTGAAGGAAAGTACAGACAAACTGGTGCCTAATAATAGAGAATCTCACACTAAACAATCTGCCATTGCATCAACATCCAAAGTTGAAGAAATGACTAAGGAAGTCAGCATTAAAGATAATGGTATGGGAGTATATACAATGGAGCCAGTTTTATCTCTCACATCTCTCCCATTATCTCCAAAATCTTATGGAAAACCTTCAAACAAGATAAAAATTGCTAACAAAGAATCACAGGTCAAATTCAATGGCAAATTTATCACATAACAAGTCTCCAAACAAGAGTTTGAGGAAGATGAAGCCGTGCTTGCATGGTTATACGAAGATGAATCTTGTTAGGGATTTTTCTTGCATGAATCAAATGTTTGAATGGGCTCCTTGAAACTAATTCAAACAAGAGAAATACCTAATTACTGAGGATTGGATAAGATCCTCCTTCATTTTTGAGCTCCACATACTCAGGCAAGTATTACCTTTTAATGATTACTGATTACACAGTATTATAAAGTGGACACTAATTTTCTATTAGTCCTTCTAATGTGTCAATCTATAATGCACTCTGCTTATAACCAGGATCAATTTGATGCAGAGCTTAACCATGAAAAATAGGATTGTAAACATAGCAAGAATCAGTGATTTAAGGATTCTCATCCTTCTTCCTTTTAAGGAGGGGTAACCTGAATGATTCTCTCTCTAAGAGATATGACTTGTGTGCCTTAGGAAAGTTCAATCCTTTTAGTGCAATAAACATAAAATGAAAAATGTACTGGTAATGATTAATTTTTTGTGCTTGATGACAAAAGATGATTGTATAACAAACATCCAACCAGTGCCTATTCCATTGGACAAAAGAGTCTGAATACAAATCCACAGGAAGACTTCAAGGGGATACAATAGAATGCCTTACAAACTACATGCAATCTGGATAGGATGCCTTACAAACTACCTTATCAATCCTATGTTTCTATCATCAAAATCTTGACACATATGTCTATTCTCTAAAATTGCATATGAGAATTTAATCCTTTCCTTGAAAGAAACTCACAAGCAATTAGATAGTTGCCTTACAACTAGTATGTTTTAGATGCCTTACAAATGAAAACATACAAGAAGAGAACACAAAGTCAAGAGACAATAACCATATAAGATAGAAATTGCACCGTATCTAATTGAAGATGAACCTGTCTCAATACATACAAAGCTTGAATTTCTGGAACTTAAACACAGGACTGGGAAATTTTCTCTACAACACAATATTCAGCATTCATCAATTAGGGGTCTACTCACAATAGAGCAACCATAGGAACTGGAAACCCAAAAAATAGAAAACCAAAACCTTGGAACCAGAAAAATTAGAACCCCCCAAAAAATAAAAAACACAACACTAAATGCCATCAGTCATCTTGGAATCCCAAAAAGTCAGGATGCAACAAGCTATGGATGACTAAGGAAAAGACTAGGATTTTCACCCACCAAACCAACCGAATTCCATCATAATTTATTACAATTTGGGGAAAACCAAGCAACTTGGTGAAGAACAGATCCATAATTGATCTTCAATTATGAAAAATCTTGAACACTGCACTGAAGATCATGAATCCACAATGTTTACCATTCTGATCAAACACCAGCAACATGCCTCAAGCCATTCTTACCCACTTCATCATGGTATAGACCCCTACAATCGATCATCACACTCTGGACCATTCTACAGTAGCAAACAAAATCATATCTTACTAGCTCTAGCCGCTTATGCACTCAATTCCAGTCGTTCCTATCACTGAGAAACCCTTAAAAATTCAAACCCTGGAAGAAATGGCTACATTATGGCGCCAGGCAGAAAATCAGTGGTCAGCATTCAAATCTAAATCAACTTTAAAACATGATCATCAGACCCTCTAATCTTCCCGAGCATCATGACCTAACTCAACAGGAATCCTGGTTTACATTTTTCCTTAGTTGCGAAGTCACTAGGCTTTACCTCTAACCGCAGTTATACTTAGCGACCATGCAATGGCAGTTAAGAAAACCTTTGGCCCGAAGACATGCGGCACCACTTGTCATCACATTGCTCACTGCCTACTACCCATTCACCTCTGACATTGCCAACTAACCACCCATCCACATCGTCGATCTCTCAGCCAATGGGAAACATGCATGTCAGTGCCACTTAGCACATTAGACCCACCTAGTAGTTCCCATATTTAAATGAGATCAACGACTGTCATTATACTGTTGACCCTAAAAATCATGCATCTCTACTCAGTGGTGTAATGATAGCCACAAGATCCATCCAAGCATTAATCATGCCTAAAGGCTTCAAAACACTAGCCCCACTAACAACATTCCATGTCACCACTAAGCCCAGCTAATGAAAATATAACACATTTGCATAACTAGAAAAAGGTCCCACATTTCTTAACACACGCTGGTCCTACTGATAGCATCCACCTCATACTCCAGCTCAACCAATGAGAACATAACAAATCTGCATGACGTGATGACAGAGGACCCACCTCATAGTTTGCATTAGATGGTCGTCACTGTATCGCTAGCTTAAAATCCGCACACCTTTCCTCAATGGTATAATGATAGCTATCAAATCTTACCAAATTTTAATTCTTTGGAAAATAAATAGGCCCCACTGACACTTCACTAAACTCCATCGAATCAAAAACTGCCACATCACAAATACTGACAGGTGGGACCTCTAACTTTTCTTCCTCGACTTCAAACATCTGACAAGTGCCACATCATAACTCACATCGACAAATGAGAAGCCACCAACTATGCAGACCTAGCAGCCTAAGGACCCACCAAACACCTCGGTCACCATACAAGATCGATGGTTGTCACTATAGCACAATTCTAAACATTAAGCAACTTATCTCAGTGGTATAATGACAACCGCAAGATCTCATGGAACTACAGGCACGTTATCTCCTTTAAGAATTGTGGCCCCACCTAACACATCCCTGTCATCAAACACACTGGCCAATCAGAAGCCACCACCTATATTATCTTTATAAAGGGACCGCCATCTTGCGATTTAGCAACCAAAGAAAATGTAACTACTAGGGGAATCACTGAATGCTTAGGACTAGACTGCCGGGAATAAGAGATCTCACGATTGAGGAAAATCCAAGTCGCCAAATAAAAAGCGTAACCACCTAGGAAATAGGAGAATACATGAATACTGCAGTCGCAAGGTCATTGAATAAAAAGATAATAGCTAGGAAAATCAATGAATTGGTGATTAACTAGGAGGGAAAAGTGCACATGCTTTAGAAGGACTCAAGTAGCCTAAAAAAGCTAATGTTAAAATAGAATAGGGCCATACAAATTAGGGTTTTTCCCTATAATAGCTAGAAATATGAATTTAGACCTAGGGTTTCAAGCCATAGACAGAGAAAAATATACAAAGACTAGGAAAACATTTTATTTTCCATAAATTTTCACAAGGATAGACCATTTTTAATAGGGTTTTGAATTGACAGGAAAATGGCCCAAAAAATCTCAAACCCGATCTGTCTAGAAATGTGATGCTTCTTCAAGAAAAATTCCTCATGAGTCATATGGACCAGGGGGCAAGCTAATTGCTAAAATGGGATATACAGGAAAAGGGCCTCTAGGGTTACAAGGTAAAGGTCTTTTGTCACCTCTTGACCATCAAAGTCACACAAACAAGAGAAAAATAGGTCTAGGGTATAAGAAGAAACCCTTTTATCTTAACAACAACTCCCCTCATGTCATAGAGAAAATCAAGCCAAGAGAAGTTCTCCTTGAGAAAGAAGAATCTGGACAATCAGATAGTGAGCTCATTCCTTATGAGCATTTACCTACAGAGATAAAAAATCTTCTTGAAGCTCAAGACAATCCAATCAGAAGAATTAATGTAGTAGAAACACAAGAACCTACTATAGAGCAAGAGATAGTTGCACCACCAGAACCAGCTAATCTCGAAAACAATCAAACAGATGAAAAAGAATGTGGAAGTTATTCTGAGACTGATTCTCATGAGTATGAATTCAAATCAGAATCTGAGGGTAACCCTTCTTGGGGTAGTCATCCTAACTTTACTCATGTTCTAAGATTTCCTAGAGATCTCGAATCAGAAGATGAATCTAATGATTATGAATGGGGAGTCATTCCAAAGGAAGACAAGCTAATTATAGAAAAATATGTTGATGTCATACACCAATACAATACTAAACCCAACATAAGTCTAGAGAAAAATAATGAACTTAACGCATTTGATCCACCTATGGCTGAAATGGACATCCACAATGATGTTGAGCCTATTCACGAATTGAACATCTTGAGTTGTAATATCACTTTCAATCTCGCTCATTGGGTTAGGACCAATGATGACAACACCCTATCTGTGAATACTATTTCCCAATCCTACCCCACTTTGACAATCCAACATCCTGACCTTCTTGACTATACTTCCACAAATCCAAGCCAAGGTATCTTTACTTTCCTAAATGACTATGCCCTTGCTTGCTATCTAAATGCAGTTGAGCCCTTAAGGACTTCCATCAGTGAACTGAACGTTAGCATGATGGAGTTAGACATCAAATATCTTAGTCAAAAGAATAAATGTAAAAATAAAAAGAAAAAGAGTTCTGAGGGTGAAAACCACTTTGTGGCAATCTTAGAACCAAAAATAGTAAAGAAAATAGACGTATCTGAAGGTGAAAACCTCTTTGAGGTACCTAAGGATGAGATATTTGATGTCCTTCCAAGTCATTTACAAGATAGATCTCTAGTTTTAATTGAGCCCACTCAATCCATCAACTTGGGAACAATAGAAGAGCCACAATTAATCCATGTAGCACAATCTTTGTCAGAAGAAGAAAAGAGAGAATTTACTACATTTTTAACAGAAAAAAAGATCAACTTTGCATGGAAATATTCAGATGTGCCAGGACTAGATCCTAATCTGATAATGCATCATCTATCTATTGCTCCTAGAGTGAAACCAGTCAAACAAAAGTTGAGAAAGATGCATCCTCATGTTGCACTCTTGGTAAAAACTGAATTAGAGAAGCTCCTAAAAGCTGAATTCAACCACGTGATTGACTATGCTGAGTGGATCTCTAACATTGTACCTATTTCAAAACTAGATAAATCAATCAGAGTATGCACAGACTTTAGAGATGTGAACAGAGCATGCCCAAAGGATGATTTTCCACTACCTAACATTGATATGTTAGTGGACATGACCGTGGGTTACCAGATGTATTCCTTAATGGATGTTTTATTTGGCTATAATCAAATCAAAATCGCTCCTAAGGATCAAGAGAAAACTACCTTCACATGTGCATGGGGTACCTTCTACTGGAATGTCATGTCATTCGGCCTTAAAAATGCTAGTGCTACCTATCAACGGGCCATGACATCTATTTTCCATGACATGATGCATCGAACAATGGAAGATTATGTTGATGACACTCTAGAAAAATCTATGATAAGAACATAACACTTGAGTGATTTGAGCAAGATATTGGACAGAATGGAGAAGTTTAGCCTTAGATTGAATCCTAAAAAGTGTGCTTTTGGCGTCACTTCTGGAAAAATTCTAGGATACATTGTTTCAAAGAAGGGCATTGAAGTTGATCCTGCAAAGGTAAAAGCTATAATGGAGATGCAACCTCCTAAGAATATAAGTCAAATGAGAACATTACAAGGGAGAGTGCAATCTATTAGATGCTTCATATCTCAGTTGGTGGATATATCAGAGCCTTTTACAAAGACATTACATAAAGGTGTGACATTCACATGGAATGAAGAATGCGCTAAAAATTTCAATCATATCAAAGAATATTTATCCAATCCTCCAATTCTGATGCCTCCTATTCATGGGAAGCCTTTGATACTATATGTCTCTGCAACTGATACATCACTGGGGGCATTATTGGCTCAGCATGATGAAAACAAAAAGGAAAGAGCCATATACTAAATCAGTAGAACTTTAGTGGCTTATGAGAAGAACTACTTTGTGATTGAAAAATCATGTCTAGCTATGATCTTTGCATCATAGAAACTTAGACACTACATGTTAGCTCATACCACTCATTTGGTAGCTAAGATTGATCCACTCAAATACCTACTAAGAAAATCTGCCCTCACCGATAGATTAGCCAAATGGGTCATGCTATTAAGTAAATTTGACATGGAATATGTCAAAAGAAAAGATATTAAAGGTCAAGTTATTGCTAATCAATTAGTAGATGCACCTTTGTTTGATGATACACCAATGCAAATGGAATTTCCAGATTCCTCTATCATGACCATTTCTTCTAGAGAATGGAAATTATTCTTTGATGGCTCCTATGCAAAGAATGGATATGGAGTGGGTATATTGTTCATAACTCCTCAAGGATACTCCATCCCTAAAGCATTTAGATTAAATTTTCCATGTATAAACAACATTGTTGAATATGAAGCCCTTCTTAATGGCACGAAACTAGCAATTGAGTGGAGGGTTATAGAGATACACATTCATAGAGACTCACAACTTGTTATCCATCAAGTCAATGATGTGTACCAAACAAAAGATGAAAAGCTCATTCCATACAAAAGAATGGTAGATGATCTAAAGAAGTATTTCATCTCTATCACATTTGAGCAAATTCCTAGAACAGAGAACAAGGCTGTTGATGCAATGACAACACTATCTACTCTATTACAGTGGCCTGAACATGAGCTACGCTATGAGTTCCTGGTGGAAGGACTCTCTTATCCTGCTTACGATTCCCCTGACACCCGCATGATCTGCATTGTTGTGGGTCATGACTCATCCAGATACAAAAACCTATTCTCCTATCTCCAAGACCAACTCCTTCCTGATTCCTTTAACTAGTATGAGAAAAGAAACCTTATCCACACTGCAACCTGGCATGTCATCATTGGTAATGATCTATACAAACAAGGTCTAGATGGTACACTACTTAGGTGTTTAGAATGGGAAGAGTCTCAATGTGCATTAGAGGAAGTCAACGAAGGTATATGTGGGTCACACTCAAACGGTTTAACATTGGCTTGAAAACTCATTAGGGCTGGGTACTATTGGTCAATAATGGAGAAAGAAGCTATCACATTTGCTAAGAATTGCCAATAGTGTCAGGTACATGGTAATTTGATTCATGCACCAGGGAGAGATCTAATCCCCTTCACTATGCAATGACCTTTTCAGCAATGGGCTTTTGATATTATAGGTGCTATCCATCCACACTCTTCTAATGGACATACCCATATAATCATAGCTACAAACTATTTTACAAAATGGGTAGAAGCAGATCCTTTGACACAAGCTACTAGAAAACAAATATCTATGTTCATCTTGAACTACATCATATGCCGATATGGTATTCCACATTCCATAATCATAGATAATGGTGACCAATTCAAAAACAAAGACTTAGATGATCTATGTGAAAAATTCAAGATTACACAACATTGGTCATCTATCTACTATCCTCAAGGGAATGGACAAGTAGAGGCTTCAAACAAAAATATGTTGAAAATATTGCATCAAACAGTTAATAAAATAGGAAGAGACTGGCATCTCATGATCAATCTAGCTCTCTGGGCCTATAGAAAAAGTATCAGAATGCCCACTAGGGCTACTCCATTCACTTTAGTTTATGGGTTTGAAGCGGTACTACCTATTGAGGTTGAAATCCCATCACTACGAATCAGAATGCATGGTCTAGTAACTGATGATGACTACAGAGTGTCTAGGTTGCAAGAAATTGAACTACTAGATGAGCGTAGACAAGCAGTGTATGATCATCTTAGAGTATATCAAAAAATAATATCGAGAGGCTACAACAAGAAAGTCAGAGACAGAGAATTTCAGGTTGGCGATCTAGTCTTGAGAGAGAATCCCAAAAATCAATCACATAGAGAGCGCAAGGGGAAGTTTAAACCCAACTGGCTGGATTCTTTTGTTATCACTACTACTTTTGGCTCTGGTGCCTATCAACTCTCAATGACTGAAGGAGAATAGCTCTGAGAACCAATCAACGTTCTCCATCTGAAGAAATTCTATGTCTAAGGCATTTAGTCTATGGGAAAATGTCCTGAAAAAAATCTTAAAAATCTGAAAAAGTCTTGAAAAAATGAACATCTTTGTGAAAATCTAGCAATAGGCACCTTGATGATTCACAAAAACATAAAAAAATATCAAAAGTACAAAAAAGTTGAAAAAATAAAAAATACAAAAAAAATGAGAAAAGAAAAAATGCCTTGGTGAAAACCTGGAAACAGGCACCTTGGTAGAAAAAATAGAATCTCTACCAAGATGGTGAAAAATTGGTAAACGAGCACCACTTGTTCAAAATGCTCCATTTATCAGTGCAATCTTGGTCTTTCCCAGCTTTTAGTCTACTTTAGTTTTTATATATCCTTGTTTCAATAAGTCAGTTTGTACACGAATCAGCAAAAATGTCTGTATCCTATCAATGCTTAACACTAGGGGGCACTCAATGTCATATCCTATGGTCTCCAGTATACCTCAGAAGAGTCATATCTAGTCAAGGCCATTTGAATTTTCCTTTGAGTCAGTCAGTTAGTCTCCTCTCCAGAAAGGATTTTGCATCTACAATAAGGCAATCAAACACAAACATCAACAACAAATTGAAAACAATATCTTCTTTTACATGCTTTTATCTCCTTGTAGGCTTACTGATTCACATTGAGATTTTTTTTCATAGTATGTTCCCTTGAGCTCCTCAATGATTTCCTTTATAGGATTTAGAGAGTGATGACTAGGGGCATAATCTTTTCTTTGGTTTTTGCTTGTATGTGAAAATCTAACAACTTTGGAAATTCTGGATTGAAATGGTGTCCATCTGTAAGAGCCTCTATCTTGAATTGGATGGCCATGAGTACCTTGACCATTGATACCCAGAAAATTCATGGAAGTTTGATCTAACTATTATCTTTTGAGTATGTTCTTTCTCCTACTATGAAATGTGATCTTACCTAAGGATGTGAACGATAAAGGGTCACTATAGGTAATTCACATTGGATTTAGAATGATCTCTTGACTACTTGATGTGTTTGTAATGCAAAGTGTATTCAGGTCATCATGACATCTATGTTCTGATGCTTATACAAATTGCTATATCAAAATGGACATGATATTCAGGTCATCCCGATGTTTGTGCCTTGGTGCTTATATCTAATCTGACATTTTGAAAATAAAATCAATATTCATATGTCCATGGTTGTCTAGCCAGTGGGCATTGTATTGATTCTTGAGCATACAAATTAATATTCATATGTCTATGGTTTTATAACTAGTGGGCATTGTATTAATTTATCCAGTTACCTAAAAATTCAATGATGACAAATGATCGACACATGATTAGTGACTAGGTCCTAGGTCTTAGGTTTACATTCCATTTAGCATATCATTCTTTTTGGACTTTGTCATATTGCATGATCTCACAATGATTGATATAATTTAACAAGCTTCAAGATTCTTCAAATATCTCTTCAAATCTAACAAGAGCTGAGTCTCACATGAAGGTATATTCATTAAAAGTGTAAGCAGTTATCCTCTTGGGTTAAACATCCTTTTGACATAAGATTGAGTACTTTTCTTCATCACCTACAAAACTTATCATGTGTATCATTGCATTTACATATCATAATCATTTGTTGCATTACAATTCATCCATGCACATAAGCATAAAATCATACATACATCTTTCCATAATCAAATACATTTGCATAACATCCATACATATGAAAGAAATCATTGCATTTGCATATATCCATACATACATTCTACTCTACTCATAAGCATATACATCACATGATATCATCATAAACTCATAAACATGACAAGTATAAATGAAGTCACAACCAAAAATATTGATCTCATATATATAAAAAAAATCTCGAGCTAGTCAGGGGTGCACTACTGGCACAATATACAAAAGAATAAGCTCATGAGAGCTATCAAGCGTCAGAACAATGTGTATCAATAAGAAAAAGAGAAAAATATCAACAGTATATCAGAACAATGAGCATAGATCAGCTCTCGGCATGATTCTCTACATTTTGTGGAGGAGGAGGTGGTGCATCTAGTATAGCCTTTGCCCTGGGTGCCCTAACTCCCTCTGATGCTGCCATGTACTATGAATAGGTCAAAACCCTTTGTGCAGTCGGGACAACACTATAATATGTAGATACATAGTATGAAGCTCGTGATGTCTAATGGATCACCTCTATCTATAACCTACAGATCTCATCACGCTGCTCTGACCAGACCCTATCTGCCTCCAATAATCTCTCCTCCCATTTGGTACTACATACCTTTAGGTCCCTGACCTAAACTTTGAGGCATCTGATAATCTCTTGTGATGTAAGAGGAACACTAGGACCATCCTCCGTTGCTGGCATATCAGTATCAACTGGTAGCTACTTTGGCTGCTACTCTGAAGTACCTTCTCCCTGCGCCTTATGCCATCTAACATTAGAACCTAGATCAAAGGGGACATCCCCACCTATATCTATACCCATGTCACCACCACCTATAACCTGCTCTACTATGAGAACATCCTCCACTATACGCACACCACCCAAGGTACCGCTCTCTCCTCTAGTATGCCTATGCCCACCTATAGATCTCCTTGCTATGGTACTCATAGGGTGAGGAGGTCTCATCTATCCTGCTGGTGGAGGAGTAGGAGATATCATTCTCGATCTAGGAGGTGTCGACTGTAGCACCTATCTATGTGGTCTAGGCCCCTGTCTGGCTAGAGCACCTGTCACATCCATTGCATCCTCCATGGAGGGTATCAACTTAGTGGGATCAAAAAATCTATGGATAGGATTATCCACAAGCCAAGATATGTAACCTTCTATGACTCTAGCATCTACTACCTGTGGAAGGTAATCCCAGTCTCTACCGGTGATACCGCTATACTCCTATAAACATAATGAATACATGAGTTGAGCTATCCATCGAAGGGTGATCTCATGAACAATACAGGCATATGTGTCATAATCTTGGGGTGCATCCTAAATGCATTCATACTGACACCAAAATCTCGTAATGATGAATCTCTCTAAGATAGTGGATGATCAATCAATGAGTACATGACTCTACAAGAAATAACTAAACTGCTCCCTTGTAGTAGGCCAAGCCTCTATCTAAAAATATAGTTTCCATACTACAAAGGTCATATCATCAAGGCATCATCTCCAGTACTCAGCTTGACCCATCTACACCTATATAACATAACTCGAGTATGTGTGTGTGTGTGTGTGTGTCTATATATATATATATATATATATATATATATATATATATATATATATATATATATATATATATATATATATATATATATATATATATATATATATATATATATATATATATATATATATATATATATATATATATATATATATATATATATATATATATATATATATATATATATATATATATATCACTAGCTCCTACGGCTGCCGCTGTGTCTAAAAAATTGGTCTCACTACTAGGATGTGCTCCCAGGCCCATATCTATAAAACTAAAGCTCCAGAGGCAAAGGATCTACTATCCAGATACACGATCTTGTGCATCTCTAAAAACATGTGGGCCGATAAACAGTTACCCCATGCAAGCACACCAGGGTTGGCCATCAAACGTGTCACTGTGGGGGCCCAACCCATCAAAAAACCATTCTTCTGATGGTCAAACATGATAATCTCTCCAATCATCCCTACAATAATACACTCTAATCTATGTGTCTATCCATAACTCTGTACAAGGGTCTCCTAAGAGATAGACCCAATCATTTGTGTATCATCCCCAAACAACTATCTAAAAGAATGGAGACCCGTGTGCCCAGCACTCACATACTCAGGGCACTGACTACTATGAAATGGAATGCGTAAAATCCTATATACATCCTTTGGAGTCACAATGATCTCCCCAGTAGGTAAATGGAAGGTCTACGTCTCTAAGTGAAATCTCTCGATCAACGCAGTAGGAAGGTCATGGTTTACCCTAATCTCGGGTAAACGGATCAAGAACTCAAAACCACACATAGCAAGATGTGCCCTCATAGGGTCCAACAGTGAAACACATAATCTCTGGGTCGCTGAATGAGAAATTTGGACATGAACATCAGGGAATCAGACCTACACACCACAAAAATAGGGAAGTCTTTCAGTAATTGGTTTACAAAATAGCGTACAAGTTCAAAAATGGAATAGTTGGTATATCAAAAGGTAGGTCAGAAGGTCAGCTATCAGGCTACAAGAATGAAAAATTCATACTCTGGACCTAAAAGTTAGTTTTTAGCTTGTTGTTTTCCAAATGACATTCCATACTGGTATATAAAGTTGTATGACTTTCCACAATGAACCATATGATAAAGCATGGTCATACAACACCTAGAGGACTCCCGTACGACAATAGAGGGACCCGATGAAACATCATATGACTCTTGGGTCCCTCTCATATGACTTTTAGTGGGTAATGAAATGACAAAAGAAATGAAGTTGAAATGTCGTATGAGCCCTGGATAGGGGTCGTACGAGTTTCCATGCATGCGAAAAACAAAATTTGAAAGGCATACGAAAAATTGCTAAAATCCTATAAAATATGGAAAATTTGATATTTTAGCAAAGCAAAAAGGTCCACCTACCAAAGGTCCATACTAATTGGGTCTTTGGTGTCTCTGGCTACACTCGAATCAGTGCGAACTCACCTGTACTTTCATTTCTACCATTTTCACACTTGGAGGGCTCCACAAAGTTTTCAAAGTCAAAAGGTTGAAATGAATTGAAAATGACCCTTCTAGCCTTTATATAGCTTTTGACCTAATTTTAAAAAATGCTCCATTTTTCATGAAAATTGCACCCCTGGCTAATTTCGACGTTTTGAACCCATTTTTAGGATCAAAATTGAAATCTGAGATCATTTATTATGTCAAAATTGTGATTTAAAATTTTCAGACATAGGATGGTCTATTGCTTACATAAACGACCTTCAATCATCACAAAAATCCAGAATACAACTTAACTGATTATCTTACATCAAACTATCAAAATTTCAACTTGGTCAACCATGGTCAACTCATGGGAAAACCTAGTCAAACTTGGTCTCCAAGACCTCTAAATGATGCAGAATGCATTCTTGAATGTGTATAACCACTTCTCAAATCAATTAACATCCTTCTAAACTATAACACTGACATTTCTTGTCAGATTTTGATATTCATCTCGAAGGGGGCATGGTATTGCACATCATTCAAGTCTATAAATCTAAATCTATAATCAAATCTTTCTTTCATTGATCAAGACAACAACCACACTTAGTTGCTAATTCATCTAAAGTCCTCATTGCTTGGGGAAAATTTATCATCGCTTGGGGCATATCAAATTCATCGAGATCCATATAAATCTAGTATCCTAATTTATCTTGTAAATTTTATCAAATTTTCATAACCATCGGTTCATTAGTGTTATTTCCTTGGTTCTTCATAACTAAAAGGTTCATATGTGATACCTAGATGATTCTTATTGACAATAGGGTCTGGAATCAGTCACTCACTTCTTCGTAATCATAAGGTTCAGAATTAGGTGTTTTGACACTTTTTCGTAATCATTGGTTCATTGTTGCTATAGTTGACATCATCATGATTCTTGGTCGATCAGGACTTGAATTAGCTTTTCCAATCTCTCAATTAGTTTCTATCTCGGAATCATTTCATCTTTCAAATCAACATCTTTATCATACACATACTATCTTTGAACCACTGCACTTCACACAATAATTCAAATAGGGGCAAAATGTAATACCCCAAAAATGGGCTATGAGTTCATTAACCTCCTACATCTTCAACTCGAATGAAATCAACACAAAAGTCCTAACCTAAGGCACATCTAAACATCAAAAAATCTAATTGATTATCTAAATTCTGCATCAGGGAATATTCTTAGTAATATTCCTAATTTATCAAAATTATCCTTAATTTAATAATTATTTGGTGATAAATCCTATTTATCCTAAAGTTTGATTAATTGAATATTCTGAATATTTAATTAATTAGATTTAATTCTGCCACTTAATTATTTAATTGAATTTAATTATATTTATTCCTAATTATTATTATTTAAATTTGACAATAAATCAAAATTCCTATCATTAATTGATTAAATTCCCATTTAATTAATTAAAGAAAGTTGTCATATTTTAATAATTTAATTTTTGATTAAAGTTTGATTTAATAATTGATTAACCCATAAATCAATTGTTTTAAATTCAAAAATTAGTTAAGTTGAGGAAAACTCATTTTATTTATTTAATTAATTCATGATTAATTATGCACATTCAAAAATGAGTTAAACATTGAATTAGAAAATCAAACTCAACTTCTTTTGGAATTGAAAGTTGATCTCAACTTCTAATTTGAGTTAAAAAGCTATTTTTGCACGACTTTGCATGTTTTTTGTGAAATAATTCATTGTTAACTCAAAAATCAACTTGAGTTCATCAAGAGTGATTTATGACTTTTTCCATGCACCCTCAAGCCCTAGATTTCTATAAAAACAAGGCCCAGCTCTTCACAATTCATCTCACAAATTCATATACTTATGCTATCGAATTGCCAAATCTCATATCTCTCGAAGTTGCACAATCACACTAGTGAATCAATATCAGACGAATCAAAGCTTCACGTATATCAACCATTGTTGTGAGATCAATCTTTGTTTTTCATTCTTTTAGTTTCATATTTCATCCATTTTAGATCAATTTCATATCATTTTCATCTTAGATCTTAGATTGCATCTATAGCTTCAATTCATCTTTACAATCAAATCCTTCGTTTAGGTGTCTTCAAGGTTGCTGATCTCAGTCTGATCTGAGAATTATAAACTCATCACCTGGTTAGCTTAGCTTTCAATTACTTGCACGATTTCAATTTCTGCTAACCTCTAATGTTTTACTGAAGTGTTGTGTTCAGCTAGGTACAAAATTCACACAGGTAGTAATTAGGTTTCAATTTTAACCTTAGGAGTACTATTAATTTTGGACTTTCACCTCTCACATTAAAGGTAAAGATTAGGGTAAGGGGTTAGGGTTAGCATTACAGTTAGTAATATGGTCAAGATTACTAATAGTTACAGTTACATTTAGGCTATTATACATGTAGGGTTAGGGTTAGGATCAATTTAAGTTTATGTGCAGTGTTAGGATGTATGATTTATAGTTAGGGTTAAATCATATGTATTGTTAGGTATATGGTTAGTATTAGGGTTTGTGTAAGAGTAAGATTATGGACGTAGTTAGTGATGGGATATAGGGTTTAGACTTAGGATCAAGCTATCATAATTGGGAATATATTTTTTGATGTTATTTATAGTTTAACATGATAATTATCATTATTATCACATATAACATTACCATTTAAGGAACGGTCAATGGTAGGGACATGGTAACAACTAACTTGAATGATTAGCATATTATTATAACTAAAATGATAATGATAATATATTAGAGTTAGGGTTAAGGTTACGATAATTATTGTTGTTAATTTAACACCATGCTATGGGTTAAGATATAGTTTTATTTTAGATTTCATTTAATATTTACTTCTAATAGTTTATTTTATATAGTTAAAGGTTTTGGTATAGTTGTTTAACATTGATTAGGGTTATGTTAGAAGTAGGAATGAATAAGATGTCCGCTTTAATTAATTCCTCACATTTATTCAGCACATCCATTGAAGGAATAAATATTAGAAATATAGAGTTCAACAAAACATGTTGCAAAATGTTGCATGGCGGTCCCACAATAGTGTGTCCCACTTTTCGGCCAACTTTGACATGAAGATCAACATTCTGAGAAAAAACTTCACTTTCGAACACCTGTTGCCACAAAACTATTAGGAATTTGAAGATGATGTAAAATAGAGTCTTTTAGAATTTTATTTCTAGTTTCTAAATATATTTTAAAAACATTTAAAATTCATTTAAATTTACTTTTCCTTCTCCTTTGAAAAGTGGTTTTTGTGAAAAAACTATTTTTTTAAGGAGTTACTGTCACTTAGATCAACATAACTTTTTTTAAAAACATTATAATGATTTAATTATTTTGAGATTATATTTGTAACTTCAATATATAAAGGATGGAATTGGTTTTATTCATTTTGGGTCAATATTTCATAGTTTATTAAGTTCTAAAGTTATAGTAACTGTAATTAGACATAAGGTCACTTGGATTACTCTAACTTGATCTCTGTATGTCAAAATTCATTTTTTGTTTTTATTATAGAAAGGTAACACAAATACTCTTTTTCTACTTATTTTTCATATTTTTTTTTGTAATTTACTATTTTTCCTGAAGTCTTGAAGAGACAGGTTGTTGAATGACCAAACAACCTATGTTTAGTTAAAGTAATATTTAAAAGTGATATTGAACTCAATATGTATTAAAATTATATTCATTAGAAAGCTTGTTTCAAATAGCATCATTTGACATCATATGTTTGAAAAAACCATTTTGTTTGGTCCTTGTCCCAGGCCTCGAAAGATTTTTTTTTTATAATTCACTTTTTTTCTAAGGGCAAAATTTTAGTTTAGGGGTCTTCGCACAAAGACCCCAAAGTGAAAAGTCTGGCGACAAAACACCCCACCAAAATTTTCCCCAAGGTACTTCGAGCGAAGTCAGTCAGCTAGTAATGAATTTGTTTTGTAAATTTTTTTAGAATGGTATAAAACTAAAACATTTTGAGTCTATTTTATACCAAATTGCAATAAATTAATTCACTTTTTCTATTGTTTTTTCTATTATTGATCAATTTTTTCAAAGGTATAATGTGGAAAGGATAAATATTCGATCAAAGTATTTTTTGAAGAAGAGAATTTTTATTGGTGATCTTGTGGAAGACATTTTTTGGAGAGAAGAAATGGGGAACAAGAAGGGAAGACAAATTAAATTTGCTAGAAAATGGTCACCCGATACTGAACAAAGAAATTGTGAAGTTGCATTGACATATTATCATAAAGCTAAAGAAGGTGAAAGATAAGCTAAAGTGGGAGGGTCAAGTCAAGTCAAAAAATTGCACATCGAAGAAGGGTTGGGATCACTCCCTATGGAAGTGTTGGATATGGCTAATACATGGAGAGGTGATTGAGACATTTAATATGTTTAATCACTATGTTACTATATAGGCACTCATACTATTGTCATTTGTGTTTTGTCATTGATGTCAACATATGTTTCTGTGAGGAGATCAGACTCGTTATCACAGTGTACATACACTATACGTAGTTTCAAATGTTACAAAGACAAATGTGAGTTTAGTAGTGCATTGTGATCTTATATCCATGATCACATCAAGTAAAGTTTCATATTGGATGAGTTACAGATGTTTTGGTAAAGACTGGTCACTGACTGTGGTAGTGAGAAATGACAGATTTAGTCTTTGAATTTTTGTGTATAGCTTTCAGGCAATGTGGAATTAGTGCATGCAAACTTCAAAGATGAAAGATAGAGTATTAATGAATGTTCTATGAACTAAGCAAGGTATGGAATACATGATGATGTCAGCTATGGCTTGTACTCTGGAAGGTGATCTATTTGGAAGCCGACTACAGAGATGTAGTGTGTATGATGGATGGCGAACTTGAATTAAGGATGTCAGTCCTTAATTGTTGTAATGTAATCATCGTAGATTTGTTTTAGATACTGTGTGTATCTTAGCAAGGGTTTATGTAATTATTTGTAATTAGGAAAGCCTTATGGGCCGACCTACTTTTGAGAATTGTAATAAGGTATAAATGAAAGGTCTTTTCTTTTGGAAAAGACATGGATGAGAAGAAGATGATATAGAGAGATTATGAAAGTTGTGAGCTTATGTCTATTATATGTAGAGTAGAGGTTTGTTGGTGGACTTCATTGGAACTAATCAAGAAAAGATAGTTGCTGCCGAATAGTTCAAAAGATTGTGTATTTCTTAATATACACTTGTGTTGTGAATAGTGAGTTTTGAAGGTGGACTTAACCTTCTTTGGGTAGCGAGCCTTGGGTAGTGAGCCCTCCCTTTTGTTCTTGACTCCTAATAGGGTCTATCCTCTAAAGGACTATGTACTGTAATGTTTTAATAAGATCCTAATAGGGCTATATATTCTAACAAGGATAACTATGCTCTCAGTACATCATTTGTGGGTGCTAATTCTCATCGAGGTTTTTAGCTTTAACACATTTTCCTTGAGACCAAAATATTGTGTTACTTTTTTGGCATTCATTGTGTCCATTAGATCAGATATTGTTGTTGCTTAAAGTTTAATAATTTTTCATACAACTGATTCACCCCCCTCTTAGTTGTATTTTGAGTTGTTATTCCTAACAATTGGTATCAGAGAAAATGGTCCTTAGAGATAAATCTTAACAACTTGAGGTGATCTTGGAGGTGGAATTCTATAGGAAGGATTGTCTAGAATTTGATCCTTAAAAATTTGACAGTTGGAAGAACAAGATGCGAACTCACCTATTTTGTTTGGGGATTGATTATTGGTTGATTACAAGGAATAAGGTGGCTATAAAGATTGAAGATGAATTGACAATAGCTACTGATGATGAAAAGAAGATATTTTCACTTAACATGATTACAAGAGAAGCACTAATTATTGCACTCTCTGAAGGAGAGTTTACTAAAGTTAGAGACTTGGATTCGAAATTCTTAATTTGGGAAATATTGGAAGAATTATATGAGGGAGACAAGTATAGAAAACAAGTGAAGTTGTAAAGATGAAAGAATTAGGCCTATGTTCAAAGGGTTACAGAAGCTATAGTTGGAATTAGAAATTGTGGAGGCACTTATGATGAAGATGAAGTTATTGCAAAGATCCTTAGATCCTTGACACCTACTTACAAGTTTAAGACTATGTCTATTCAAGAAACTATACCTCTAACTCCAAACTTTAACAGAGAAATATTTATTACAAAGCTAACTACATTTGAAGTTGCAAAATTAGGAGACACTGTACCTAAAGTAGAAACTGCATTTAAGGAATCTGGACATAATAAATTATTTGCACTTCCAAGCACCAGCAAAGAATATCTAAAAGAAGAGCTTGGTGAGTATGCTGAGAAATGGAAACAACTAATGGAAAAGAAAGAAAGATGGATGAACTTGTTGCAATAATTGCTAGAAGAGAAAAAAGAGGTAAGGAAAAGTTTGAAGGCAAGTTACCCTTAAAATGTTTTTCATGCAATAAGGTAGGTCATTTTGCATCTAGATGTCCTACAAGAGTTCCTAAGTACAAAACTAATTATGAAAATATTAAAAGGGAAAAAGAATGTTATTATGCTAGTGAGGGCATCTTTGATGATGATGATTTAGATTGTGAAGAGATCAGATTTGTTACTATTAGAGATGAACCAGTGCATGAGGAAAAATATTTAGTATCTCATGTTGACAAGAAAACTAAATGAATAATAGATAGTGGTTGTTCTCATCATATGAATGGTGATAAGTATAAGTTTTTTAAATTATTAAAGTATGATGGTGGTGTTGTGAGGTTTGGGGACAATCTTCCTAAATTTATCATAGGAGTAGGATCTATTACTCAGGATGGAAAAACTAATACAGATAATGTATTTCTTGTTGAAGGATTAAAACATAACTTATTGAGTGTTGGACAGTTAATGGATAAAGAGTTTCAATTAATTTTTTTCAATGGAATTTTTTTTACCAGAAATAAGGTAGGTAAGTTGATTGCAACCGGTACCAAGTCTAGAGGTAATGTATTTGAATTAAATAGATCTAGAGCCTCTTTCTTTATTGCGAAGGTTGATGATAGTTGGTTATGGCATAGGAGATTTTGTCATGTTAATTTTGATAACATTGTAAAGGTAAGTATGACTAATGTAGTGAGAGATTTTTTGAAGATTGTGAAACCATCTAACACTATTTGCAGAGAGTGTGTCATGTGAAAATAGACTAGAAGAAATTACAAAAGTAAATCATATACATCAAAAGGGAAGTTGGAGATGATATACATAGACCTATGCAGACCTACAAGGACAAAATCATACTATGGTGAAAGGTATTTCATACTCTTTTTTGATGATTTCTCTAGAATGATGTGGGTCACTTATTTGAAAGAAAAATTAGAGGCATTTGATAAATTTAAGTTGTTCAAAGTAAAAGTAGAAAATGAATCTGGTTAAAAGATCAAGTGTTTAAAGTCAGATAGAGGTGGAGAGTTTACTTTAGAATTATTCAATTCATAATACAAAGAGCATGGAATAAAGAGACAGATATCTGTGTTGACTTGGTGGTCAGCACCTCCTTGGAGATTTTTGACATGGCTTAATTGGCTCCCATGGATTAGGTTAAATATGAAATTTGTATTAGGAATTGACAGCTCAAGCTTTTGGTACAACGACAAATGATTCCAACAATTGGTATCAGAGCCTTGGGTCATGGGTTTGAGTCTCCCTTCAGTGGGTGCTAAAGGCTCAGTCAGTGTTGAGGGGGAGATTGTTGACTTGGTGGTTAGCACCTCCTTGGAGATTCATGACATGGATTAACTGCCTCCCGTGGATCAGGTTAAATTTGGCATTTGTATCAAGCATTGACAGTTCAAGCTTTTGGTACAATGACAAATACTTCCAACAATATTCTCCTAGGACTCCACAAAAAAAGGGTTAGCAGAGCGAAGGAACATGACTATACTTGATGCTTCTAGGACAATGTTGATTGAAGGAAATGTATCTAATGTACATTAGAGAGAGGCTATTGGAACAAAAGTGTATACATTGAACATAATTAAAATTAGAGAAGGTATAAGTAAGACTCCCTATGAATAATGTTTTGATCATACTCCTATTGTAAAATACTTCAGAATATTCGGTAGTAAGTGTTATATCAAGAGAGATGATGAGATAGGGAAGTTTGATGCTAGAAGTGATGAAAGAATTTTCCTTGGTTACTCTGTTAAGAGAAAGGCTTAAAAATGTTTCAATCTAAGATTGAGGAAGATGATTGAAAGTAACAATGTAAGAATAGATGAAAATTTTTAGATACAAGAAAGAATGCATGATAGAAATTAGATTTTAGAGATAAAAGAAACTACTATTATTGTACAAGGAGACAAACTTGTTGAGGTAGAAAGTGAAAAAGAGGCTTGTGATGCTAGCACAAGTAAGGCTATTCAAACTCCTAAAACACTGAGGTATGTAAAGAATAACCATCTTGAAAATCAAGTTATTTGTAATACCAATCAGGGAGTACTAACTAGATCAAGGGTTAGAGAAGAAATTCATTTGATTTCTCAAGTTGAAACAAAAACTATAGATGAAGCATGCAGAGATGAATCTTGGTTAAATGCTATGAAAGAAGAGTTAAATTAGATAAAGAAGAATAACACTTGGGAATTGGTTCCTAGGCCTAAAAACAAAAATGTAATAGGAACAAAATGGGTTTTTAGAAACAAAATGAATGAAGAAGGAACTATTGTAAGAAACAAAGAAAGGCTAGTATGTAAATGATAGTAGCAGCAAGAAGGCATAGAATTTGAAGAAACATTTTCTCCTATTGCTAGGATAGAGGTAGTAAGATTGTTCTTGGTTTATGCTACACATAAGAACTTCAAGGTGTATCAGATGGATGTGAAATCTGCATTTTTGAATGGAGATCTTAAAGAAGAAGTTTATATAGAACAAACTGATGGATTTTTCCATATGCCAAGATAGAGACATGGTGTGAAAGGCTAAAGAAATCTCTGTAAGGGCTAAAGAAAGCTCCTAGGGATTGGTATCCAAGGTTAGACAAGTACCTACTTTGACTTGGATTCAAAAAAGGTAATGTAGATAATAATCTATATTTAAGAACTAGTGAAGATGGAATCCTGATAATATAAGTCTTTGTGGATGATATTATCTTTGGAGGCAATGATGATCTATGTAAGAAATGTTCTAAAGAAATGGAAAGTGAATTTGAGATGTCCATGATAGGAGAAATGAAATTCTTTCTTGGATTGCAAATAACTCAGAATGAGAATGGTATCTTTATTTCTCAGACCAAGTATCTCAAAGGATTGCTAAAGAAGTTTGGAATGGAGGTCTGTAAAGTAGTAGGAACACATATGATGACTAGTAACAGGTTAACAATTGACGATGAATCAAAGTGTGTTTTTCAGACCTTGTACATATTAATGGTTGGAGGACTACAATATCTAACTCACACCAAACCAGATATTGCTAATGTTGTTGGAATTGTGGCTAGATATTAGACAAAACCTAAAGAAACACATCTAGCTATTTTGAAAAGGATACTAAGGTATCTAAGAGGAACCATAGACTATGGATTATGGTATGACAGAAATGATAGCTTTGAATTTCATGCTTATACTAATGCTGATTGGGAAGGAAATATTGATGATAGAAAAAGTATTAGTGGTGGTGTATTTTTCCTTGGGAAAAAGTTGGTTTCTTGGCTAAGTAAGAAACAATATTGTATAGCACAATCTACTACTGAATTGGATTATGTGGCTGCTACCATAAATTGCACTTAGATTATTTGGATGAAACAAATACTGACAGGCATTGGAATAAATTTTGATAAGCCTGTGGTTATCCATTGTGATAACACTAGTATAGTAAATATGTCAAAGAATCTGATAATGCACTCTAAAACTAAGCATATTCCTATCAAGTATCACTTCTTGAGAGACAAGGAAATTAAATTAGAGTATATCAGTACAAAAGAACAAATTGTAGACATCTTCACAAAGCCACTACTGAAAGATACCTTTGAATATCTCAGAGGTATGCTGGGGATTTAGGCCCCTCCTAGTAAGAATTAAATGATGCAAAGATGCATCAGTCTAGGGGTTTTCAGAGCCTTATCATAATCTAGACTGGATGTAGGGATCTACTCCTCAGAGGAGTGATCGTGGAAGGAAGATTTTGGAAAGAAGTTGATGACTCGTGGCACCCTTTGCCATTGTTGTCAAAGGGGGAGTGTTTCTATGAGAAAATCCCTACTATATGGGGAGATTTTTTTGGTTATAGAACTTTGGATTGATATAACTTTGGGATGATGAATTTTCCCATATGTTGCCTTCAATGCCAAAGGGGAAGATTGTTGGATATTGCTAATGCATGGAGAGGTGATTGAGACATTTAATGTATTCAATCACTATGTTTCTGAATAGGCACTCATACTGTTGTCATTTTTGTTTTGTCACTGATGTCAACATATGTTTCTATGAGGAGATCAGACTAGTTATCACAGTGTACGGACACTATAAAGATATTTTAGATGCTGCGAAGACAAATGTGAGTTCAGGAGTGTGTTGTGATCTTATATCCAAGATCACATCATGTAAAGTTTCATATTGGATGAGTTACAGATGTTTTGGTAAAGACTAGTCACTGATTGTGATAGTGAGAAATGACAAAGTTAGTCTCTGAATTTTTGTGTATAGCTTTCACACAATGTGGAATCAGTGCGTGCGAACTTCAAAGATGAAAGATAGAGTATTGATGATTTTTCTATGAACTGCGTGAGGTACAAAATGTAGGATGACACCAGCTGTGGCATGTACTCTGGAAGGTGATCTATTTGAAAGCCAACTATAGAGATGTAGCATGTATGAGGGATGGAAAACTTAAATTAAGGATTTTGGTCCTTAATTATTGTAATGTAATCATTGTAGACTTGTTTTAGATAGTGTGTGTGTCTTAGCAAGGGTTAATGTAATTATTTATAATTAGGAAAGCCTTATGGGCCAAACTTCTTATGAGAATTATAATAAGGTATAAATGAAAGGTCTTTTCTTTTGGAAAAGACATGGATGAGAAGAAGATGATATAGACATATTACGAAAGTTGTGAGCTTGTGTCTGCTATATGTAGAGAAGAGGTTTGTTTTTGGACTTCATTGGAACTGATCAAGCAAATACAGTTGTTTCCAAATATTTCAAAAGTTTGTATATTTATTAATATACACTTGTGTTGTGAACAATGAGTTCTGAAGGTGGACTTAACGTTCTTTCGGTAGTGATCTCTCCCTTTTGTTCTCGACTCCTAACATGGTATGTCCTCTAACAAGGAATATGTAATGTAATGTTTCAATAAGCTCCTAATAGGGCTATATCTTCTAATAAGGATAACTATACTCTTAGTACATCATTTGTGGGTGCTAATTCCCACCTGGGTTTTTACCTTTAACAGGGTTTCCCCGAGACCAAAATATTGTGTTATTGTGTTGGCATTCATTGTGTTCATTGGATATGATATTGTTGTTGCTTAAATTTTAATGTTTAATAATATTTCATACAACTGATTCACCCCCCCTCAGTTGTATTGTGGATTGTTATTCCTAATAGGAAGCTCAAGCAATTGATGTTGGAGAAGGGTCAAGATCATGTGCTCCTACTGGTATGGATGAACTTTTAAATTTATCTTAAAATGTAAAGATAAATATTAATTAGAGAAGCTCGGACCATTTACTTACAATAGATGTGGAGAATTTGAGATCACTTAGTAATGTTCAACCCTTAAGTCTTGCTAAGAAGAGATCAATTAATATGATAGAAAGAGAAATATTGGCTAAATTTGATAATTTTGAAACACTTGAACAAGTCCAATTGCTTTTAGTTGTACTTATAAATAAAAAGTTGGAAGGAGCATTAAAATTATTGGGTATAGACACAACATCAAAGAAGAGAAAATTTGTTGACATGCAAACTGGTATGATTGAAAATCTTAGGAAAGGTTTTAATTGGGTAGGGAAGTTATCTAGAACTAAAGATAAGACCTTACAAGAAAATTTATGTTGACATCCATTGTAGGTAACATTATGCTCCGAAAAAGATAGATATCTTCAGTTTCATCTCAGTTTGGTTTTAATAGAAAAAGAATATCATGATATGTTAATAGGAGAATACTTTTGGTTGATAGCACCTTGGAAGGAAATTGGGCAATCATGTGTAGAGATCCCTGTTCTAATAGGATTGATGAAGGAATTAAGAAACTGTAACTAGCAAAAAGAAACATCATAACTCCACTTGTACTACACAACTAAATCTATGTCCATGAACATAGAATCATAAACATATCTACAACATAAATATAAACGTGCAAGGCTCCATCATAACCATATTGAAAATAACATACAAAACTCTATCTGTAACACTGTTAGGAACACTACTGATGTAAACAACTGTACAATTGTTTGTACTTAGAATCAACCTTTGCATCCATGATATCACGCTGATAACATATCTAAGAAACATATTCTAAAGGTTCTCTACATAAGTCTTCAACACACACTACTTACCATATGTTGTCATCAATGATAAACATACAGTCAACACTGGCTTGCTGGAAAATCTCCAACAATCTCCCCCTTTGGCATTGATGGCAACATATAGAATAAAAAACACTACCAATCCAAATGTACAATTATTTTATAACATTCTCTATTTTTTCAATAGAACTCCCCCAAGGATGAATCCTCCATCTACTACTGAATGCTCTAAATCTCAACTATTGTATCTTCTTATTGTATACTCCCCCTTACTTCATACTCCTCAACTACTTTTTTTTTCATGACAATATATAAATATTCCCCCTTTGACATCAATGGAAAAGGGTGCCAAAACAAATAAGCATAGGTACTACTCCTGAAGTAGAGTAGTCAACCATTCATCAGTCATTGAGCATTGATGCACTACTGCAAACTCTAATCTAATCTAGGGAAGGGAATTACTCCCAGCTTCTCCCTGAGATACTCAAATGTATCCTTTAGTAAAGGCTTTGTGAATATGTCTGCTAGCTATTCTTTTATACTCACATAATCCAAATTTACTTCTTTTTCTACAACTTTCTCTCTTAGGAAGTCATATTTTATCTCAATGTGTTTTGTCTTTGCATGCATCACAGGGTTCTTTGACATATTGATAGTGCTAGTGTTGTCATAATGAATAAAAATGGGGTAATCAATTTGAATTCCAAAATCTTTTATCATCTGCTTGATCCACACAATTGTAGAACAATTTAATATTGCTACTACATACTCTTCTTCTAGTGTCGATTGAGAAATAAAATTATGCTTCTTTCTTGTCCAAGTAACAAGTCTATCTCCTAGAAATACTGCTCCTCCTGAGGTGCTCTTTTTATCATCAATGCATCCTGCCCAATCTGCATCTATATACACATGAAGTTCTACATTCTCTAAATTAGGATACCATAAACCATAGTCTATAGTTCCTTTCAGATATTTTAATATCCTCTTTACTTCCATAAGATGACTTTTTTTAGGTTCTGCTACAAATCTTTTAACAATACCAACTGCATTAGAAATATTAGGTCTAGATTGAGTAAGATATATTAGTTTACCAATCATAGACTTATATAGGGTCTTTTCTAGTGCTGCTAAATCATCTTCTTTAGAAAGCTTTCTTCTTGTTATCATAGGGATACTTATTGGCTTGTAGTCATCCATCTTGAATTTCTTCAATATCTCTTTTACATACTTAGACTGATTAATAAAAATACCTTTGTCTGTCTACTGCACATTCAGTCCTAAAAGGTAATTGATAGGTCCAATCATGCTTATTTTAAATTCTCTCTGCATTTCTTTAGAAAATTCTATACTAAGCTTGTAATTACCACAAAATATAATTTCATAAAAAAAATAGCAACTAGTAATAATCCTTTAGGTCTCTCTCTTATGAATAAGTTACAATCTGTTGCTCCTTTCTTGAATCCAATCTTTGTTAAGTAACCATCTAATCTTTCATACCATGCTCTAAGAGCTTTCTTAAGTCCATAGAGGGCTTTCTTTAGTCTGCATACCATATCAAGTTTTCCTGATAAAGTAAATCCTTCAGGCTTCTCTATGTAGACTTCTTCCTTCAACTCTCCATTTAGGAATGATGACTTGACATCCATTTGATATACTTTAAAGTCTTTTAATTTTTCATAGGCTAGAAATAGATTTATGGCTTCCAATATTCTTACAGGGGAAAATGTATCAGAAATATCAATTTGTTCTCTCTACACATATCCTTTACATACTAGTCTTTCTTTGTTTCTTACTACTGTACCATCTTCATTCATCTTGTTTCTGAATATCCACTTGGTTCCAATCACATTCTTATCACTAGGTCTAGAGACCAATTCCCATGTACTATTCTTAACCATCTGATCTAGATCTTCTTTCATTGCTTCATGCCAATCTGAATCATTACATGCATCTTCAACACTTAAGGTTTTAATTTGTGAAAGTAAGCATACCACTTCATCAACTATTGAACATTTTGACTTTGATCTTGTCATGACCTTTTTGTTCTGATCTCCAATGATGTCTTCTTTTGAATGGTATCTAGATGTGAATTTTGGAATATTAGGTGTGATTCTCTCATCTATAATTGAATAATACATCAATGCTATCAAACATTTCATCAACAATTGTTTCTCTATTGATAGGACTAGGTTCTTCTTCAATCATAGGTGCATAATCATGATATCTCTCTTGAATCATAAAATTTTATGAATCAAAACATGTGCACTTTCAATTATCTTCTTCAATCTTAA
Organism: Chamaecyparis obtusa; assembly: GCA_027943335.1. Lineage (NCBI taxonomy): Eukaryota > Viridiplantae > Streptophyta > Pinopsida > Cupressales > Cupressaceae > Chamaecyparis > Chamaecyparis obtusa. The sequence continues at coordinate 575,257 of BSBK01002193.1, forward strand.
GTTAAAACATCTATAAGCTTCACTTTTAGTAAAGTAACTAAGAAAAATACCTTCATCACTTCTTGCATCAAAGTTTCCAATAGCTTCATCTATCTTGATGTAGCACTTGCTTCCAAAGATTTTGAAGTATTTCACTGTAGGTACATTCCCAAACCATAGCTCATAAGGTGTCTTGTCTACACTTGGCCTAAATTGAATTCTATTATGTGTGCACCTTTTCCTTCAATCATGATGGTGCATGCTGTGTCAAGTATGATCATGTTTCTCCTTTCTGCAATTCCATTCTACTGAGGGGTTCTAGGTGCACATAGCTATCTCTTTATCCCATGTTCTTTGCAATACTCATAAAATCTGTCAGAGATAAATTCTCCTCTTCTATCTGATGTCAAACATTTTTTCTTTAATCTAGACTCATTTTCAACTTTAGCTTTGAATATTTCAAACTTCTCAAATGCTTTAGATTTATCCTTTAAGAATGCAACCAACATCATTCTAGAATAATCATCAACAAATAAAATAAAGTCCCTTTCACCATAGTATGATCTTGTTTAAGTTGGTCCACATAAGTATGTATGTACTAGATCCAATTTTTTCTCTACAGAATTATGCTTTCTTCTAAATGAATTCCTCACATGTTTTCCCATCACACATTCCCTGCATATTGTATCAATTGGTTTTGTAATGCTAGGAAGGTCTCTTACTACCTTTACATTGCTTATCTTTACTATATTGTCAAAATTGATGTGACTTAGTCTTTTGTGCCATAACCAACTGTCATCTACTTTAGAAGAAAAAAAACTTGATTCTGAATTAAGCTGAAAAACATTACCTTTTGTCTTTGAACTTGATGCAATCATTACTCCTTTGTTATTCATGATGCACTTATTGTCTTTGAATTCCAACTGATATCCTTTGAAAGAAACTATCCAACACTTCATAGGTTATGCTACAAACCATCAACATATATAACATCATCAGTGTTGTTCTTTCCATCTAATGTGATAGCTCCTCTACCTGTGATAGGTTTGGGAGTGTTGTCTCCAAATCTAACCATTTTTCCTTTGTACTTATCTAGATGTACAAATCTATCTTTGTCTCCTGTCATGTGATGTGAACAACCACTATCAATGATCCAATCTGTTCTGATGTCTAATTGTGAAATTAGAGCTAACTCTTGTGCTTTCTTTTCATCTTCAATATCCATTTCATCAAACATCTTCTCCATATCTTCAATAGCAATGAATCCAATTTCATCTTCTACTAAATCTTCATCTAATACTCCATCTCTAGCATAGTAACTTTCTTTTGTATACTTAGGCTTGTAATTATTTTTGAACTTCTTGACTCTTGTAGGACACTTAGATGCAAAGTGACCAATCTTGTTACATGAAAAGCATTTGAATGGTAAATGAACTTCGTATTTTCCTTTTCCTTTCCTTTCTTTCTTAGCAATCATAGCAATGAAATCATCTAGTTCTTTATCTTCATCCTCATCATCAAAATTATCAGAAGTGTTCAAGGATTTCTTACCATGGACTAAAGCTTTGAAGGTTGTTTCACTTTTAGGCTCTATCTTCAAACTTGAAATCTTGAATGCTGAAATCTTTCTAATTAAGGTCTATCTTTTGAAGTGTTTTGAAAACTGCATAGTCTCATCTAGGATGTTTATCTTTCTCTCATATTATGTTGTTAGTGTAGTCATCAACTTGTCCATTATGTCTTCTTCTGAAATTTCTCCACCATTGTTTCTAATTCCTGCAACTACTTCATTAATTATTTGATTGTAGGCTCTGATGTTCTCTTTAAGTAGCATCTCCAATGTATTGTAATTTTTCTTCCATGTCTTTTTGTGTGCATTCTTATCTTGGATATCTCCTTCAAACATGTCTTCTAGATACTTCCATATCTTGTAGGATTTATCTACTTTCTTGATCTTTGAAAACTCACTGTCAGATAAGGCACTGATAAGGGTTTCTTTAGAAATAACATTTTGAGGTGAACATATCATTTTTCTTAAAAGTTGCATCTTCCTTTGAAAGATCTAATAAAGAGGGAATCTAAACTTCTTTAGTGGCTACTTCAAAAATCTCAAAAGTAATGCACTGAAAATGTGTTGTCATTTTGTTCTTATAGTCTAGATAGTTCTCTCCATCAAACTTAGGACTTTCTTTTCTAAAGAATTCCATCTCATCAACCTCAAGTTGTTAAAATTTCTCTCCAAGGTACTTGGCTCTGATACCAATTGTTAGGAATAGTCCCAAGAGATAACTGAGAGGGGGGGGGTGAATCAGTTATGTACAAGATTTAATTATTTATCCAATTAATTACAAAATAACATTAAGCACATACACAATGAAATAACACTTAACACAACACCACAATTTTGGTTATGGAGAAACCCAAATAGGTAAAAACCTCGATGGAAATTAGCATCCACTATGAACTACACTAGAGTATAATGATCCTTGTTAGAAGATCTTACAACCCTGTTAGGATTAAATCTTTACAATGCATAAAGTATAATGACCTGGTAAAAGGTCAAACCCTGTTAGGAGTCTTTTATAATTAACCTTGTGAAAGGTGATGGCACACTGTTTGAGAGCACACTGCTCAAATGGTGAAGGCTACAACCTTCTAGATAAAAAATATACACTATATCTGGATCTTGGTGAAATGGAATGTAGACTTGTTGTCTTGATCAATTCCAATGAATAGCATATACTCTCTTCTTCTTCACATAGATCTTCAACAAATGACTATCTTAGTACATTTTCATCTTATGCTCTGCTCTCACAATCAAAATCATACTTTTCAATCACAACTAACTGGCTATAAGTGTACACACTAAATAGTGCACTTCTCTAAGTCATTATTTCCAAGGGAATCCATGAATGGGAAACCTTGAGAAAGCGACATAGAGCTCCCTAAGCATGAAGTCACAATATTGTTTTAAATTTTTCTCTCAACTAAAGCTATTGAAGCATGCAACCTTGCTAGTAAACCACACAATGGGAGATTCAAAGAGACAAGGGAAATAATGCCAATATCCTCAAGAATCAATGAAGATGCAATGCAATGCAAGCTATGCTAAGAATGAAGATGCAAGCTAAGCTATGAAAATGAAAGTATTACAAACCCTTGCTAATTAAGCTATGTGAGCTAAGCTAGAGAATAAAGGAAACTAAGCTAAGAAAGCATAAACATGAATCTATAATGCAAGAATGAAACTATGATGCAACAATGATCTCCAAAAGCTCTAAAGTCCTCCAATAAATCCTGCAGCATAAGGTTAGTATTCAAAAGATGGATCCTAAAATGAGAAGAGACCTCTCCTTTTAAAGGAAATGAGACAGAATGGACCATGGAGATTAAGAGGAAAAATATTTAATTAAGGGTGGAGCTTGAAATAGGAGCAATCCATCTACACAAATATCCTCCAATGAGAAAATAAGAGTTGACTTTTGTGTCCATATCAGATAAAAAGTGCTTTTCTTCTTTTTATAAAATAAGAATAATGCTTTATTTGTGCAACTTAGGATAAGAGGAAAAGTGGGGGATTTTTATTTAATAAAAGGGGAGGAAATTCCTTTGAAATAAATAAAGACTTTAGGATAAAATGGTTAGCCCATAGAAAATAATTGAAAATGATAAAATAAGATTTGATCAAGGAAATTGATATAATTGTGAAAATGTTGATTTTTGAAAATATTGATTCAGGGATTTGATAAATTATTGAATGGGGGGCCAAAAGTCTAGGAGACCATTTTAGGGTGCATACATTTGCCCCTCTTTGACTAATGTGAGATCAATTTGGGATCACATGTGGTCAAAGAATAGAATTGAAATGTGAGATCGATTTGGAATCAAAAAAACAACCCAGATGTGTGTTCAATGGATGGGAAAACATCAGGACAAGCATAAGCTGAAAAATATAAGCTGAAAGACAAGACCAACACCTATATAGCTAGGTGATAATAAAGTCTCAAATAAGAGATACGAATCTGAAGCAAAGCTGATTGATAAGCTAAATCAAATATTAAAGCTGATAGGTACTGCCCCCTCAGAATCAAAATTGAAACTAGGTAGAGGAGAATAGAAAATTGATAAACTAGATCAAATCGGTAGAAATTATAATCGAAGGTGAAAAATGAGAGGATAACCATTAAGCAGTGAAGACAAGCCCTAGTTTGACTAGGTTTGACTGAGAAAGATAAAGGATAAAGATGAAGTCAAACCTTAGAGAGATGAATCAAATGAAAATGAATGAAAGACTAGAAATTTGAAAGAGATGGGGTTCAAATAAATGAAGATGCCCCAACAAAGATCAAAGGATCAGGCCTCAAATGGTCAACCAACTGCATAGAAAAAGGAAAAAATTTTAAAATGCGATTTTGACTATCAAGATGAACTCAGATTTCGGTTTTGATCTTGAAAAAAATAGAAAATGATGTGATATGAAAGATAAGAAGTGAAAGACATGATCAAGAAGAAGTGAAAGGTGAGTGCAGCCGACAAATAGGTCCCACGAAAGATGAAAGGAGAGCTCTCTCCATATGCAAGATGCAAAACTAATCTAATATAAACCTAAAAATGCAAGCTACTATGAAAAGTGGTTTACTTGCAAGGTCACAAAGCTTTTAGACTCTAATATTCATCATCGAGCATTATTGGTAATGTCACAAGATCATATAATACACACTAGTATAACTATGTAAATCTGAATATGATTTATATCAAATAGAATGTGGGAATCCCATCTAGGCACCTAAGACATATATGTCAAGATGACTAGTGCAATGGGATTACCTAAGTTTAATATAAAAATATTATACTCGCATCGAGACACAAAGAAAGTCAAGATGATTATAAGTATGCACTCATAAAAATAGTCAAGGATAATACCTTGTAGATCCCAATGTCAAGTGGAACAACCATAAATGCTAATGACAGTTAGAACCAACAAAATATACCCACAAGAAGAAAAAGAAATAAAACATGTCCTCATGCCCCCAGTCTTCTAGCTCAGCATCATCGAAAACTATCAGGGAAAGAACACTCATCAAAGAAATCATCATAGATAGCACATAAAGAAATAAAGTCAATCAAGTCTCAGCGAGTCAAGTGTTTAAGTGCGTGTGTGTAGGTCATAGAGTCAAACTTTGAGTATAACATCTGCCTGTGAGAAATATCATATCATGCTAGATTGTGGGTAGGATATCTGATAATTGTTGAGAAACACTTGATGCTAGGGTAGTGTTGAAAAACAAAGTTTGGATGGTGTTGAAAAACACCATTTGCAAGATGTCCCTAAAGACCAACACATCCTAGAGACCAAAGTTAACACAGTTATGCCCCCTAGACAAAAACAAAGACCAATTCCAAACCAAGGCAACAAGGACAAGGCATGATGGAGAAAGGCTAAGTGTCGAGGACACATGCTAAGAAACAAGGGTGCAAAGGCCTCAAGTAGCGCCTGTTTCCAAGTTTTCACCACTTGACAGATTTTTTGATTTTTCAATTTTTTTTGTATTTTTACTTCCAAGGCGCCTATTTCTAGGTTTTCACCAGGGCATTTTTTCTATTTTTTTGATTTTTTTACTTTTTTTAAAAAAGAATTTGTATTTTTTCAGGACTTTATATGCTTTTTAGGATTTTTTCAACATCATATATGAATTTTTTTTTTGGAATTTTTTCAAGATCATTAAATATATACAACGGATGCCCCCACATAGAATGGGCATCAAATTCCCAAGCAAGATCACATCATGTAGTCCCAAAGTCTAGCATGGTGGGGAACGAGAGGGATTAGCAAGTTGGCAAAAGAGATGAAAGATAAGAGAATGAAGGAGAATGAAGGGAAGAAATCCTTAGTGACAAATTCCACAAGAGTACCCAAGCTAGGGAAAAAATTTCATGTAAAGCACATTTAGACAAGCAATGAAAGGCCAGCATAGGATAAGTCACAAAAGAAGAATGCAAAAGAAGGAAAGGATGCAGTCCAGAGGAGTAGACATGTCAAGAGGCTTCATAACATTATGTTTTACTCTTTTTTATTAGATCAACACCAAAAGGGAAAAGGATAGCGAAATGCTAGAATGAATGGAGGAAAATAAATATGAAAACTAACATGAATGAAATGAAAGCAAGATTATCGTAAGATAGCTCACAAGATAGCCAAATGTTAGTGTATAGGTCAACATTGTCAAGATCAAAGAGAGAAGACAGAATGGATGAAATATGTAGAAGAACTACGCATGATGCCTGATTGCCAGATTTTCATCATGGTACTTATCCAAGGCACCACAAGGGAGTGGTTTTCACCATAGGATGAATTTATTTATCTTTACTTTTGCTACCAAGGCACTTGTTTCCAGGTTTTCACCAAGGTACACTTTCAATTTTTTTATTTTTATTTTTATTTTTGATTTTTGAATTTTTTTTTTTGGAAGAAGGCAGGCTTTTTAGATAAGGGTAAGTGCACAAAGATGGGGGACCAAAAAGGGTGTATAAGTTGCCACTTTTTTCCTGAAATCAACAAACTCTGAACTTTAACAAGAAATTGAAGATAGTTAGGCTCAAAATTTTAAGATGTGACAAAAATAAGAGTTGTAATACTCTGAATCTAGTTCCTAAACTACTAACTTATTTTGAAAATGGTGCAGATTAACGCCCTCAAAAAGGGGGAGCACAAAAAGTGGTCATGTTTTTGGTCCAAAAACATAACATAGCGTCTGGTGTGCTCCCCCTAAAATGTTAACTTTTTTTTTGAATTTTTTTAATCACTCCAGTGAGAAGTTAGCTAACACCACGTAGTTTATCCTAGATTTTTTTGGTAATTTTTTGATGAACGTATAATTTTTTATGAATTTACAAAGTGCACACATCCTGAAAACATGAAATTTCTGTGTGCTCCCCATAGAAATCATTTAAAACTAATTGAAAATTAAATTTTCTTTTTTTTTAAAGTGTGTAGAATGGAGTCTAGTTTCTAAAAATGTAACTTATTGCAAAATTCAATGAATGAGCCAAAATCTATGCCCAAAATACTGCATGTTGGTTTTTTACAAAAAATAGACATACACACAAAAGAAATTAGAGTTGAAAAATTTAACATAATCAGAATTCAAAATAAATTATTTGCTTAGATAGCTAACAGAAAGATCTACAATATCACGTCATCTGATTTTTACGTTCTTGAGCCACGAGTAAACCTGACAAGGAGCACACAAAAAAAGATGTCATTTTTTTGTATGTCTACTAAAAACACATCTCAGGCCTATTTCAATCATCCAAGCCTTTGGGTTGGATCTCCAAGGCAAATCCAAACCTTAGGATCAGTAAATTCAAATCCTTTTCAAAGTGTGCATGCCCTATAGGGCATGCGCCCTATGTAAAAAATCATAAGTTTACATAGGGCGTGTGCCCTATGTAAGTTTATAGATTTATATAGTGAGAGAGAGGGGGGCTAGGTAATTTATACAAAGAGAGGAGGTAATTTATACAAATATAAAATTTAAGTATAAGTTTGATAATTTTAATTTCTTATACTTTACATTATATTTGTATAAATTATAAGATATAATACTTTTAGGATGTTTGGGATAGGTTCCAGCTTCATAGGAGTTAACATGTAGATTCTAGATTTGAAAAATTCTAGACTTATCCAAATTTCAAGATTCAACAAGGCTTTAGCAGGGTTACCTCCCACAATCCATCATGGATTTCTAAGGTCAAACTGAAGCTGGAAAAAGGATTCCCAAAGGGTTTTAACTCATTTTATCACAAATCACTTGGTTTTGACCCCATCTCTACGACAGACTTAGCTTATCTCTCACCCAAATCTCTCTCTCTCTCTCTCTCTCTCTCTCTCTCTCTCTCTCTCTCTCTCTCTCTCTCTCTCTCTCTCTCCTCTCTCTCTCTCTCTCCCCCTTCTCCACTCTCTCTCTTCATTACTCTGTCTATCTCTGTCTC